>VYZT01015263.1:9532-79370 GCA_013400735.1 Pomatostomus ruficeps | reverse complement strand
CGGAGGCAAAACCTCGGTATATATATAGGCCAAGAGATAGCACTGCTCCTCCTGAGCAGCGGCCAGAGTGTTTATCTGACCAGGCGCTGGATAGATTGCACTACAGAAATCCAGGCAGAACTGCGGTCCCCCACAAAGCAATATATATATATAAATAAATATGCATATATTAGTAAAGAACTGTTATTCCTTTTCTTATATCATTGCCTGAAAGCCCCTTAATTTCAAAATTGTACTGATTCAGAGAGAAGGGGGTTACATTTCCTATTCTAAGGGAGGCTTCTGCCTTCTCTAGCAGATACCTGTCTTTGAAACCAGGACAACTATATAAATTTAAGAGTGGAAACTTGGTTTCTGCATCATCATGGCTTGCATGTCTAATATTTTGCACTGACCTTTGGAGTGCAGCTGAAGTGCAGCTCTCCCTGGAAATCTGTTTTTAATCTAATCCCATTTTCTAGTTACACATTTCAAATGAAATATACTGAGCAAGAAAAAGACAACTACTTTGTTTGGGGTATTCTATAGGCAGAAGATTGCCTGAGGACTTCCTTATCAACTGTACCTTATCTTGCTGTGTATTCAGTAACAGATCAAGTTCGAGTGTAGGTACCTCAAGCTTTGTGTAATTTTATTTTTCTTTTTTTTTTCATCTCCAACTACTAGATTAGAGCTTTAAAGATGTTAGTCTAAGTCTCAAGAGTTTTGGAGACCGGAAATACTTGATTTCAGTAGTTGAATTTAAAGTTATCTGAAGGTAAATATCTCTTATCTAGACGGTGTGTAAATTGTGTATTCATCTGTTTTCCTTTCCTTACTGGGTATCACTTTCCTTTGGTGAGTGGTTTGTTTGGCTTCCAAAGCAGAACTAGACAAACTCCTAAATCACTTCATACTTTCAGTGAGCTGTGTCACCTTTCTTTTTTATTTTCTTTAATCATTCTTTCCATGCTTCCGGAACAATTGAGCTGAAGTATTGTGAAAGTTTTCCTATCATCTTCTGTGTGCCTGTCTCAAACTTCATACCTTAAAATTCGGTGTGTTTGATATTCAGCTACCTTCTCTCTAATATTGCATGCATGGGGGGTTGGGATTTCTAACATGACTGCAAACATTACCTTTCCAATGATATGTTGTGTTGGATTAAAAGGTGCAAACACTGGAATTGTGAATACTGGAGTTATGTGCCCTTACCAGTCTGGGGACCTGTCACCTACTGCTGGAAATTCTTATTCAGGTTTCCCAAAGATAATGCCTTGCTGGAATTCTCTGCTAAATGGCTGTTGTGTGTTGCTAAATAGTTTGTGTAGAGCCAAAAGCTGACTAAATTCCAGTGATAGTCCCAGTTTTCAAAAAGGATCTGTGTGATGGACATTTTACTTGTATGGGCTTTTTTGGAAGTACCATGTGTGGGTATTTGTTCTAATACCAAGCAATTATAGCAATAAATATCATTAATATATTAGTTAATTCAGTGCTTTGTAGAGGACATTTGTACTCTGAGAAGTCATTCTGAAAAAATTTCACCTTTACTCCATACCATTATCGCTTCATAACATACCATTATCACTCCATAACACACCATTATCAGCAAATACCTGATAATATATCCCTATATGCTAGCTGTTGTGAAAGAAATTAATATTTATACTTTTATTGTTGCAAACATTGCCAGAGTGTGTGGCTGTCTCAGTTTTCAAATATGTCTTGGAATTTTTAACTATTTTGCTACTGTGGATGCAAATCCTGCTTTTCACTTAGCATAGTTCTGCCTTATTGGAAACAGGGAGTTGTCCACCTTGAGTGGAAGGCAGGATTTGGCTCCTAGAATTTCTGTTCCCAGTGGTGCCATGTAGGCAAAATGAAAACCAGCTTGACTCCAGTCAGTGTCCAGGTGAACTTTTCTCAGCTTGGAAAAACATAAGTACTGTGTTGCACAGCAAATTGGTATGAGGAAGGATTGATGCACTAATGTCTCTAGGTTGACTATATACTTTATGGTCATACAATTAAAAATGTTTTTTTTAAAAAAGAATATTCTCCCAGAAGCACTAACTGGATCTTCTTAAAATCCCTACCTGGTCTCTGCATGGGCAAACCTGATGGTTCCACATTTATCCCAGCAAGTCCTGCGTGGGGACACTTGTTGTCATCACAATTCTTGATGTCCGTCCAGAGCTATTAAATCAAGAGGCTGGTGTGCCCAAGTGAGAGACAGAGGAAGGAGGTGGAAGTTTGGTACCATCCACATACATCTCAAATCATTTGAAAGCAAATTTGGAGGGATTATAGCAGCAAAGAATGTAGGTGCAGTCTTGAAGACATGTGAAACTACCACTGCTTTAAAGATGTCTCTTAAAACCATGCTGATGTATTAATTTACAAGAAGCTTTGAAAAGCCTCATTTTCCATGTCAGCCAAATGAAAAAATGAGGTTTGTCTTCTGGTTCTGTGGCCTTTTGTACTGTTTTTTCTACATGATGTAAGAGATGGTCTCCACTGTTGCATGACCTTCCTGGGTAGGAATATTGATACATTTCCAGTTAGGCTGAGGCAGTGATTCACTTTTTGGTGGCATTTGTGCTGTCTTCCCTGCCAAAGTTGTGCAGCTGCTTTGTATTTCATCTACGGAGTAGCATTTCCTTGAAACCAGTCTTCAGGAATCCAGTGTGTAACTTGGAGAGGGGGAGGGCATCCTCAATTTCATTAAAATTATATCCAGGACTTCTGTGGAGGAAAAGGCTTGGAGAAAGGGAAGAAACCAGCATGCTATTAGTGAAAACATTAGATTCCTTGCAGAACACCACTTTCCTTGCAAGGCAAACCCCAAAAAGGGGAAGAAGTGATTCTTGGGTTTCTGATTTCTGTGGCCCTTTGAGCTGATTTGCAGCTGTAAGAAAGGTGCCAATATCTTTGTATTGTTTGGCAGAGAAAAGATTACCTTGTAACTCATCTTGTCTGGCTATGGCCTGGCACTGGATCATGACCAGGTTGATGGCAGTCTGACAGATTTAAAAGAATATGTTGGCATTTTATGAAAAGGGAAGTTATTACACTTGAAAGGAAGCAAAAACAAAACCAGAAAACATACGCTTGTCAGTTTTATGGCAGAGAGGCTGTAAAAATTCTGGCATGTTACTTCAGCCAATTCCTGCAACAAATTAGTGAACTAAATTGATTACAAAATCAAAGATGGATTTACATAAGCATTTGCGTTCTAGTTACCCTGCACTTACAGTGTGTCAGACACTCAAAAGAGTCAACCCCATGCCCCTTACAGTTAAAATTAGTTTACAGCCTAAATTTAGATGTGTAGCAGCAAGAAGGGAGCACAGAAAGAAAAGAAGAGCATGGGAAGGGATGAGACCTCCTGGGTCACTGGCTCCAGTCCCTTCCAGTCTCAGGAAACCACATTGTCTTGCCCTCTTTCAGACTGTGTTATGGTCTTCTAACATAGTGTTAGATGGTACAAAAGATGGGGAGTTAAATTTACAGATTTGTCCTACTTCAGTATAGTTTTTGTCTGTCACCATTAACTGCAAGATTGGACCCACTCGGAGGCTTATCACAAGTTTCTGATTGTGGCTGTGTTTTACAGCAGGATATGTGCCAGGGATCTAGGGACTGTGGAGGCAAAGGCAGCAGCATTAGTGAACAGGGTATGAAGAACTAGGAGGATTCAGGTTAGCTCTTCCAGCAACCAGGAGGAGCATGAACTTGTAAAATAATGTTTCCAAACATTATTTCTCCTGTTCCCAAGCTGCTGTCAGAGGAGTGAAGCAGATCGCTTTGCCCTGGGAGAGCCGAATCTGCAGTGCAGCCTAGGATGAGCCAAGGAGGTTGAGGTGCTGTGGATAGGCTGAGCTGATGCCTGAGGAGCCCCATGCTGTGCCAGCTGGGTGGCATTCCATTTCTGTACTAGCTCAAGTATTCCTGTGTTTTGAACTAAGGTCCCTGGAAACCATTTCTCATGCCATCCTTCAAAACCCTTAACAAAGTACTTTCACCTTCACAATCACGGGGGAGTTCAGTGTATAAGTGAGGGGTACAAAAAAAGGCTTTCTTGGTGAGTTCCATGGCCTTGAAAGTGGTTTTGAATTATTTTGCTTTGTCAGTCAGAACTGTAAACTGCAACTGTATGGCTTTATCTCCAGAGAGGGCTGCATGGAGTTCCTAGCATTTATAGTGTGTTTTTAGTCAGGCGATATAGCCAAAGAAAACAATGAAACCAGACTTCTTCTTGTGGTCAGAAAGAAACAAATAATTTGTTTTGATTGAAGCCTCAGTGCTGTGGAGAGGTCTAGAGTTCTGAGCAGCTGCACAGGAATTACAGTGATATGGGCAGTGGTTGCCAACACAACTTACCTCCGTCACAACTGAACCTACGACACGATGAGGAGCTGGAGAACTGAGAGCAAGGCTTGGAGCTGAGAGACACAGAGAGAGTTGTCACTTCTGGCAAGAGGGACGTCATGGCCAAAGTAATTTGCTTTTCTTAATGCCAGTCAAGATTTTTACATACTGAATATAATTGCCTGAGTAGATGCAAATAATCTGGGAGTAATTTTCTACAGGAGTTCTGGCTCCTGTGTTGGGAAGGAGCATCCTGATGGTGGGAGCTTTGGGCCAGTAACACATGCTATTACACCTACCTGTGGCCAGAGAATCTATCACTTATGGCTCCATCCCTACAGTGCCTGTATCTTCTGGGCAATGCAGCCTTGTGTTTTAAGGCTGGCAGCTTTTTTTCTTCAGGTCAGAACAGTTCTTGCCCCATCAAAGCAATTCAGCCCAAGTAGGTCCATGTCGGGGTGATACGTATTAATAATAAAGGCCTGAAGGCCCCAGAATGTACCACCCGAGAAAAGGAGCTCTGGTGGAGAACTCCCAGAGCTGGAGGACTCCCCCGGGAAACAGACATGACGGTGGTGTAACCCAAATTATAACAAACCCACCTCTGAGTCTACCTATTGGATACACAGTTGTCTATTAACTTCTGTATACTCCCTAAGCCTAGCAAGTTCTCCGTTATTCGGTTAATGATTTGTTCTTCCTTCCTTGCTCATCCTCCTGTCCTTCACATTCCTCAAGTTACTGGCTCTGTAACCCTGGACCCTCCTTAACCCTTCCCCTGTACCCTCACCTAATTGGCTGTTTGCTCACCTTAAGACCCGATGTCCCGAGCTATTCGGGGCTCCGGTCACTGAGGAGAGCATGGTGGCATAATAAACCACTGTGCGTTCACACCTGGAGTCCCTCCTTTTGTCTTCGGATCTCCTACGACTTTCGCCACCCCCCCACTCCACGCTAAACCCAGCTCCCACCGGTGGGGCCTACATGTGCCCTCCTGGTGTCACCACCCCCGCATCGAAGGCGGTCTGGGGCACTAGGATCGCTCCGGCTTCGGGAAGCAGTTATCCGGGAAAGCGTCCTAAGAAAGCCGGCAGGAGCGATAGGTCCAGTTTCTCCTGTTCAGATTAAACTGAACAAATTTGAATACATTTTATTTAGATGTTGAAAACAAAGCCAGTTGAGTTTGGGATTGAACTCAATATAGGAAACATGTTTTGGGTATGCTCAGAGTCCTTGAAGGATTTTAGTCCTAAAGATTCCTAGTATGTAATTCCCAAACAGGCTTTTCCATGAGATAAGAATAAAACCTCTTCTGATGAGAAGGTTTCAGTCTTGTGAAAGTATAGTGAGAAAACCTAAATATTACTTAATAATTATTACTTATACTTACATTACTTAATTATTACTTATTTATTTATTGGGTTTTTTACTGAAAAATGTTTTGTCTAGCCAGTGTGTTTGAGAAAGATGTGCTCAGATTTTGAGTCCAAATTTCACCTTGAGGACATTAGATGCTTATGTTCAGACTTCGCCTTTTATTGTGGGTTTGTTGGGGAAAGTTACCTAATTCCTGTTTTACAGATGGGAAATTCAAAACACTTTTTAACCATTCAGGGGTATTGTTAAGATAAATATTTGAGCAAAAAAAATAGCATAGTAATGTTGGAGTCATGGCTGACATATGGTGAGCACCCCCATGTCAGTTGTCAAAATCTCTAGTTGCTTCATGAAAGCAAAGGTGAGTAGAAGAATCAGAGCTTCCATTTAAAAATTAGATTTGCATAGAGCTGTGTTGAAATTGCGTCTTGGGAATTTGTGCAAAAGGAGTTTCTGCAGAGCTTGTTGTTAAGGAAATCTTGTGAGAAAACATACTGATTTTTGCTTTGAAGCCCTTGGGAAGAGCTAAACCATGAACAAATGAAGTTTAGAGTCTGAGTTTACTTGCCGAGCTCTACCAGCCACCAGCTATCTGTCTCTAAGTCAGTCAGGCAGCTGTCTGTCTGTCCCCGTAAATCTGCGTGATGAAATATGGCCAAGACCAGCAAGAGCGGTGGATGAGGATGAGAATTGCCTGGCGGGACTGTCTTGCTGCTCCAGAATACCATCAAGCTGTTCAAATAAAGATGAGTTGGAACAATGTCACAGCTGGCCGAGATGAGCATGGGAAAGAAAAATATGGTGACATGAGATGCAGAAGTGACTTGGTGTGCTGGCATTCCTTTCTTTTCAGAGCAAAGACATGTGAAAGGGCTTGTCACTGAAAGAAAGACCCTCTCATGTTCTATTGTGGTGAAACTTTCATCCTCTAAACAATACCACAAGTTGTATGTTTCAAGATGTAGTTGGTGTATACATATTCCCACACTATGGGAATTCAGTGTCATCTCCTCACCCCACAGCCTCAGCAACTCAGAAATCTGCTGGTTTGTTTGGGCAGAGGGTTGGGGTTTTGCTACTTTATATTTTTTAAGGCATGTGTCTGGTAAATTACTTTTCCTTGTAGTGTTAAATTATATGCAGGCTGAGATCCTTCTTTTGTTCTTGATTAACTGAAATGCATTGATAAACCTTTAAAATGAGAAGGTTTTCTGATTTCCATAGAGTGACTGTACTAGGGGATTAGGAATTTCACCTTGCACCCCTAAGTGACTAACTTTCTAAGCTCAAACTTTCAGGTTAGTGTAAGTGAAGCTAATTCCTGGGAAAAATGGAACAGAGGAATAAAATAGTAGTATTTCTAAGGCAAAAAAAAAAAAAGCAATAAAAAGCAATATACAATGGGGGGGTTTATCCATCTGTATTCAACATGAAACCCTGTGTTGATTAAGAGCTTTGTGAAAAGTTGATTTTCCAGTTCAGCAAAACTTACAGAAAAAACATTTCCTTCAGGTCATCTGCAGCTAGTTGCCCTCCCTCTCACTCATTAAAATGAAAAGCAAGTGTTCCCACTTCATTCAGCCTTGAGTGACCTTTTTGATCTAAAGCAGAGCTTCTGCCAGGGCTTGGTCCTGGTCACTGGACTCAGGAGGATTCTTAATTTCTGTGGTTACGATGGCACTGGAGGTCACACATAATTAGGCCCCGAAACAAGGAATGCAACCCAGGGTCCCAGGCCTTGATGGATGTCTAACCAATGGAATGCCATTGCTTGTGGAATAAGTTTTCATCAGTCCCTTGAGAGGAGCAGTTTCGCTTTGTATGAGTTGGGTGACAGACAAGAGGATGTTGATCTGTAGCTGATAGAAAGGGAAAGTGTCCCTGTGCTGGCACTGCTGAGGCACTGTGAATCCCATGGACATTTCTGGGCTCTCCACTACAACAGAGACATTGAGGGGCTGGAGCATGTCCAGAGAAAGAAACGGAGCTGGGGAGGGGTCTGGAGCACCAGGAGTGGCTGAGGGAGCTGGGGTGAGCTCAGCCTGAAGAAAAGGAGGCTCAGGGGGGACTCTCACTCCACAACTCCCTGACAGGAGGGTGCAGCCAGATTGGAACTAGTCTGTTCTGCCAAATAACAAGAGACAGGACAAGGGGAAATGGTCTCAAGCTGTGCCAGGGGAGGTTCAGTTGGATATTAAGGAAAATTTCTTCATAGAAAGGGTTGTCAAGCATTGGAATAGGCTTCCCAAAGAATGGTGAAGTCATTATTCCTGGACATATTTAAAAGTCATGGATATGGCACTTGGGGTCATGGTTTAGTGGTGGCCTTGGCAGTGTTAGGTTAACAACTGGGCTTGATGATTTTAGATATCTTCTCCAGTCTAAATCATTTTGTGATTTATAGAACAGAACATTGCCAAGTAGCACTGAGATGCTACATTAGCTTCTGAATGGGTAGGAAGCATCGGTAGACTGGATTCAGTGTTGGTAGAATAATTTTTCCAGATGGCCATAATTTGACAGTATAATCACAGTGTTAAGGAGGGTTTATTTTTCAGTAATATTTTTGGTTAATTTTATTATGTGTTTCACTTTTCAGTCCAACATTCTTCAATGCTAGAAGAGTAGCTTCAAAAATAGAAGGGAGGAGCAGTGCAACAAGCAGTGTGTCGAGCCTTAGGAATAGTGTCCTGCAGTGTCAGATCTTACAGAACAGGCCAACATTTTTATGGTCCTTTTTGAAAAACCTTCTTTCTGCAAGTTTGGCAAAGAGAGCTCTGCTCATCTTCATGGTGAAGCAGTGGTGCTGAGGTGGTCTTGTCTCATGCAGATCCTTTGCTCCAGATGCTTTGGGTTTGATATTGTGCCTGAGAAGGTATGAGATCACAGCCTGATCTCATACCATCTGTTTAACAGATGGGTGTGTATGGCAAGGCTAACGGTTAAAAACCTGGCTCCACTTAGGTCAGAGGTATCAAGATTTTACCCACGATTGGAGGGGGAGGAGGAAAAATTGTCCAAAGATAGGTCTCCTAAATCACTGCTGGGAAAGCCTGTTGGCTTTAGAGCCCTGTTTATTTACCCTTCTGTTGTTTGGCTGATAGTTATTTGTGCTTGGCCCTTGGACAGAGTATTTGATCTTTATATCTATGTCTGTATGTTTGTCGGTGCAGACTGTTAATACCTGTAACTTTTGAAAGATATTGAAGAAGTGCAGATCTTATTTCTAAAGAAACTGTGAAAATTATGAACTTGCCTGGTATTGATCAGAATCCTTTTTGTCTATACTGTTCTGTAATGAATGTAGCACAAGTATCAATCATGTTTATCAGTAAGTCTAGATGTTCTGTTTGCTACACCAGATGATTAGGTTGTTTTCTTGTTGGCTGAATTACCCTGTTTTCTTTTTCTTTCTTTTCTTCTCTTTAAACACCCAATAACACACAGATCATTCCTGGATTTCTTTAACCCACAGAATACAGTTGTTGTACCCTCACTAAAATGTTAAGAGTAGTTTGTGGACTGGATTATAGCTGGGTGGGGCACTATTCTGTTTCCAGCCTAAAACCTGGCAATAGCTCCTAAAATACAGTCCTCGACCGATTAAATTCAAGTGTTGCTCAGGTGTACTGAGGCTGTGCAGCAAGGAAGTTTACCCACTTATAAACTTCTGCCTGTGTGCATCATTAAACCAAAATATTTTTGGATCTCAGCTATATACATTTTTTATTAGGCAAGGCAAGTGGTCTTCATTAAAGCCACTGAGAGCAGAATGGTTTCATCTAAATTCTCCCCTGTAATTGCAGAAAGACAAACACAAGTCTCATAATGCTCCGATTCCTCCCCATCCAGCTCATTCAGCCATTCTTATCATAGGGAGTAAAGCTTACAAAATCTTAATTGTTTGTCTAATCTGACACTTCAGCATCCAGTCTGCACAGAAATAGGATATGTGGAGTTACATTTTATAGATTATTCTCATTGACTCTGAGACAGCTATGACATCACACTTTGAATATGGTAAAGGGTTTAGAGAGTCAGTCCTGTGAGGAGTGGCTGAGGGAGCTGGGGGCGGGGAGGGCTCAGCCTGAAGAAAAGCAGGGTCAGGGGGACCTTCTGGCTCTCCACAGCTCCCTGACAGGAGGATGCAGCTGGGGGGGTGTCAGGCTCTTATCTCGGGGAACAAGGGACAGGACAAAAGGAAAGAGCCTCAAGCTGTGCCAGGGGAGGGTCAGGTTGGACATCAGAAGGAATTTCTTCATGGAAAGAGTGGTCAGGCATTGGCAAGGGCTGCTCATAGAGGTGGTGGAGTCACCATCCCTGGAGGTGTCCAAGGAATGACTAGACATGGCACTGAGTGCTCTGGTCTGGGTGCCAAGGCGGGGATCAGTCACAGGCTGGACTTGATGATCTTGGAGGTCTTTTCCAACCTAAATGGTTTTATGATTCTATGGAATGGCCCAGGAAGTCAATTTAGTAGAAAAGTTGCTTTAAAGAAGTAGGATGGTGTATTTATCTGAGCAAATTCATGTGCAATGTGCAAACCCAGACTTCTCTTGCCTTTGCAGAATTCTGTTGTGTAAGAAATATGCAAATAAACAATTGCCCTGCAGCCAGGAAATACTGACTACAGTGTACAATTTACCCATGCTGGCTGCTGGGGAAGCCTAGGTAGTGGCAATCCCATTTGTTCCTACTGATTCCAGCTGCAGGTGTGACTGATAAGCAAGGGGAAGGAAAAGCCAATTAGTTCCCACATTTTTTGTTTTTTAAAGACAATTTTCCTAATGTGTGCAGCCAGTAAAGATGGGGCTAGTTGTAATCTTTGCCATAACCCTTCCTGGCTCAAAGGCAAAGTTTGTCACTTGCAATGACTGTTCCTCAGGTGACAGTGACGGTCTGAATGCAAAAAGCTTAGCACTTCCATAATGACTAAGGAAAGAGGGAGGTTGCAATTTTATGCAACTGTTTCCATACCACTGTGTACTGCCTTTCTGATTGTTGACTTGCTCCTGAACAGGACAGGAGGAAAAAGAAATTGTCTCTGTACAAGAATCCTCTTGAAATTTTCTATTTTTCTTTAAATTTTCTCTTGGTGCTTCTCCTAGTGAGACGTTCAGCCTGCACTACTGTTTTTATAGCTACTGACAGATGCATTGGATTTATCTGATGGGTTTTTTCTCTCAGTCCCAAAGCCTCCTGTATCAGTGAGGTCTACAATTTAATTATGTGTTTTGGAAGAAAGTACTTCCTTTGTGTTTTCGATCTTATTATGCGATCATTGCATTAGATCTACATTTGTACTGTAGCAGGCTGTTCTAGAAAGTTTGACTTTAATGGGCTCCAAACAGAAGTTTACCATGCTGATTCAATTACTACATGCTACAGATTGTTGCAGGTCCTAAACATGCTCAAGAATGGTTTAGAGTTCCTGAAATGTATCTACTTCCAAGCTGAAAATGGCAGCACAGCAAGACATTGGCAATAGCATTTCAACCCAAAAGTGCATCTAAGTCTTCATCAAGCTGCTATTGTCTGAAGTGGAATTTGGTGCAGAAATCCCATCTGGTAATTTATATTCTTGCAGAAAAAAGTCACTGTGCGGAATTGAATGCTTAAAAAAAATTGAGGTTTTTATTACTTTTCATTCAAAAATAAATGCTTTAAATGGGGTTATGAAGCAGGAGCATGCTAGTGGGGTCAGTCTTCTCCTTGAAGGCTCGAGGCCTGGTTAGGTTCAGGCTTTTAAGTTGGGCACACAGCTGATACAGCAGTTAATGGGATCATGATCAGTGGCTTCAAATGCATTGAGCTGATTCCTGATGTTTCTGACATTAGCAAACATGGAACCTGAACTGTGTAGAACCTTCACTCTTGCTGTGAAGAGGCTTTCAAGAGTTTTTTGTTTTAAGGACATTTCACTTTTTTACCATGGTCTGCTTTCTTGTGTTCCCATTTTAAAATAGAAAAATGTATGTGTTTGAACTCTTGTTACATTTATGTTAATTTTTATTTCACTGTTTCCATAAATCCATCAATCTTGCTGCTGAGAATACAAATTCTTCTACCTCTCCTCAGCTGATATGTAGTTGAATATCTATTGTCCCCTTCATAAGGGACTGGAGAATTGAATTTTGATCCAGTTCCACAGCTGACATTCTGCTATGGGCTGTGGATATCAATAATGCGGAATTTAAAAAGTAGATGAAAAGTATTATAGGAACATATTTGCTAGGGTTACTGTATTATGCAGTAGATTTCACCATATGAGAAAGCTGTTATCAAGGTGGAATGTACTTTGAACTTAAATTCTTCAGAAAATAACCTATAGATAAAGCTGAGATAGCATCAGAAAAATAGATATTTTAAATTCATATTTGCAAATGAATGTTAAAACAAATGCTGTAATTCTCGTGGGAGTTTTTTCCATATTTTTAATAAATTTTATTGAAAGATTGGAGTGCAAGCCCACTTTTTAAGATGATGTGGGTCACTCTAGCTCTTCATGGCTGATATTCTGCTGAGATGCATGTGACTTTCCACGTGACTCCAGTCTCACTTTAGGCGCACTACAAACTCACAAAACAAATTGTTTATTTATTTATGTTGTCCTCTAAATCACGGAATCATGAAAAGGTTAGAGCTTAAATACCATAAAGATCATATAGTCCCAACCCTTCCATGGGGGGTATAAGCTTCTAGTGCAACTGTGGCAGCAGAAGAAGGAAAAAAAAAAAAACAAAACCAAAAAAACCCCAGAACTGTTCTGGTTTTATTTAATAAAAGCTGCAAAGTCCAGCACAGGTGACTGAATTTCCAGCCTTCTGCCAGTACCTGAAATGACATCCATGCTCACAGCACAAAACTCTGTTCATTTCCATTTGGTTTTTCCTCAAATACTCCTATGAGGAAAAAAAACTTTTCGTCTCTAGTCCAAAAACACTTGTGAACTTTTTTTGAAAGTTGATGGGAAATCCTCCAAGTCCTTTGGGTTACAGGACAGTCAGCTCTTTCACTTGGCATCTGTAGCTTTGGAACACCTGAACTGAGAAGCCTGTGCTTGGCATCTGCCTATAAACAAGAGTGCTTCTACGTCTTTTTGTGCCTATGTGTTTGCAGAGCAGCTGAGAAGGATTTTTTGTGTGTGTGTGTGTGTGACTTTTTTTTCTGGGTATGAAGGAGAAAAGAGCAACTCGAGTGAAAGGTGAGGAAGACATTATTTGAATTTTTTAAATTTTACTTCAGGCTTATTTTTTTGTAGTATGGTAAATGTAAAATCCATCCTCTGATCTTCAACTCACCAGTTTCTATGATTTCCCTTATTTTCTGTATTGCCTTTGGGGTCAACAGTATCAAACTTTTTAATATAGATTCACAAAGAAAATTTTTTGTACAACAAATCATTTCTCTAACAGCTATTTTCTGTGGGGATGATGGTAGAGCATATTCCAAACCATTTAATTTAAATGTGGTGTCTGAGATTGCTTTCCTTGTCACCATTGCTCAGTATGAGGTTCTCATCAAATTTTTTGGACTAGGTGAAGTTATTATTTCAAAATGAGTTTGACGTTGAGTTTGAACAAACCATAAATACATGCCAGTTTATGCCAGCAGCTAATCTATATTGCTTGTCCCTGGACTTCTTTGTGTCAGGTGCTGTTCCCAATTCTCCATGCAGCTGTGGCATTACTCTTCTGTCCTGACTTGTAATGACCTCTGATATTCCAGTCCAAGCTTTCTTTTAAGCAGAACTTTCTGTTTGTGCAAGATTGTATGGTGGTTTTTCACTGTTGACAGAAGTCCACTAGGATGCAAACCACCAAACTCATTCTCACTGTGACCTAAACCAGGATTTAAACTGAAGTCTCTGGAGGTGAAAAACCAGACTACTAATAAGTGATGGGAGAGCCTCACATAGCTTGGTTCATATAAAATTCTAAATGTTTAGTTTTTCTGAAACCATTCTGGTCCAGAAGCCATCATTTCAGTCCCGTGAGAGTAGTCTGCCTTTTCTGATTTATTGCATAATCAGATTGGGACTCCATTTCTGAGACACCAACAAAACCACCTTTTTTTCATAATGGTTTTGACTAAAACCAGTGAGAAAAGACATGCATGATTACATTAAAACAAACAAACAAACACACAAACAAAAAACAAAAAAGGTCTTGTGTTTTGCAATCTCAAGCACTGGGTTTGTTTTACAGAAAAATCATGTTTCCTCTTACTCAAAATTTTGTTTTTCATAGTAGTAAGTCACAATGAGAGAAGGAAAACTCTGGTCCTTATGCCAGTGGGGTCTAAAAGAAGGACTGGGTTTAAATAGACATTAGAAAAAAACTAATAGTAAGAATCTGAATCACTGGGACCAGACTGCCTAGAAAATTGGTGTCATTGCTATCACTGAACATGAAAGTGGCTAGATAAAGGTTTTGGAGAACTGAAAAACTTAGGGCTGGTCCTAGGATAGGAGTGTGCACTATAAACTGTCTTCAGATGTCTTCCAGGTTTATGATTCTGTAATTACTTGTCTGATGCAACAAAATTCTCAAGTGTATTAATCTTCATGTGAAAATATCACACTGAAAAAAACCCTGTCTCTCAAAGATCACTCATAGTTTACTTTATTTGGCATAGCTTAGCAAAGACTTCCCTGTTAAAATTATGGCAGTCTTTGCTTGCTGGGGCTTAATTTTGGTCTTCCAGAAAACATTTGCACAAAGCACTTATGCTAATTGAGGGAAATGCTAATTGACTGGTAAGTATATCCTGAAATTGCTGTTCTCATTTTAACCCCAAAAGTGTGGTTTATTTTGTATACTGAAATGAATAGGGTGTTTCCACTTCCCTTATTCTTGATACTCAAAAGTTTAAATACATGTGGGAGAGACATGCAGAGGAAGAACTGATGATGTGAGAAGTACAAGATACAGCTGCTGGAAATGGTGGTTCCAGTAGACGACACCCACTCAGATAATAAAAATGTGAGTCAGCTCTCACTCTTGTGCTAGCAGAGAAGTCAAATTTTCTCTAACCAACTGTTTTAAAATTTTCTACATAAACACAATGATGCATCAGGATATGTCTAAAAATAGTTTCTCCTCCCATGGCAGATATATCCACAAACCCTGCACAAAACCACTCGGGCTTCTCAAACACAGCTACTGGGCTCTGAAGCCGTGGGTGAGAGAATGGGCTTGGTTAAGATGAGTTTCAATGAAACTTTAGTTAAAGATGGGGGAAAAAGTAATTTATAGAATGTCTGTTCTGAAGGGAAGCAATGAGCTGAATGTGCTACCATGGTTCCTCCATTTAACATGGATTTGTCAAGTCTCACATTGTTCATTGGCGTCATGAGCTTCTCTGAGCTTCTCCTATTTTTGCTACTTTCTGGAAGTGCTGTGACCCTCTTAGCATTGCTCTTTACCTTCCCAAGAACTATTAAAAGTGTGCTTCATCTGAGCTGGATAGTTTCATACAAAAATTTAATTCAGCTGAATTGACATATGACAAAGAAGGTCACAAGAGCTGTTAGTTTTGCTCTGGTCAGCTCAAGTGGGAGCTGACTGAAAGGGCAAGATAATATTTGAATTTGATGAAGGGAAGTGGTATTACACTGGAAACCAGGAAATAAGTTCATTTTCACATTTGTGCTTTTGCCTTTTAGAAATCAGCTCATAAACCTCTATTGATCTGTTATTGCTCTGTTATATTGACTTATTGCTGTTTAGCTTGGTAAGAGAAGAGACATTCTGACTGTACCCTCTTTCTGTTGCAATGTTAACTGGGACTGGTTGAAGTGCACACAGGTGATGATGCTGCTTTGGGGACTGTGTGGCCAGAAGTTTTGGGGTTGACTCTGGAACTGGACACACATGGGAGAAACCAGGATGGAGAAGATGCGATGGGGCAGCGTTGAGGTTTGTCATCGTGTGGAAACCCTGCTTTCTGTGAATCGCTGGTCAGTGACAGGCTTTGTGCTGACCTCTATAGGAGTTCCTTCTAAGGACCATCAGGATGTCAAAATCATGGAATCACAGAATGGTTTGGCTTGGAAGAGACCTTAAAGATCATCCTGTCCCACCCCCTGCCATGGGCAGGGACACCTTCCACTATCCCAGGTTGCTCCAAGCCCCATCCAACCTAGCCTTGAACACTTCCAGGGCAGCCACAGCTTCTCTGGGCAACCCGTGCCAGGGCCTCAACACCCTCACAGGGAATATTTTCTTCCTAACAGCCAATCTAAACATACTCTCTGTCAGTGTGAGGCCATTCCCCTTGACCTGTCATTCCAGGCCCTTGTCAAGAGTCTCTGTCTTTGTTGCAGGCTCCCTTCAGGTACTGGAAGACCACAATGAGGTCATCCCACAGCTTCTCTTTGCCAGGCTGAACAAACCAAATTCCCTCAGCCTTTCCTCGCAGCAGAGCTGCTCCATCCCTCTGATCATCTTGATTCCTCATCTGCACTCTCTACAACAGCTCCATGTCCTTCCTGTGCTGGGACCCCAGGGCTAGGGGCAGCTCTGCAGGTGGGGTCTCACCTAAACGGTGCAAATGTACCCACTGCCCCTGAGTAACATAAACCACTCAGTAAATGACAAAGAGGTTGTTTTAAGCCTGTCATAAGGAGCTCAGCTGCCATAGTTTCACTGAAAATTATGTCTCAGAAGAGCTGCATCTTTTTACACCTGTGCAAAGCCTGCCTTGTGAGCTCCAAAGCACCAGGCATGAGTCCTGCAGCTGGTCTCTTGCACCCAGATCTGGGTGAAAGCCCAGTATTTCTGGTCTTTTATAAATTCAGACGTCAAAGTTCCATCTTAGATTCCTCTTAAGCCATGAAAAACCATGTTTTAACAGTGTTAGTTTGGTACTCTGCAAAAATGAGTTAGCATGGTCTAAATGAAGTAATAATAAGGATCAATTTTGGATTTTCAAAAGTCTTCTGAGATGACACAATCCTGCTCCCATTTAAAACAATATTGGGATTGAGGTGGATTAGAGTTAGATGCAAAAAAATGTGCTTTCAGAAATCTCATCCTAAGTACAGAAGAAGATTTAGGGTTGTCAATGTGGTGCATTCTTGAAAAGAAATAAAAAAACAAAGAAACCCATTTGAAGTATGACTTCAACAAATCCCGTCATTTTATGCAAACAGGCATTTCACAGATATGTACAGTTCCTACAAAGATAACTTCAGCATTAAAACTTGAAAGATTAACAGTGATCATTTACAAGTTAAAAAAAATATTTTTTCTGGCTGGGTTTTTCAAAGCAGTTCTAAATTTTAAACATAAAATAGTAAGTGTTGCATGGATTTTATTTTGCCTTAATCCTTGGGTGCATAATCCTGAAATAAATTTTGAGCTAAGTCTCCTGTGACCAGAAATATTCCTTTAAACTCTAGGGACTGAGCCAGCTGTAGTTTCATTTTATGCCAACTAGCCAGATATATTTTAAAGAAATAAAATTCTATTCTAAGAAAAATAAATTCAAAACTCTTTACCATAAAGCCCAAAAAATAAAGCTAAAAACCAACATAGACTTTATTTCCACAGCAGCACAGAATAAATATGAAAAAAGTCATGTAACATGGGATCAGAACTGATGTTTGTGCATTGCAGGGCATTGCCTGAGCAAGGACCAGGGCAATTGTCTGGACACACACAGGAAAGGAATTGTTGCAGGGGTTTTATATTTGATACTGGCATCTCCTTTCTTATGTAGCACTGAATGCTTTTTGACCAAAAACCCCTGAAATTTTTGCAATTTCCATTGCTTGGCTGAGTTTCAAGGAGCTTTGCTTTGACTGAAAAGCTCTAAATAACGAAAGAGAAACACAGGACTTGACAGGGTCTGATTTTGAGTGCAGTGAATCTGACTCTGAGTGCAGAGAGTCTCCCCTGGCCTGGCATGTGAGTATTGGGATCTACACACACAGCTGACTCCTAGTAGTGATTTACAAACGGGGACTTAGAATTGTTCTGAAGTTGCACCCTCAAATGCATGCCGGTGCCTTGGTTTTCTCTCATTCTCCTCCACCATCCTTTCCTTGCATTCCCTTTTCTGTACTCCTCTGTTGTGAATTTTCCTCCATTCACCACTCCTGCTGCCTTTTTTCTCCTATTTGCTTCCATTTAGCATTACACCAGCAGAAAATCACTGCAGGAGTGACTTCCTGTAGACTACTTCCAAGTAGACTTAAAATCAAGGAACAATTTCAAAGATTGGTTTATTGTGTTCCTGTGAATATGTCATAACCATAATGAGTGTTTGGAATGCATCGACATATGCCATAGGGGTAATCTCATTGTTACCCACCCACAGCGACTCTGATCTTGAGTGACCTCATTCCATATCCTCAGGATAGTTCTGGCATGTTCCCTCTCTATGGAGGGGGGAATAGAGAATGACCTTCCTTTGAAATCCTATATGTATTTACATGAGACTGTGCCAAATGCGTTAACAAGTGGTAGAGTGGAAACCCTGAGTGAGTAAACATGGTCAGCCCAAACATATGGAAATATATCTAAAATTTTGTAGTATATCATGCTTTGGTTTACACCACAAACTATAGCAGGAAATTCCAGGCCAGTGAGAATCTGCTCTATTCATTTATTTTTAATTGGTATTTTGTTGTGATGTAGCATATCACGCTCCCAGGGAACTCTTTTATCTTCTCTCTGCGAAGTGGATTTGGTTCATGTGACAATTGTTGTGACTGACACAGCATTTCCTCACACACAGTAGCAGCTCCTGGTAGTGGTTATTTGTGATGTTGCACTCTCCTATATCCCTCCTTATCTGCTGCACTACTGCTCAGAGAAAAAGAGAAGGCTGATGCTACTAAGCTCTAAGTAGATATTTGGCTGAGTGCTTCCCTGGTTTTGGATGGGCGTTCCTCCTTGGAGCAGCATGCCTAGGCTTTGAGAGGCACGTTATGAGTGAATAGCTATATGAAGAACTTTCAAACTTTAAATTGTATCCAAGGAACCTCCGGTAATAAGGGCTTCAGGTTCTACCCACAAGTGGTCCTGTGGGAAAACTGGTCTTTGGCTTTTATTTCCTGAAAGGAAGAATTGTATGGCAGTGGTGGGGCTTCGGGTTCTGTACAATCAAGGCTCAGCATGATGAATTTGATGTACTGGCATCTGTTCTGTGTGTTTTGTAAGGCTTCCAATAAAATATGAATAAAAAAAAAGAAATATGCTTCATACGCCTATATAAGACATATGGCAATTAAAGCTTCAGATATGGCATTTTTGTTAAGAAGGATGTGTTAGAACACACATAAGTTGCCCAGTTCTTAACAAAAGCCAGAAAGGTAGGGAAAATCTAGGAAGCCAATCAATGTAGATCCGACCTCCAGTGGGGGGGGGGGGGGGGGAGGATTTTTTTGGAGTTCAAGGGTTTGCTTCAAGCTTGAATGCCCCTTTGAAGACTGAAGCTCCAGACCGCATTGTGATACTGCATATAATCCTTAAAAGGGGCCAAGGTGTGAAAACAAGCTAATAAATGTGTAAGGGGTAAAGGAAGAATTTTACAGAACAGAGTCAAGGTTGCCAGCCTTTCCCCACCACAAAACCCCAACATCCCTCTCCAGGAACTCTACCCAGAGTATTAGTTTTGGATGACTGCCTTTGCAAGTCAGTACAGTGTAGATGAGGACCCTCCCCCATTATCACCTTCCAGCCCTTCTATGAGTGCAGAAAAGGCAAAAATAAAAGATGAGGCTGCAGTTTGGGTGATTTTGGTCTGTGATGGATTATTCAGCACTGTCAATGTGCCCTGTCTCTGCATTGTGATAATTAGAAACATGATTAGGTAAATCAGTTGTTTCCTATCTTGCTTGTGTTTTGTCCCAAAGCAAAACCAAATAGTCACTTTTTCTTCTTTGAGCTTTTTCTGCAGCTGCTTCCCCTGGCTCCTCCTCAGGGCTCGCCCGCCAGAGCTGCTGCCCAGCCCTGATGTGGGACAGACCAGGCAAGGAGCCCTGGGAGTCTTGCCAGGAGCCTCTCCATACTGCTCAAGGGTCACATCTCAGCCCAGCCCTCACCCCTGGTCCTGCAGCTGTGGGCACTGTTGTGTTACTGACTG
Organism: Pomatostomus ruficeps; assembly: GCA_013400735.1. Classification (NCBI taxonomy): domain Eukaryota; kingdom Metazoa; phylum Chordata; class Aves; order Passeriformes; family Timaliidae; genus Pomatostomus; species Pomatostomus ruficeps. The sequence continues at coordinate 59,546 of VYZT01015263.1, read as the reverse complement.
ACCCTGGTCTGGGAACAGAGGAAGTTTTGGCAAGCCCTCTGAGAAGCCCTTTTTAATTTTGGGGTTACACCCATAAAGCAGAGGGTTGTTAGTGTCTTCCGCATATGAACTCTCTCCAGATGCCATTTGTAGGTTTCTGAAGGAGCTACAGACAGAATTGAAAAAGAGAGCACCTGCAGGTGATTCCCTGGAGGTGATCCAAGGGAATATTTGTGGAAGATACTTGACAAGCAATGGGTAGCTTATGAATCCCCTGCCTCAAATTTATGAGATGAATTGAACAGAAGATGAAATGCTTTGTAACCTGATTTGGTTTCAGTCATTCAAGCTGATCATGAGCTACCCACTGTTCAGACTGGCTGCTTGCGAGGGCAAGATATCCCCCTTGAAGAGTTTTTAAGTTCAGTGCACTGGACCTACAGAAAACAGCTTATCCTCATCCTGTGCCTTCCCCTTGGAGAGCTTTCTCTGGTCCCAGCACCATGTGGTCTCTTCCATGTGGTGTCTGTGTTTCTGCTCTTCCTGAATCCTCCAAGACTCTGAAACATCTAGGTTTGTTCTGCTTTTCTCCTGGCCCAGAAATGTCCTTTCCTGCATCTCACCTGGGACATAAATCACCATAGCAGCACTAGCCCATGTTCCACGGTTGGAAAGAGTCTCCTGTGGACAAAGACCAAAGGCTGCTCCTATTTCTTAATCTTCTTCGGCATATAGGTGGGTCAGAGCCAGAACCCTTTGAGGGAAAACCTCTCAGAAGAGAAAATGTTTGAGAAGGACATGAGGCCCCTGGTGGACAAGCTGTCCATGAGCCAGCAGTTCTCTGGGGGACAAAAAGGCCAATGGAATCCTGGGGTGCATTGGAAGAGCAGTGCCAGCAGGTCAGGGAGTGATCCTGCCCCTCTGCCCAGCCCTGTGAGGCACATCTGGAGAGCTGTGTCCAGGTCTGGGATCCTCAGGACAGGAGGGACAGGGAGCTCCTGGAGCGGGGCCAGTGGAGGCTGAGAGAGCTGGGGCTCTGCAGCCTCAAGAGGAGCCCCAGCTGAGAGGCCCCCTCATCCTTGGGTGTCCCTGTCTGCAGGGAGGGCTCCAAGCAGGGCCCAGGCTCTGCTCTGGGGGCCCAGCAATGGCACCAGAGGAACGGGCAGGAACTGATGCCCAGGAGGTCCCACCTGAACAGGAGGCAGAACTTTTTCCCTGGGCAGTAACCGAGCCTTGAACAGATTGTCCAGAGAGGGTGTGGAGTCTCCCTCACTGGGGATATTCCAGACCCATCTGGACACAATCCTGTGCCATGTGCTCTGGGATGGCCCTGCTGGAGCAGGAGGTGGGACCAGATGAGATCCCTTCCAACCTTACCCAGTCTGTGATTTTGTGTAAAAAGAATAAAAATTTAATTTCTCTTTCAGAATAAACAAAGAAAGTACAGCTAATTTCTAATAGTGCAGATGTAATTTATGGCAATGCAATTTCTGCCAGCTCTAAGAGCTTTTAATGCTGGAAATGGACAAATGAAAAGCTATGTGAGGTGAGTGGACTCCACATGAAAGAGATTGGAAGAGAAGTAGGAAATGCTTCAGATTGTTTTATAGTGAGGCAGAAACCATCTACCTGCAGTATGTTGGGATAATATGTTCTTGGTGCCTGGTCAGAGGCATCTGGATGCCATCACAGTGAGCACACATTCCTTACCTGTTCATTTCCCTAGGACAGCTCTCCTTCCCGCAGCCTTCTTGCCAGAGGATATGGTAGCAATGACTCCTAGCCTTGCTGGGCACAGCTCAGTATTGCATACATATGATCCCATGAAACCAAAACATATTCTCAAAGAGCTTTTGTATTCCAGGTCTTCCACTTCAGGAAGGATATTCAATTTCAAAGCATATTTACATATTTACTATAGCACTTTCGAGAGCAGGGTTTTTTTTTTTTTAAAGGTTATAGCAACATCTGTTTGCCTTTGATGGGGACAATTCCTCTTGCTTATGTTCCCTGTGCTGTTGAACTTCTGAATCTTACAGAAATCTTCAGCATTTCAAATTGTCTAAAGTTTTGATAGTTTTTGGCGTAAGTGGTTGGAAACTAGCTGGCTGCAGAGTATTCACAGATGAAACTAATAGTAGAGCAGTGCGCTCTTAAGACCCTGTGCTTCTTAAGTGCATTGCATTTTTAAACTTAAATAAAAAAGTGAAGTCTGACTACATCTGTGGCTTATACTGTGTTGTGTGTGGTACATAGCAGCACAAAAGTGAGTTTTCTGATTACTCCATAGCAATTAAGCAGATGAAAGGTGGGGAAGAAATTCCACAGTCAAGCAGCTTTGTGAATCCTTTGTGGAATCTTCAGTGTTTAGGACTCATGAGTCTAATAATAATAATATGATTTGATTAAAAATGTGAAATGCAAAGTTGCAAGTGGGAAGGTTGAACTTTGGACATAAACACTGGTTACCCTTTCTAGCTATTTTTTGTAGCTATCTGGTTTGGCAATATATTTTTCTCTAAAAAATAAAGGTCCAAATTTGTAGTGGCTGTAAAATGTATCAGCATCAAATACTGTGAGATGTGTCAATGCAACTCCATAGAAACAGGTTAATGCCAATTAATTTTGCTTGTTTGACTGTCAGCTATGCAGTCAGTGTTCACCTGAATATAGGAAAGCACTTAATTTATTGGAGTATGCTAAAATGAGAGATGGTATTTCTAGGTGATTAAAGAGTTACAATAATAAAACCCTCACAAAATATGAACTGGTTTGAAATCTGTTAATGAAAGGTGAATGCATCACTCTTACCTTTATCTCAACTTCTGTTTGTTCTGTTGATAGTTAAGCATGAACTTTGGGAAAGCTCCTATTATCCTTGCTTCCAAACGTTTCAGTTTTATATTTGCCTTGGAAACTGTCTTTCAGCTGGAAGTAGATATGGCAGAAGAATGGGATATTCTTTTGGGAATTACAGAAGGACAGAGTAGAAAAGCTGGACAAGTTGGGTCCAGCAGTCAGAGGAAAAAAATAGCTTGGGGCAACTCCTTTGGGGTTTCACCGCTCCTTTTCAACATTCATAAAACTGTACACAAGTTTTCCAAGTTGGGCTTGAGGGGTCTATCAGGTGGAGAAGAGAGGCAGGCTTGGAGCATCCATGAGCTTTGGCAATGTAATTAGTCTGACAGCAAATACACAACTCTAAGACTGTTGTGCTTTGATATAGAGGAGCAGAAAGGGCAAGTAGAGAAATGTGAATCCTAGTCCCAGTTCTGACTATAACTGCAGATGCCCAGAGGATGAATTAAGCTTCTGCTCTTCACTTTGAATGAGAATACCTTAGCATAAAAGTATAATCTAGACTCATGTTTCCTTGAGCTGTCCCAGCTTTTAAAAAGCATGTGTCTACCAGACCCCATGACTTCTCCCTGTTTGTTCTTCAGGGAAGTGAAAAAAAGCTTGAGTATTTTATTTATTTGTTTGACAAATTCTTTCAGTTAACATGGAAGAATATAGAAATTGGAACAATGCAGAGAGTTAAGCTACATCCTCCCAAATACTAACCCATAAGTGAAATTGCAAGTATGGTGATTTTTGTTGGTATATGCTGGAGTGAAAACATAGGTAGAACTGAGAAGAAGAACCATGATCTTAGGTTTATTCCTAAAATACTTGGTTTTCAAGAGGCAGTCTAGAGCCAAGGTTGATGTTTACTTTAAGATTTATGTTGGAGTAAATCATATCGTATCTACCACACAAAGAGCATCTTCCTAGGCTGGTGGTGTAGCTGGATACCTGGGGAATTGAGATGTTAGCTATTAGCACACAACAGGCCTGTTCTCAGAGAGCAGCTCACCCAGGGCTATTAATACACTTGTCTGAGCAGAAGGAGGAGGATATGCTCTCCTCTTACTTGTTCAAGACATCTCTTTTTGTTCCTTCCAGTACCCTTGAAGGGAGTATAGGTGATTCTGTGTCTTCCAAAGAGTTGTAATAGTCTACAACTCAGATTTGCTGGACTTCCTTTTCTTTGTAAGTACCTTTCTCTTCTGAGAGGAATGAAGAGGAGAAGCAATTTCTGGTAATATCTGAATGAAGATCATTTGGTACAGTGAAAGTTGTTTATCCCACAGCTGCAATTATATTAAATAAACAAAACCTTGTGGATTTGTCCCATAAAAAAGATTTCTATTATTTTCTGTATGCTGAACCGTCTCATTTGAATTATACCAGGGATTAGCCTGGGAAATGTAATGCAAATGACTGATTATTTTTCTTTTCTTTTCTTTTTTTATTTTAATAGATCAAAACATGTTTTCAGTTTATGAAAGACTTTTTCCCATAATTGATATTATTCCTTCTTTTTCTTCTAAGTCCTTAGAGGATTATGAATGTCAGTATTAGAATAAAAGAAAGATTGCTTTAGATAATTTTATGTGCAGGGCTCCATTCCAAAGGAACCAAACTCACATGGGGATCTCTGAGAACACTATTAAAGGGACATGATGGAAATAAGGTGAGGGTGAAGAAGACCAAAGGAGGGGGGGAAGGAAGAAAAATCTACAAATCGGACTCAGCATAGGTTTCCAATACAGCTGACATTCAGTACAGCTGCACTTTTGGAGATTTCAATCCATCTGGAACATCTTGATGCAGTAGTGTAACATTGATTCAAGATTGTTTTCACTTATCACTGGCAATTTTTTTTCCTGACTTCTGAGAAGCTTTCCAGTAATTGAAGTAACATGATGTTTTCCTAGATTCACACAGGTCATGGCTGCAGTGAACCAAAGGCGTGGAGACCGTGTCCCTTCAGCTGCAATGTGTAACACCACAGTTGTTTTTGGACTCAGGAGCAGAAGACGCAGCTTTGAAGGACAATTCTTAGTGCATAAAGTCATATTACCCCAGTTCCCACAGGAGAAGCTGTTATCCCATATCACAGAGATGATAGCAAACCCATTCACCTACAGCTAGGACAGAAGAGAGCAGCGGCTCTTTTAAAAGTAAAGAGTTTTCTTCTTTTCTATGATGTAAATGTTATGTAATGCTTTTGAGATTAAATGTAATATGGTTTGAAATCACACCTCCCATCTAAAAACTACTTTGAATATGCTTGTAGAAGATCTTTTGCCATTCATTTGAGTAGACTTATGGGAAATGTCCTAAACTTGTACCAGTCATCCTACAGGTTTTTGTTGGCAGGCAGTGATCAAGATTAACATTTCACTAGCTGTAGCTACCTTAGATTAACAAGGAGAAAGGTAGGGATGTGAAGGAAATCTAATCAGCCTAGTGCAGCTTCCTAACAGCTTACAGCCTCCATCATGGATGATGACAAGGTTACCCCCAAGGGATGTTTACAAAATTTCCACTTTTCTTGGGGAAAGTTGTCAGGTTGTTATGTTTAGTCCATCCAACCCGGTTCAAGTCTGAGTGAAAACAGTAGCAAAAAAAGAGCACAAGATTTGGGGCTGTTGGCATTATTTAGGCTTTGGCTGCAAGAGCATCTTGCACACCTACCGGTGTTACAGAGCCTCATGGAGAGGAGCCCAGTTTGTTTGGTGGGAACGTTGCTGTCCTGTTCTCATCCCCACTCTTCTGGAGGCCTCTTGGTGGCAAAGGTGCAGCCAAAGTCAGGTGACATCATCAAATCATCCAGTTCCTGTGCAGTGCAGCCCCTTGGGGGAGGAGTGGACCAGGCACATGGCTGTTGCTGAACTTCAAAGAAATGCTCCTTTTCCTGGTTGATGTTGCCAAGTAGGACAATGGGGAGGCCAAGCCTCTGTTTGGGGTCCAGTTAGCAACTGAGAGTGTTGAGAACATCTCAGTTGCCATCCCTGTAAAGGTTCTGCTTCCTGGCTCAGTAGTCTTGAAGCTGCAGCTTTGGATGACAGGAAGTGGAGCTGTGGAAGAGTAGTTTTGAGGAAGGATAGGTCAGAAAGGAGGACACTGGCTAAGAAGTGAAATAAGTGGTCTCCAATCTTGGCTTCATTACAAATTTATTCTGCAATCACAAAAGTCCTCATCAAGATACAGTAGTCGAGACAGCAAAGGCACCTCAGGAAATTGACTCCTAAATTAATATAGTCCAGTAGGAGCATTTCCACAGCAAAGTTTTTGCCTGCTACTACTCTATGGGTACTGGGCCATGTTTTATTTTCCCTTGGGCTGAAGTGCTTTTCCCTAAATATCCATAGAGCAAATTTGCCGCAATGCCGCTGGCAGGGGCACCAGGCGTCTGCTCACGGTTCTAGGGGGAGGGCTGGTGAAGGTCCAGCAACGTTTCACGCAACCCACCGATGTTACAGGTGCACCGAAGAAGGAGAGACAAGTGGAGGGGCTCCTCAGATGGTTTATTCAGGCACCCGGATCGTGAAGTGCTGGCACAGCATGTTACAGTTACATATATACCAACATGAGCGGGCGGGGAAGGGTACAAACATCCTATGAGGTAGGAGTGAGGGGTTTGAATTGAGCANGCAGTGCCAGGCCATGAGGAAAAACTGAAACCTGGCCAACAGCACACCGCAACACAAATTGTGCCTTGATAATGTTCCAGATGATTTAGCCACTACAGCTGTTGATACCATTAAATCTGCAGAATGCCATTGGGTTTAGAAGCTAGAGAACTATCAATCCAGAAGAGCAATGAGTTTTGCTCTACAGCCAGGTTAACAATCCAGCCTAACCCTAAAAATTAGTGTTTTACAGAGTTAATGTAAATGTATGAAATATTTTAAAATAGATCTTATGATGGTAGAACATACATATATTAGATGAATGAATGTCTGGAATCCCACTCCAAAGCAATATGCTGCATTCCAGAAATATTTTGACACTGGATGGAGTTATGAAACTGTGATGTGGCACTCACCTACTTCTGGTATCATTTAGAGATCTTGTAACTGTATTTATTAGACCCAGCTTTGTGCCATGTGGGCACCTCTTCACGTCTTGTTTTACGCAGCTACTTGCCTCCCAATGAGAAAATTATGTGACTGGTGGAGATCTAAACTGCTCATGGCAACTTCAGCAATTGCTGCCAAATGATGTGGAATTATAATCCAGTGGATAGGCATTCCTGTCAAGATCTTTGAGCCCACAAATGAAAACCTGTAACTCTATTTGCTATTTAGGAACATGAAAACAAGATCTATGTTTTCTATAAAGCTGGGCCTGCACCTGATACCTCCTGTCAGAGGATGCCTTATACTCCAAATCTTTGAAAACAAAAACCAGTTAACAAAGTGTTCAAATAAGGGTTTAGGAAGGGAGAACTAGGCACCACTTTGGGAATTTCATCTCTGAATGGAAGGAGCTTGGCATAAAACCACGCTGACAATGACTCAGTGCACTCTTTCCCAAAAGAATTGAAAGATGACATGGAAGCTGACCAATGTGAGATCAAAGCAGCCATAGCAAGACTGGAGAGAAGTCAGCTGCAGATGAAAAGCAGAGATAAAAAGCTTTGCATATTTTTGTCTAAAACCCTGTGAGCTTGCATTTATGTGGGTGAGTATCACTGATTTTATAATGAGTCAATAGAGCCCTTGAAGGAAATGATTAAATGAGTAATTGTGTGTTGCAACAAAAGTCTGAAGAAAGTGGTGTACCCCCAGTCTCCTGATGCCTTCAGACAAAGCTGCTTCTGGAATGTGAGCACTGACAAGACATAAGTTACCAACTCAGGTGCAGAGTAGTTCAGGGGTACTCGACTGTGCATCCCTGCTGACTGACTGTGGGATTGAGAGGCTGCCTAGTACCTATTGAATTGCTTATTTGGCTCTGAGGGGAGAACTTTGTCTTACTGGCCTTGTCCAAATAGCTCTTTCACAAGTTTTCTGATCATAGAACAAGCTTAGATAGACTGTTACAACCGCAAACTGGATGTTTTCCAAAGCCACAATGAGTTAAAATTCTCCAGGACTCACACAGGTGGTGGATACCCTCTAAGACTTCCACCTTTACCCTGTGTAATGATGCTTTGAATGAACTCTGTTGTTTCACAGGGTTGTTTTCATGCTCATCTGCTTTACTGGATGACAGCATAAGTGACTTCCCCTGCAAATTTGTCAGAAGCCTGACAAAATTCAGAGTATATCACAGTCTACACTTACAGCATCCCACTGGTAAAATTTGTTCCCATTTTATTCAATCACTTTATTTTGTTTATTTCAAAGTAGTTTTGCAGGAGTTAGAGTGGTCTGTACTTCAGTATGTGCATTTCTTCAGTAAGGAGAAATTCTGAATAATTTACAGTTGTTTCATGACTGTATCTTTACATGTAAGGAAGACTAGATAAATCTACAGGGTTCAGGGTCAGAGGTTGTTTTGTTTTATGTACAGCTTTCAATAAATTAGAAATACAATTCACTTGAGGGCTTTTTCATCTCTTCTTGTTGAATAGTGAGATTTATTTTGGCAACCTGAAAAACTTAGATTCAGAGCCACCATGTAGACTTTTAGTTGGACAAAATGATGCCATTGCCTTGTATATTATTATAAAAAGACCACATCAAACTATGCTAGTGTCCTATAATGTGTTAGGCTCTCATACCAATTGAAAAAGATGACTAATTGAATATTAGAATATTCCTTTAATTATATGTTTGGTTGTCCACATAGTTATAGGCAATCTGTTAAAATATTATGTCAATTTGTATTATGGCAAGCTTGGAAGGGTCCTGAGAAGGGAAGGGGAGGCTGAAAGAGTAGGTTTTAGTATGTATTGTGGTATCATCTAATCCTGCCATCTCATCAGAGCCTGTTCATGGGGAAAGCTATGGGAAAGAAAATCCCAAAGGAACACCCAGGCTGGTGCTGGTGTGTTGTCCTGAGTTTTGCAGTTTCTCAGTGTTTCTCTTTGCTGTGATACTTTCTCACACATTCTTCTGTAAACATGGCCATGGTTTCCTAACAACTATCTATGTTTTGCTAACTGTCTGTGTTGTTTATCAATTTACTATCCTGGGTGAAGAAATATGATAGATTGATGCTTTGACCAACAGAATTGAGAAGTGGTCATTTCTACCTCCAATCCACGGTGATTTGTAAAAACATATAAATAAAGGCAGAGGGTTCTGCCCTCTCTCTCTTTTTGCCCTCTCCGTTTGCTGTCTCTGTGTGGTCTTTTATTTGGCTCTCCTTTGGGCTCCTCGGCCTAGCCGGCCTGACCCAGTGCTACACTGGTGGTCATCCGGGGCAGGGCTGTTTTTCCAACCCAAACCCGTACCTTCCTGCAGCATGAAGTGGCATCCTGTGGCAAGAGGAGGCTGTTTTGGATGATGGGAGAAACAAGGGAACTGGTCATGGCACAGCTTCTGTAAGTGTCTTTTTGTGAGAACTTATAAAATCATAGAATCAGTTAGGTTGGACAAGACCTCTAAATTCATCAAGTCCAGCCATTAACCCAGCACTGCCAACTCCACCAGTAGACCATGCCCATAAGTGCCCCATCTACACATTTACAGGGACAGTGATTCCATCATTTCCCTGTTCCAATGCTAGATAATCCTTTCAGTGAAGCAATTTTTCCTAATATCCAACACAAACATTCCCTTGCACTACCTGAGGCTATTTCCTCTTGTCCTGTCCCTTGTTACCCACCCCTCACCTTGCTACAACCTCCTTTCAGCCTGTCTCTGCAGAACACCCAACACTCCCACCTAATTTGGTGTCATCTGCAAAGTGACTCCACAACTTGGTGCCCTCAATCCCCTTGTCCAGGTCATTGATGAAGATATTAGTAAACTGACCCCCAGTTCTGAGCCTTGGGTATGCCACTGGTGCCCAGCCCCACCTGGATGTAACTCCATTCCACACCATTCTCTTGGCCCAGACATCCAGCCAGTCTTTTACCCAGTGAACAGTGGCTGCCCTTGTCCAAGCCATGAGAAAATGCTATGGGAAACTGTGTCAAAGGCTTTAGTAAAGTCCAGGCAGACACATCCACAGCCTTCCCTCATCCACTGAGGAAGTCACTCTGTCCTAGGAGATCAGGTGGGTCCAGCAGGACCTGCCTGTCATAAACCCTGGCTGGCTGGGCTGATGCCCTTGTTGTCCTGCACATGTTGCATGATAGCACCCAAGAGGATCTGCTCCATGATCTTTCCCAGCATCAGGATCAGGCTGACAGGCCTGTAGTTCCCTGGATCCTCCTTGCAGCCCTTTTAACAGAAGAATGCCACACAGGACAACTTCCCTTCACCTGGGGCCTCCCTGGTGAGCCAGAACTGCTGGGAAATGATGGAAAGTGACTCCATGAGCACTGCCACTAGCTCCCTCAGTACCCTTGGGTGGATCCCATCTGGACCTGTGGACTTGAAATCTTTTTTGAAAGAATGTGATTTCTACTGCCAAGTTACAGCCTCTGTAATTATATTCTGGTTGCCTCCAGTAATCCTGCAACTTCAATTGAATGGATAGATAGATAGATAGATAGATAGATAGATAGATAGATAGATAGATAGATAGATAGATAGATAGATAAATGATGTGCTTAAAAATTGCTAACTGGACTGAATGGCAGGAGTCACAGGGGTGTGGCTGTTTGGATTGCAAAAGCGTACTTTATTTTTTGATACTTTTGCCTGAAATAGCTTCATATTTTCAGGTCAGTTTATGGCCAAGAAAAACACAAGTCAAACCAAAGCCCACAGGAAACCATAACAACTCTAAGAAAGGCCAGCAAATGAAGGTTGTAGAAAAATCACTGTGAATGATATCATTGACCACTGGCAGTGGGAAAGTCTGAGGCCTTGTAGATGCTCATGAAGAGGGATTGGGGAAATGAAATGTTAAAATATGCTGGATTTTTATTTATTTGTCTTCTGTTTTCTAAGAATCCTGGGAAAAATGACTTTGTTATTATTACCACCCATTGCTTTCTGACTTTTCAGGTCCCATGAATGCAATTTATGCCTCTGAGTTGCTATAGATTCAGGACATGAAATCTGTTCTGGGCCTTGTTAAAGTTGCTGGGAGTTTTGCCATTCAGTAGGGGACAGATTTCACCATAGACTTTCAGTGCCAAAATCTTCCCCTCTGACAAAGACAAAGTCAAAATGCTACCACTTCAAAGAGCAACACTTTACAAAGGAAAGGAGCCCCCATGTAACTGTTTGTAGAATTGCTTCTGTGACTTTGTTGGCATTGTGTGTGCTGGCACAGTGTGAAGAAAGTGCATGGGATAAGAATTTGGGTGGTTCATTGGAAACAGTTTCTCTCAGGTTTTATGTGGATCTTTTGCTAAAAAGCAAAAGTGAGGAAGCACAGAAACAAATTGAGAGTGCTCCAGGTGGATATTGAGCTGGAGTTATTAGATAACAATCATCTTCTGATGCCACAAAAGGGCTTTGTATTCAAGTATCTTTATGTGACTGGCCCTAATCTTTTGTTAATTTATCTGAATGCCCTGGTTTGTGGGCTGGGGTTGTATTGCGCTCCTCTCCTGTCTTTCAGAGACTTGATTTCATTCGTGTGGTGGACTACATTTTCACACAAAGCTTGTATCACAGATCACCTTTCCTGCTGTTTCTAAGCACAGACTGTGCTTCTGTAGTATCTGTTGCAATGATTTTAATAGAAATGTGATACTGGGAAAGCAGGAAAAGATATTGTATATATGGTTTCCACTGCTCAAAAGTCAAGGAGCAAATGCCATGTGATGAGGCAATTCCCAGCAGACTACAGCCTGGGGAATGTGGAGTGTAGCTGTACTACCCTGATGTTTTCCCTCTAGGAGAGGTGAGAGCTGGTTTCTGAGCTGTTCCTGTGCTTTGGTGTGAGGACACCCTCCAACCAGCAGTTCATGACACAGTCTGTTTGGTACTTTGCTGCTGCTGTTGGGGTTGGGTGCTGTAGCACACAAGCAGCCCCAGACTGCTCCTGCAGTTGCAGATATTCCTACAAAGCTAAAATTAGAGCAGAGGCTAAGTGAACCAGGGCCAGGAGTGAGTGAACCCAGGACAAATCCATAGCTCTGTCTCCCAGTCTAATGCCTTGTCCACCAAACTCGGTGGGTTGGGGCACCTTTCCGAACTTCAGCATCTGGCTGACACTGGAATGAATTGGCTGAAGTTCAGTCCATACAAACTGAAGGTGACATAGGCAGGTGTTGGTGTCGTTCATCTCATAGAGATAGTGAAGGAACTGTGTTACATAAATACCACCATTTTCTCGCTATCATTGTTCCCCAAAGAGACAAAAGTACTTTACAATGTTAAGTTATCTATATTAAAAGAGCGTCTCCAATGCAACTGGAGACCACCCAGAAATGATCCTAGATACAACAGAATTCTCTCCAAGGAGATAGGCTGAAATTACTTGGAGTTCACTGCCCATAGGACATATTCTGGGCTGGATTTATGGACGCAGACAGTGCTCAGGGGTCTTGTCTCAGAGCACTCTGTTTCTGGAGTGCTTTGTTTCCATTTGTGTAATGGAACCATTTAAAAAATAAATACCAGTTTAAAAATAAGTGAGTGATCTTCATAGCTAATGTTTATCTAGGATAATTGGCATTCATGTCCATGCTAAAAAACCTTTACTGGCTTTAGGAATCTGTTTATTTAAGTATCTGTATTTGAAATGAGGCTTATAACATTTGCATGTTGAGTAGCACAGAATTTCTTTTATCAAGAAAGCTTCTTCCCTATATAATTCTATGTTGAAAAGAGAAAGTTCTGCTTTGTAACAAAGCTTACTGAGATAACAAAACAAATGAGACCTGTCAGATTCTCAGTAGCACCAGTTGCTCCAGTTTAGTTTTGCTTTGCCTTAGTCTTTTGTCATAGACTCCAGACATGGTGTAAGATCAAATTGAGAGCCTGAATTGGAATTGTTATTTTGTTCAGCTGTACCTGGAAAAAAAGTGTGTAGGGCTGTCACCAGAGGACTTAAGAGAGAATTTTCTGTGTGATTTTTAAATGAGAGACAAATGACATCACACATTGATTCTGTATATGCGGTTTTTATGGTCAAAGGCAATGTGGACTCTTAGAGGAGGGTTAATAACAAATTAAGATAATTTGAGACACTTTTAGCACCTATCTGTTTCATATGTCTCTGTATGGATTGTTCTTCAATTTTACATTAGTCATTTGACAAATCTGCCATATTGTCTCAAATGTTCACTTCCTCAATGGAACTGCCTCCCTCCAGGTCCCTTTTTGGGCTGTGAGTGTTAAACATCCTCCTGCTGAAATATACCTGATACTCATTTCAGCTGTGTTAGCTGGTGTCCATGGTGCTAATATGAAATACAACAACACAAGTGATGTAATTTAATTATCTAAAGCCATTTTGAAAAAGCTTGGATCTTTCTTAACCAGGCCCAGTGTAAGTTACATTGGAGTGAGCTTACTGAGGGGATTTGAAAGACAGTTGCAGGGATCAGACACCGAGAGTTCATACCCGTACCAAAGGAACAGAAGAATTACAATGCTCTGCGGAGCTTTGATTAACTGTCTCCAGAGTAAATACAACCTCTGGAAACAAAAGCTTTCTCTCACACCAGGCCCCAGAACTGGCAGCTTTAGCACATTCTCTTTGTTCACCTCCAGGATGGCTGGCAGGTTCAGCCAAAGGAGAGAGACTGTAAATTACAACTGAAAGGGAATTAGAAGATGTTATTTTAATCAGACTACTGAATGACTTCACTGCCACGCTAGTGCATGGTGTGTACAGTAATCAGACTTCTGTGGGCTTGGGCAGCTTTCTCTGTGGGGTTGTGCTGGAGAAGGCTCAGAAAGAAGTCATTCAGCACACCCTTACGGTTGAATGATCAGGCAAGTCCTGTATCCCTTCCCTTGTACTTCTATTGTATCTACTTCAGACCCCTCTTTGCATAAGCAATAAGGCCAGATTGTTTTATCTGGTATATCAGGCACCAACTTTGCTAAACATGATCTACTTATGTAGACCTGAGTGCCCACAAAGAGTCCAACACCATTCCAAAAGTGAGTCAGGGGATCCTTGCTAGGAGCTGCTGTTGAATGATTCACTTTCACCCAAGCCCCCTGCATTATTTTAAACTCTACCCTTGTTTTTATAGAGAAATTCAAAATATTAGAAAGTTCCTTGTGCTGTGCTATGCTTTGTGTCCTCAGAGCTATAATCTCACTGTTAATTACTGTGTTTATCTTCCTGGTCTGCCATAGCTCTCCCATGCAGGCAAGCTGAATTTCCTTGCAGTATTTCAAGTAAGACATTTACTGCCACTGTTAGCCAAAGAAAGGATTTTTTGAATGCTCCCTTATTTTGAATTATTTTCCCTTTTCATTATATGCTGCTTCACACTCACTTTCCCTAGGTTCCAAACAGCTCTCAGCAAAAGTGACCTGCCTTTCCCACAGCAAAGTTCAGGAGGTGTCCCCCACAGCCTGTTCCTGGGAGTTGGCATGCTTGAAACTGCAGGACTGGATTTTTCAAGGGAAGATACCTGCCATTATTCAAAAGAGAAGTATGTTTTCCATTGAACACTGCCATCACATAGTTGGCAGCTATGTGAGCAAGAGGGAGCAGGACTAACAGGCTTAAAAACATACTTAAAAACATAGTTGAATTAAAATTGCCAGTTGTGAATCTGTTTAACCGGATAATTTACAGAAGAGCATTAGTCACCAGAGTATTTCTGTGGAGCTTGGTGGAGTGGATAACATGACTATTTCAACTTCTCTTATGGGGAGGAGCAGCTGGGGGTCCAAATTGGGAATATTCTTTACTGCAAGGCTGTGTTTTTGGAGAGAATGTGCATGCTGCCCAGACTTCCTGGTGAAGATGCACACCACTGTCACCAGAGAAGGTCCACATTGCCTCACTCCATTTTCTAAAAGCTTGTCTGCTCAGGACAATCTCCATGTTTGTACCTCTGTCATCCACTTCCTTTTCCTAAAACCACTGACACATATCCTTGCCCTCAAAATTCCCCAATTCTCTTTGTGTCATGAGGCAAGGCAAGGAGAACTTCACAAAATTCAGCTTTCTGCACTTGCAGATGTGTGGTGGGGTCCCCTGTGTCATGGAGTGACCACACTGGGCTGTGCATGTGCAGATGTGTGGTGTGCCCGGGCAGCAGTCGGGGCTTGGCGGCTCCGCTGGTCTCTTCTCCAAACATGGCACAAACATTTCCCCTGCCTGGTCTTTTGGGGCTGTCTAGAGAAAGTCTTAAAAAATCCTGATCGTTTTGTTGGACTTTCCTTAACCCACTGAATGATGAAAGCTGGGCCTGATGGGCCCCCACACTGATTTGTCCTTCAGTACCTTAAAGCCAGGCCACCCCTTGGCAGGGCAGGTGTCTGGGGCATTAAGAACTTTTGTTTTACCACTTCATTACTTACCTGGACAGCCATCTCTTGCAGCATATGGTTTACTATTGCTGGCATCGTGCTAGAATAAAAAAAACTGTAAGAAAAATAAAACACTACATGAAAAGAAAAGCCAAATCAGAATTCAAGATTGTTCCTTAGATTTGTGACTTTCTGTTCCTTGTATGAGAGAAATTAGGGACCTGGATTTGTTCACTCCCCATTAGCCCTGTTGAAAGTAAGTCAGACTTCCTCTCTTAAACTCCTTCAGCCTTTTGGAGTGTTGTTCAGTGTCTTTGTTGTCTGTTTGTCCTCCCACCTCTCCTCCTTGCTCAGGCTGCCAGCTCTCTGGAACACTGCTGCTTCTTGCTGCTGTTCCTGTGCACGTGCCTTTGGACTAACGTGGTGGGATCCTGGTCACAACTCATGGTGATGGCACTTCGGAGCAAATAAATGCAGGACCACATTGGAGCTCCCTGTGAACTAATCTGAAACCTAGGCTGGAATGACCTGACATGGGGATTTTGATATTAAATGTTCTTTTCTGTTAATTGGTTACATATGGTGGCCTGAATAAATAGGTGTATCCAGTGCTGGGTGCAGCAGTTTAACATTCAGGAAGTTGTGTCTGCAGGCTGGGGTCACAAACCGGCAGTGTGGAGGAACCAGGAGCCTTTAGCAAGCCCGCAAGTTGTGGGGGAGTCCAACGCACATGGGCAGGGCAGTGGCTGCTCCTCAGGGCTTGCAGACTCCACATATCCAGGTACAAGTGATGCCCTGATCCAGCCACGCAAAGCAATGCTGCTGCAGCTGCCCTGGTGTGAGGAAGTGGCAGCAGAAGCCCATTAGCTGCTCTTGATAAATCTGTGATCTAAAGGAAGGTGCAGAAGGTATGGGTGAGACTGGGGCCTAGCACAAATTCATTTTTTTAAAATCTCATTTTGGTTGAGGAAACAGAAAATGCTGCTATGTAAAATATGACAAAACTTTTCTTTTTTTTTTCTTTTCTTTTGTTTTAAATAAATTTTTAAAAAAATTGCCAGGGAGTTTATTCCTCCAACATTTTCATGTACAAGTTAAGATATTTGAATCCATGTTTTAAAGAGAGGAATTTAAAGTAAGAAAACCCAAGACAAGAGTTTACCTAATTTAAAGCAGAAAACCCAATAGATGAATTTACATAAATGAATGACAAGTAGGGATCAGTTCCATCAGAGGTCGATCTGAGGTGCACAGGAGATACTACTGGATAGTGGGAGTAGTTACTCACAGGGCTGTGTCTTTGCAAGTGGGAATTTGGGGTCATAACTTTATGGCTCTGTTTTGTAAATCCGGTATCACATTGCTCAGTGGAAAATGTTACAATCTCTGCAAAACTATAAGTATTCTGTGCCACAAGCCTCAAACTTTCACCACTTGAATGTTACACCACCTGTGTGCAATTAGCAGCTTGACATCAGATGGTAACTAGAAAGTTACATTAAAATGGAAAACCGAGGCAACCTGATTGCCTATTTTCATTTTATACAGACAAGCACAGACACCACAAATGCATAGTCCCTTCTGTGCACATATTGTCTCAAACATTTCTCAGAGGCTTTAGTCTTTTAACCAAGGATATAGCTGGCTGAATGCATATGAAATAAATTGTTATTCAAGCAAGTATTTTCAAATTAGAAGATCTCTGTGGTATATTTTACAGATACTCTTTCAGTGTTAGCACAGCACAGCCACATGGAACTCACCTGGTCAACCGTGAGGTTTCCGGTTTCAGGCCCAGCTTCACTGAACCTGGCCCTCGTTGCAGAGTTAATAGGAAATATTTGTTCACGGAACTTGCCTGGCAGATTTTGTGCATTGTTTGCTTTCCTCATTCTTGGTGTTTAATCTGTCATATCAGAACGTGTGGTTTGGTGCAGTTGGTTGGTACCATCTAGAGGAGGCGATGGAGCTGACAGGCAAAGCCAGCAGCCAGTGCAGCTCCTGCTCCCATGGATCCCCAGCAGCTGGCAAGCCTGGCAAGGAGGAGGGGGACAAGGCTGTGACCAAGGATTCTGGAGGAGGAGGGCTGATGGACAGCTGCCTGCTGATAACAGATGCAGGTTGGATCTTTGGCATCCAGTACAATGCCCTCCTTTGGGTAAAAGTGATAGCAGTAGGATATCTCTGTGCAGGATCGCTGCCTGAGTAGCCCAGTGTAATTGCCAAGTAATTCTAATTGTGTTTGTTCTTTAATCCAAAATATTCTGAGCTAAATTATCGGAACTCTTTAAGGTAAAAAGGCATTTGTTTCATTGCTGCTCTAAAAAACAGGTAAACCTCTTTTTCCTTGCTCTTTTTAAACTTTTGATCAATACTTTGACTTTTTGTAAAGGCCCTTTGCCAAATTTTTTTCTTAAGCACCAGTGACAAGAATATGAAAGGAATTAGAAAATTATTATGGGATTAAGGCTCATGCACAAAAGACATGTTGATTCCTTGTCCTACAAAGAGAGCAGTATTGGTTCTGCAATTAAACCTGGTGTACCTGAGTACAAAAGGAGCTCATGTGCAGTAACATATGTGGTAGGTAGGAAAGTAATGCATGGAACAATCTTTGATTAAAAAACTGAATACCTCCCTTCCTCAGACAGTCTAAAAGGGAATAGTCAAAAATCTCTTTCAATTTTTAGAACTGAAGAAAATGTATTCCTCACCTCTGTTTGTGAAAAAATGTTATCTGTCAGTGGTAAATAGCAAAGTGGGTACACTTCTGACTTTACTGACTTTGTAATATGTTGTTTCTATCTCTCTCATCAGCAAAGAGATGGCTTGCTGCATAGACAGATATTTTTCTAATTCCATATTAAGATCCCATATAGAATAAAATTAGATGGGTTACAAAAATTATTTATTTGATAATTCTTTGAGAGTTGTCCTCCCCACCTAAATTTCAGCAAACAGAAATGCCCCTGTCCATATCCTCTCCCTTCTAAGCATGGACATGGCAACAGTTTTCATAACAATGCTGTGTATATGAGAAGGAAATTGGGGTTTTTGAGGAAAATTACATACAGCTCTCTTGATTCCTGTATGTTACAAAATCTGACCGACAAATAGTTACTTTAAAACTCTACTGACTGGACTTTGGGCTCTTTGAAACTCCCAGCTAACTGATGGCCAGTCTTAAACCATGAACTCTAAGCTTAGTGCTGGAAACCTTAAAGGTAATGCCATTAGGAATCTTGCGTCAGTGAGGGCTTCAGGATGTGGCTGTGTGCATTACTCTGTACCTTATCCCAGTTTCTGTTTTCTTCTTCATTTGAAAGACCTGTTTGAAGTTGCTTCTTTATCTCCTCATTTGTTGACTTGAAAATGCAGTGGACCTCCTAAGTGTGTCACACCAGCCCTCGATCATCAGTATTGTCCAGAAATGCTATTTCCTTTCTCATCTCTTCTTATCCCTTAACCAAGGGTGGGTATGATTCATACTGTAAAAGGACTTAATTTACATTTGATATGAGTCTACAACTAATTCAAGATCAAGAAACAGCATCAAAGAGGTCTTGCAGAAAAGGAAGGAAACTTTCCTATTTACTGTGGCTAAATCAAAAGTACAGGCATAGATATTATTCTTGAAAAATCAAAAAATAGATTACACTGGCTTGAAAATCCCCTCATACAGATTCTGCAGATGTTTGAAGAAATCAATGTGTGTTAAAATATACTGTGTTCCAAGCAAATCAAAATCTTGTTTCTCTTTTAAACATCTTTGCAAGGAAAGCTTTCTGCTTTTCTTTTTTTTTTTTTTTTTTACAAAAGTCTTTGTGCTAGGCAATTAGGCAATTTACAGGCAGTCAGACCAAGACAAAAAAATCCTCTTTAAGGAATCTTTTTAGGAATGTACTTAGAGTATACAAATCTCATCTTTAATTTAGATATAAGTAATTATGTGCTTACTTGCTATTGATGTCTTTAGGCATTAATCACTTCTTTAATGTTAAGTACATTTATAAATTTTTTTCCTCCATTGAGGTCTATATACACAAAATAGGAGGGAAATCTAGGGACGGATCAAGACAAAATGGCTATAATAAATCTAACAAATCTAGAAAGTTACCTCACCTCAGGGATCTTGAACTACTAGTATTGATCAACTTTGGGTGAGTAATACAGCTGAGCAGGAGCAGACTTTGCAGGATGGCTGCACCCTGTAGTCTTGGGGCAATTTCCTGTGAAGCAAATTAATATATGCTTTATAAATATTGCTTGTCTTTCGCCCTCTCTTTTGCAGAACTCAGAAGATGACCTGTTGCATTAAACGTCTTGAAAAATATGCTGGAGGAGATGGAAATGGAAATTTTTAATAACATACTGAAGGAATTAGCAGGTTTTCTTTCCCTCTGCCTGTCTCTTGACATTCAGCTTCTGTGCTTCCCTTTTTGCCATCTATCATCATTATGGTTGCATACCTGAACTCTAAGTTCTGTGAGGCTCATCTTGTGTCTTTAGCTGGTGGCCAAAAAAATCACTCGGCATTTTCAAAATAAGGAAACAACTGCGCAAAGGAAGAGTTGGAGAGAAAAGGAGCAAAGTCAGGCCACTTACATTGGTAGGTATAAACTAAAATAAGGTCTTGGACCTCCCTGAGGGCTCATTTCTCTGTGAAGGCAAGGACAAAATTCACGCGATGATGCAGCAAATTCTTCAGAGCTGTCCCCTGGGCTCTGGGTTGGTGCTCCTTTGGCTGTAGCTCTCCACAGTGTTCTGTTCAGTTCTCAGACTGATGTTGGCTAATCCCGACTCCATTTCTAGTCTACTCTGATTCAGATCTTGGAGCCTCATGATGTTTGTTTTCCTCTTTGTTTTGTGCATCTTTAAGGTGGGCACTATTTGTGTGGACTTTCTTAGTATCCTTAGAGAAATAAATAAACTTGTTTTACAGGACACAAGTGATTTTCATAACTGCATTTGCTATCAAATATCTTCAGTGTGCTATTATGTGCATAAAAGGAGTAAGTGATGTGATATACTGTCACAGTATGTCTTCTGTATCAGTTTGTATAGAAATTTACAAAAATGCATCAATACTATAATTGGTTCTCCAAGGCAAGTAACTTCTATACAAACAGAGACTTTGTATGTGTGGTCACAAATTTTATGGTTGAGTACCCTAATGATTATATTCCTGGAAATTAGGAATAACCATATAATCACAGAATCAGAAGGTTGGAAAAGACCAAGATCACTGAGTCCAACCTGTTCCCGATCCCCACCTTGTCACCCAGCCCAGAGCACTGAGTGCCACATCCAGGCATTTCTTGGACACCTCCAGGGGTGGGGACTCCACCACCTTCATGGGAAGCCCTTTCCAATGATTAATATCCCTTTCGGTGAAGAAAATCTTCCTGATGTTCAACCTAAACTTCCTCTGGCACATCTCGAGTCTCCATCTTTTTGTCCTGCCAACTGAAACATGAATAGTTGTTCATCTATGTACATACACCTATATACACCAAATGTGGTCTATAAGTCTTGTTTAAAGTTACAGTTTCTCCCCCACTCCTCTAGTTTCTGAATATTCCTATTTTTTACATTTGCTATTGTATTGTTAGGGCTTTTTTCTCCCCTGAATCTGCATTAATTTTGAATCAAATATCATATGTTTTTAAAGCAGTCTTCTCCACTCCTGGTGTCCATAAACCTTGCATGTACTCACTTTTGTATTTCCTACCTTGCAATTTTACACACCAATGGTCTAGAACCTCCGAGCAAAGTACTGTCTGCCAATAAATTTCTTCTTCAAAGTTGTTAAAAGGAGTAGGTTTACACTCAGAAGGTCAGCCAGCCCTAATCACTGGAATTACCTTTTGTAAAGTCTCATTTTTGCATTACTGTCTGTTGCAGTGACCGACTGCATCCTGTCTGAGACCAAGAAAACTTTCTTGAACCTATTCACATGAAAAACATCAGACTCTGGTGTTTATACTATCTCTCTTTTAAAGGAAATTCAGAGTGTCTGCTGACACAAGATCTTTTCCAGGTTTATATTCTAGCTCTAAATCATCCATCTGCAATTGAAATAACTTTTTCTGTTTGTGAAACTCTCTTCTCCACCAGTGGTATAAGGATTTACAGCCTGCTTTTTCAAATGGGGAGCTTGGGGAGTTGTGCATGCATAAGCACTGGGAACTTTTAATTTTCCTGTCTATATTTGCTGGTATTCACCTTCAGTTAGGTTTCCTGCAGCATTACCTACAGTCTCTGATGATTTCCTTTATTGCAAAAATGTTACTGCAAGACCTCACACAGCAGGTTCAGGTGATGATTCCTTATAGAAATTACCATCAGAAAATCAAAGGAAGGTCATCTTCTTCATAAGCTGTTCTTAGGCTAATTATAATGATTAATGTGTTTCATATGTGTTTTTTGCAGATTAAAGTTTTTAGATCAACAGTTATGGCAGTCAAATTGGATAGATTTTTTTTCAGCCAAATTTATCGTTCATGTGTACCTTCCTTCTCTGTAAGTAAAGAAATATTGATAGCCATCTCTAACCCCCCAAGGCCTAGAAGGGCCCCTAGATCAGTCCTGGTTTTCCTGTAGAAGTTAATTATTCACTCCTACCTTTACACTGCTGTCTGTTATGTTCCAAGCTTACACTCCTGTCTGTGATACTATTCTATTGTTTATCCTCACAGCAAAATACCATCTGTAAACTTCAGTATATTCCCATGTTTGGGTATCCTTTCAGGAAATTATATGGGTGCAGAGCATAACCTAAAAGTTACAGTGAAGCACTGTGTTTAGAGGGTGTAAGTTAAAATTTCACAGACTATAATTTTCTTTCTAAAGAAATTTTACACCACCCCATTGAACTACTTAGAGTGAGATGAGAGGAAGAGGCGGGAAATGCATTTATTAAGAAGCACTCTTCCTGGTAGACATGTGGAGTTCTATACAGGCATTGGCTGGCTTGGCCCCTTAGGAGGTAGGTAGAACATGAAATCACAGAATGGTTTGGGTTGGAAGGGACATTAAAGCTCTTCTCATCCCAGTCCCTGCTATGGACAGGGACATCTCCTGCTATCCCAGGTTGCTCCAAGCCCCATCCACCCTGGCCTTGGAGACTTCCAGGGATGGGGCAGCCACAGCTTCACTGGGCAACCTGGGCTAGGGCCTCCCCACCCTCACCGGGAAGATTTTCTTTCTACTCTCTGTCAGAGTCAAGCCATTCCCCCTTGTCCTGTCACTCCATGCTCTTGTAAAAAGTCCCTCTCTCTCTTTCCTTCAGGCTCAAGGTGTGGGTAAAAGCTTTCCTCTTCCTCTTCTGAAACTGGTAGAAAAAAGACCCATTCTAAATGTGCATCAGTACTCTCTTCTGGATTCAGAGCAATACATCTAATTTCTTCCTTAAGTTTTCATCTAAGTATGCTTCTAAGTATGTGTTGGCACATGTATAACAGGGAATTTGAATTCTGTTAACTTTATTTTGTGTTCTGTTGATAGCTTTTCTATGCCATTAAAAACATCTGAGAATATATTTTTGAGCTTTTAATGGCTTCTGTCTTCCTACTGTATTCACTTTCTTAACAACGTAATATCTGGCATTTCTCCCCATGAGTAAGTACTCCTTTTCCTGAAAATGTTTTATAAGAAAACAATTACGAATGTTATTTCTTCTAGATTTTTTTGTACTTTCAAATGGAGTTCATATCCACACATAACGGTTTGATTTCACTCTAGTCATCAAAGAAAGATTTTATCAATACTTTCCCTATAAATAGGTTTTCCTTTCAAAATTATTTTGGTAACTTCAGCTGACTAGTATCCTGTACACACTCTCTGGGTGTGAGAATAACTCATGCACCCAATTCTATAACCTATAAAAACTAATAGCTATATATGAAAAGAGTCCCACAACATTTTCTCGTCTTTTATTTCTCACAATATTGGCATGCACATGCTCTTGCTTTTTGGCATGGCATTTGGCTAAGGCTATGGCTAAAGTTTTGATTCTGTGATCCACAGAGCTAAATCAAAATCTGATTATAGCTTTAATCAGTCACCGACAAAAAAAATTGCACTAAATACCTCAGAGGCCTTCCATCTTTTTGACTCTCCTAGGAAATTTCTATAGCCATAGCTTGATTTTTCCCCAAACTGCAGCATATTGTGATTTCTGTAATTTAGAATGGCAACTAGTTTGCCCTTCTCCTCAATAAATCTAGTGCTTCTGACCCAGTACTATGTAATAATAGCCACTATTGCCTTCCTCTCACTCAGTCTTCACAAAGAGGACAATTTTGCTTGAACCCCTTTCAGTTGTGTAACAGATGTAGTGAAGCAGTGCTGTGATTGACATGAGCCCTGCACTTATGGCTTTGTCATCTTCTCAGGTTCTAGAGGCTGCCCTCAATTTTCTGGGACCAGATAATGCTCTGTCACCACTCCAGCGAGAATCTTGCATTGCTACTTATAAGCCATAGATAGTCTTTTCTAGAATAAGCAAATTGTGAAAAGAGAGAATTAGTGAGAAACCAAGGCAGAGAGGGCTCACCACAAAGTCAGTAAACATCTAAGGACAGGATAAAATTAAATGCTCCATGCCTTTTAGATGGCCAGTTCTCTTGCAGCATGTGTCCTCTTGCCCTAACCTGAACAAAACATTGCCATCAGGCTTGCAGGAGCAATAACATTGGTTTCTTTTTAATCATGTTCCAGTTGCTCTTGTGCTTGATCTGGAGATGAAAACACCTGAGGCCAATAGTTGGCAAACACTTTTTGTGTAGCAGCTAAGAATAAATAGATGTACTGCTGAGCTAATACTCAGGGCAAATTTATATCCAAAACCATTTCTAAAAATATGTATTCATTTTTTTGAAAATGTTTCCAAACTAACTTGTCTTCCACAATTTTTCAAAGAAACTGTTAATTCAGATTTCTCCAGATTTTTCTGGGAACCAGCTTCCTCTCTGAAAAGTCTACAAACATTCTCTGAAGGTACTAATGCTTGAGATGACATTCAGCTGTTTGTCAGACACTGCTGCTTTAACAGGGTTATTTACAGTGCAAAGATCACATTTTTAATGTTTTTGGGGCATACATTCTGAAAATTATTTTATTCCAGTATTCCAGTATTCAAGCCTTAGTTGAAGGACAAGAATGAATCACAAAAGAATTGAGTAAAACTCAATTTAGCATTTCTAACCAGTTATTTACTGTTCATCTCACCCACTTCTGCTGTGGAGAAAGGAGGAGGCTTCAGGTAAAACCTGAGATCCTGTAAACTCATCTTTTACTGTATAGGATAATGCAAATGCCATTCAGTTTCAGAGGAATGATGCAGAATGGGTTCTGCATAGGTTGTTAGAGTCAGACTGATTTTAAGTAAAATAAATACAAAGGAGAGAAGGTTGAAGAAGGGGATCAGTAAAACTCAGAGCAGTGTTCAGTTTTTCAATATATTTCTGTTCTGATGGCTCTGGAGTTATGCTTACACATATGCTCACCATCTCTTTGGGTCTTGCATTTCCACTTCAAAGAAGTTTACAGTAAAGCTTTGGGTTATTAAAATACTCATAAGTTAAACTAATACCTTGAAAAATGCCTGGTGAAATAGCACTGTCCAGTGTTCACAGCTGATTTTCCTGTGTTTTGGAACGATGTAACTCTAAGCCAGTATGTCACAGTACATAAAGTTCCTGTGAAATTTGGTTGGGATATGACCTGCAGGATTGTTATGGAAGATGTAACCATGAAATATGGTTCAGAAATATAAAAATGGACAGAGAAATCTGCAACTAGTTGGGTTTGTGCAGGATGTCCACAATGAACACAGAAACTGCATGGGATTTGTTAATTTGAGGATTTGTTTGGAAATTCAGAATAAAAACTGTGTTTGTCTGAAGTTTTATTCAAGTCCACTAAGTTGTCTACTGATTCTGAATTCTTTTTTTAGATAAATCTGGCCTGATTTATAAACTGGTATCAAAATATCACTAAACTTGTGGTTTTGAACAGTTTAAACTGGCCATGCTATTAAACCAAGGTAGCACCCAGTGGTTTTGGCTGGGTTTTGAGTGGCTATTTTGAGTTCAGTAGAGCCCCAAGCTCAAGGTGGAAAGCCTGGAGGTGCCAAACCTGTCCCACTCCCTACCATGAGCCTTTGGCAGGGTTACAGGCATGTGCAGGGGAGCTGGGTCTGCTTCTGTATAGAAGGACTTCAAGTGAAGGAATCTGTCCTTTCTCCCCAAGCAGAAGTGCTCTGGTGCTCACAGAATAAAGTGTGAGTATGTATCTGCAAAGGGCTGAAAAGCTGGTCTGGGCAGTGAGAACTCAGGCAGAAGAGTAACTGCTGCAAGTACAAGACTTTTTTATCCAATTGTGAGTTGAGAGTGTTTCTATTTGTGTTATTATGTCTACTATTATTACCCTCTTTCTTCAACTCATGCCAGATTTTATCAGTAATATGTGTTTTGAGAGACAAACAGCTCTTTTTGGAATGGGGCTTGTGTTTCTGTGACCACTTGTTCTGCATCTCTCTTGGGTGATTTGGGAGCAAATTCATCCACTTGTCTCCTCTGAAGTATAACCCACTGTGCTTCTATTATGTGCATGATTTCACATATTAAATTTATTTCTTGTGCTGCATTTATTTTAAAACTTTATTTAGTCATGTGCCTCTGTGAGCATTTAAAAGGAGCCACAAATATTTATGAGGCAATTTTAACACTTACCAATTACTTTTGTGAGGCTTGGTACTTTAATAGCTGCAGTTGTATCAGCCTTGGCTGATATTTCCTAATTATTCATATTCTGACGTGTTATCAGCCATCACAGAGCATTACCAGCATCATTTTAAGCTCTCTTCACCTTCTTCAGTCTGGGTTTTATTTGAAAAGCAGACATGCAGTCCCCAGTGAGAATTAAAATAGAAGCATTAGCTTGCAAAATATATGCCAATGACCTAATGATTCTGACATTTCCACAATACAAGCTTTACAAGAAGGCATGCAGACAGCAAAGTCTGTTTTTCTATCTCATATTTTTTTAATGGTTAAATGTTTGGAGGAAACAAAATGGATTTATTCTGCTCAATCCAGGGTATAATATCAGGACTTATCTGGTTCCGGGCCCCAGGGCTTCAGACAACTAACAAAACACATCTTACTTCTGCTCTGCTAGTTCTCTGTTATGCTTTTCACATGCAGGAAGAAAGAGTAAAAGCATAACCCAATTGAATAAAGCAGCATGGCCTGCTATTCTTTGCTTATGAAGCCTCACATGATAGACACCAAATTAAGAAGACACCCCCACCTGTAGTTAAGTATGCATGCTACTCTCTAGCCATTTTATCTAATATAGAGGGAATATTACCATTCCCTTCGCTGCCAGAGCACGAGAATATGTTAAAAATGTTAATGCCTTATCAAGCCATGCCTCATTGTTTTTGAATTATCCAGTGATTTTGCATCATTTAAATAAAATCAGAGCTTCTGCTCCCTGATCTATTTTGAAATGCTCCCACTTTTCCAATCCTTTGCTCTGATATAGGGAAAGAAGACTAATTTGAGGTGGTTGTCCTTATAGAGTTTAAGTTGCAATTTGTTTTTTGGCTCTTCAGTCACTGTTTATATAAGGATGTATTGGGATAGGGCTGTCTGCCACGACATGGTAAAAAAAAAAAAACAACCATCTTTTCTAATAAAAATAAGATGCAATTTAAATAAGAGGCTAAAGGAAATCTATCCTTTCTGTTGACATTTCAGACTGTGGTAAGCATAGAACATACAGTGCCAATTTTATAACACAGTCACATCAAATAGATTGTATGTGACATATTTGATTTGTGATTTCAAAGAAGGTTTAGATGTAAGAGTCAGGAGGGAAAACCCTTTCAAATGTGTTCTTGTTAGTTTTTGTGCAGTGACTTCATGGACCAACCACCTAATGACTAAGACATGCCATATCCAAGAGCATCCCCTTAACCACAGATTTTTCTGGTTCATTTGTTTAAAGAACTCCATATTTTTCCTGTCATTGCCTGGGAAATGATAAGCAAATCTGATGGCAGTGTCAAAGTCTTAGAGGTGCCTGGCATTTGTTCAAATACTGGGCTGGTCATTTCCTCTTTTGTATTTCTCCTTCCTCTCTTTTGCAGCCTTTATGTACTCAGGCGTTGAACTGGTTGCAGTAATTTCTCATACCTATACGTAGTGGGGTCCTTGCAGCAAAAGGGCTTAAATGTCAGAGGTGGCCTTTGTCCACTAAAACCATATAAGCCTGGATTGCTTTCTTGTGATGCAGTGTTCAGTAAACATGCAGTGAAAGAATCACTTCAAATTCAGTAGAAGGATTCATTCTGTAGTTGTCATTGCTGAGTTCTGTGACAGAAATATTCCAAATACCTATCTGTAGATCAGGGATATGCAAGTTTCAGAAGTGGCTTCTCACTGGGTGCGAAAACCCAGTCCTTGATGAGCATAAGAATCATTAGTTGCTCTCAGGAATTTAGCCTGGAATTAACATGGCTCCTTTTCTTCCAACATTTCTTCCCTGCAGTTGCTGATTCTCTCTGTGCATGTAAAAGCACTGATAAAGCCATCATTAATGTACAGCACCTCTTTTCTTCTTAACATTGCCTTCTCTTTGCTGCAGAGGTGAAAGTTATGGTAGCCTTCTGCCTTTGAAGAACTACTTAAGATGAAATGGTTCTGAAGTGCATTTAAGGGTGTTTACTTTGGGCACTTTATTTTTTCCTTTATTTTTATTCCTATTGGAGCTGGCTAATGTTATTCATTAAACTAACAATTTCTCCCCTGCCTGTTCTTAAGTGTGACTCGTGACCTTGCAATCTGTGTATTTTGTCATCACAATGTGTTACCATGGAACTGATTTTGATGTCATGAATAAGGGCATTGTGAGTTTCCACGTTCCCAAGCATATTTGAGACACAGGTTTGGAAACAAAAATGACTTCACCAGTTAAATATTGTTAGATCCTATAGTATATCAAAGGTAAGAACACTTGTGCCCTATATTCCTTTACATAGAAGAATCTAAGGTTAGGAATTTCAAAGCAGGTATATACAAGAATGACAGTACAAATAGCATTTCACAAGATTAAATATTTTGTGAGAGTATTGAACTCTAACCCCTTTATGTTACTGTAGACAAAAATCTTTCATATTGTTCATGGAGCCTCCTCAGACTGTTTAATAGGGATTCTGTATAAAGAGGAAGAAATGCAGGGTGCTGAACAGCTCTGGGATGCTGCTGGGATTTAACTCCTTCAAGACAATAGTGGCCAAAGGGAATTTTCCACCCAAGATCACTCACAGACAGAGGGCAATGTACCATTGCTGCTTTTGAAGCTGAAAGGAGTATTAGGGATTTTTCAGAAAAGAGCCTTACACAATGCATAAAAGGAAAATATACTTTTGTTGTGCAGCAGAATGCATGTACTGCATGCCTTAAATTAAAAAAAGCAAGTTCCCTCAGTGATCTACCTACCCACATGAGGTTAAAAGAGTTCAATGGAATCTCTCGTCAAGCTGTTCCCCAGGGTGTTTAATTCATCATAGTTAAAAACTTGATAGCATTCTATTATAATGGAGAAGTTTGAAAAGCCTCAAGTGGGGTTAAAATCCTGGGTTGCAAAAAAAAATCTAGTTTAGCAGTAACCTCAGATACAGTTCTGTTTACTTGATCTGCTGGTGTATTTTCCAGATGAGACTTACCCATCCATTGCTTTTTACAATCTAGCTCAGTAGCATTTTGCTTCTGGCACCAGACAAACATGTCCTCATTAAGTAAAATTTATGCTAATACCATTCTGATTAGACAGCAGTCATTGATATTCACTCTCATTAGCTAAATTGGTTCACTGGAAGACATCCTGTGGAGGGTTTTTTTCTGTTTTAAATGGAATATAAAATGTATGGATTCACAGAGAATACAGATGATGATAATTATACCCTGTGTTTACTCCAGCTGTTTTTCTATCCTAAAGACTCCTGAAGTACTTTGCAGCATTTAGACCTGCAAGGAGGGAGAAGACTTTTTTTCCCCCTTAGAGAAAAACCTCTGTCAGAAATATAGAAGCCATTCTGGTTTTACTCTTATTAGTAGAGATTACACAAAGGAATCTTTCATTCTGAATTTAGGAGCACTTTTTGATGAGACAAAACGCAGGACTCTTCATAGGAAATCTAGCTGGGGAATAAGCTCAATCCATGCAATAATGGGACTTTCTACATGCAATCTTTTTGGAGTAATCTTGTGACTCTGACTTACCATTTCTAACTGTTGTGTCTGCAGTGATATTGCAAAATTAGCCTCAGTGTGAACCTTTCATCAAAAGTACAAGGAACCCTTCTGCTCATCCTTAAGAATCTTGGTTGAAGGGAATGATAATTTCAGCTGAAAATTTTATTATCTTTTCTTATGTTAAAACATACATGATCAGTTCAAGACATGGCTTGATGCTGTCTGATATGATGCTGTGACAAATTATCACCGTTTTGCTTTTAACCCTCTTAAAGGGCTCTTTTTGGGCAGAAAAGACCAAGTAGGAAGCTGTTACTGCCAAGGTGTGATAATCTTGCCATTAACACTGTTAGGTCCAAGAACTTGTTTCTTTGTATCACAGGCTTCATTTCAAGTGCAAGAAGGAAAGCAGTGGTCTTAATGTCTTATATTCTTACTCACATTAGCAAAAGTCCCAGCTGATGTCTCTCTATATGCAGACATATCTGTCCTTTACAATCTCTGCTCCAATAGTTGTCTGATAAAGTTCTGCTTACCTTTAAATATTGGCACTGCATATACTCCATTCTCTTTAAAGAGAAAACATTTCTCTGGTCCTTTCAACCCTTGACCTTACTAGAAGGATTATAAACAAGGATGTCTCTTGCCACTTTTTAACCTTTTAGATTTGCAGTCAATACTGCTACTTCATCGAGGCTGCTGAGCAGCAAACAGATGGCAGCAACCACTGACCATTGGCAGTGGCAAGATGGGAAACACTGGCCTACAGTGACCTTTGACTGGGCTTGAAATTCCTCAGTTTGTCTTTGAATTCCCATCAATGAATAGTTCACATCACTCCTGTGTAATAGCGGTGTTTTCACATGTGCACTTCCATTTCAAGTAATCTCATTCTTATATTGATCTAATCTTGTCTTCGGTAATCAAAACTAATTCCACATCCAAAAGATGCTTTGGAGGGGAGATCTGTGACCACAAGCAGCAATGTGAAACCACCCAGATGCAGATAAATTGCCATTCTCTCTGTTGCGCAGAGAAATTATGTCTTAATGGTATAGCAATTACTTTGTTTCCATGGTAACATGAGTGAGTGCTATAATATTGTTTGGTGTTTATAAACAATTCCGTTTACACCAAATTATATAGACTATTTGTATGCTAACATATGGGATGCACTCCTAGTTGTTTCACAGCAATAGAATAGCAAACAGAAAGCTGAAAGTTTTGTGTGTACCGCACTGAACCATGTGATTATTATTTTTTCCCATATTTATTTCTAAAAGAAAAATTGCAGGAGCTGAATCTATTTCCTTATCATAATGTATTCACTCAATAATGGAAAAAAAATCCTGGAAAGAAAACCGTACAGAATTAGCAGATTGTTCTGCTACCCATTGTCCTTACCATACTGAGGTTTCTGTCCCAGAAGGTAAAAAATATTTAGGTTATAATTCAGCAAAATGTTTCTGTGCATGCTTATTTTTAAGGTTGTAAAGTGATAAAATATCTTAGTCTGCTGTTTTAAAACTGCTTTCTTTTTTCCACCTTTTATTATATAAGAGCAAAATATTTTCTCTGTTTTAGATTTGGCCATGAATTTTCATTATTTTTTCACAAAACCAACAAAGAGCTGCTGGTATTTGTTCAAATAACATAATAAAATTCACTGTAGTAGCAGTTTATTTGCTAGTCACAAACAGTGGTTGGGGTTAAAAATGGGGCTACTACAAGCACTTAATGGGGTTGCAAGAATGGTTGCAGTACATGCAAATTTTCAGAAGGGGAATGTGAAAGTCCACTGGCAGCTGGAAACACGGGGACAAGGGCATAGCTCTGAAACGATGGAGCTCTGTCAATACCAGCACACGGAGAAGCATGAAGGGAATTCCTCCTCCTTCCTCCTGCATGGCTGGGAAAGCAGAGCTCCCTCATGCAGCTCCTTGGCCATGGGCCAGCACGACTGAAGAACTGCACCTACCTCAGCGAGCTCTAATTGCTGCCTACACACTCTGTGAGCAGTGTTTGTACTTGTTTGGCTTGGGACCTTTGACAGGCTTTAGCAGCCAGGCTGGAAAAGGGAAGCAAACACGAGCGAACAGATTTTGTTAACAGACTGTGAATGTCCATAGGGCACAAACACCTGTGGGCAGACACGTAGACAGCGGTGGGTACACCACTGAAACAGCAAGAGTGTGTCATTTACCCATTGTTAAGGAGTAAATTAAATACATTGCATTAAATTTGTTCTTTGGCAGTGGTCCCAGTTGAACTGCCATGCCGGTTAGCTGTGGACACCCATGTATTTACATTAAAATAGTTGGGAAAATTTTGCCTTTATTCTTGCCCTGAGTATGCAAACTCAATCTCCTCAGTACGAGCTGCAGGCAAGGCATCAAGGTGTACTGAAGGCTGAGCTTACACCTCTCTCGTTCCTTGTTCCACAGCTCTTGGCTGGTGGCAGGGCAGTCCCCCAGGGGCAGCAACCTCAGCCCATTCCCCTGAGTAGATGGGGTCCCTTGAGCCCTTGATTTCCTGACACAAGCCACAGCCAAAAGGACATGAATGGAATATTTGCCTTATCATCTGGGAGAGAGTTGTTTGCCTCATCCACACTCAGAGTAACTTCTCAACCTGTGCTGAAGCTGTGTAGCAACAGGCAGCATGTTTATTTTGCACTGTTTGGTTGCTGGTCTTGAAAGAAAGACTCTTGCTTTTGCAAAAGCACCAAGAAAACAAATATGAGCTAAATAATAAGACTAAATTATGTGGGATTCAGTAAAGGGCTGTTAGTATTGTGACAGGGCTGCAGTGTCACCTAGGAGCCTCTGCTTGGGCACTGACTGTATCATGTCCCTCCTTCTCTTAAATAACTTCTCCATCACTGGCCTCTAAGTGTTCTGAGCTGGTGCCACGAGAAGCAGAAACAACTACACCAAGTTTTCCAGCAGTTTGCCTGTAGCTCTCAAAGTCTTGCCTTCTGCCCTCTTCTTCCCCAGAGGATGCAGAAGTAGTCACTACCCAAGAAGTGCAGAGAAGCCAAGTGTTTTCCATTTGGAAATACTGAAAATGACCGAAAATAATGCCAACCATAGATTGTCTGTGGTATGGCTGTTGGTATGAGTATTCCTGTGTTTCACAAAGAGCTGTGGTGAGGTTAAAAAACCCTGCTAAGTCTATGCCTTGCTGCACCTACCATGTGCTCCTTGATCCCCATGTTTGATTTGACCTCTCTGACATGTCCTCTGCTACACCTGACCTCAGAACTGAGTTTTACCAGGGTTTGCTGAATGAAGGCCAGGGGAAACTTAATTAGGAGTACAATTATTTCCTCATCACGAACACACACACATGCACACACACAAAAGAATCCTGAAAAGTGTTATCTTTCCAAGGCAGCACAAAAACTAAATCCCTTGATTTAAGATAGGGTCTGATTTGGACCAGCCAACTAGTTCCAGTTTGATATTTGTGAAATCTTTCTGTATCTGGTTCTTGCATTTTTTCAAGCTTTTAGATTGAATATATTAAAATATATCATTAAAATAATGCAAAAATTAGGACACTGAGGAAGCCTGCTCTAAAAAACATTCTCACTCCCAAGTCTTCTCTTTTTATATTGGATTTGAGAGATGCATCAAAACTCTATTTTGGTCTTGATTAACCTTTTTTCACCGAAGAATTTTTTTGCAAAGTTTTAGAGTTTTTTCCAACCAAGGCAAGAATGTGAACATGTTATAGGATGGATAAAAGTGTGCAACCATACCAGACTTGTTCTGCTGCAATTATAATCTGAGTAGGATGTGTGCTGACATTACTGTTCTTCACAGACTCTGTGTTTACAGTACTTTCAATTTTTTAATTTGCATGGGCCTGCTTTTATAAGTTTTTTTTTCTTCCTGGTGTTTCTTCTGAGTGCGTGAGCTACATTATCATTTTGAGACTAATCCTTAAAAATCCTTTGAGAGGTCTTTTTTCTATAGTTGAGTTACTGAAGGGAAATAAAACATGGGAATTATGCTAAACACAAAGCTCTTAAACAAAAGATGTTTCAAAATTTTTAAAACTGAAATGGGTCGTTTTGGATGATGTGTTCAAAACTCAGAGACAGAGGTATTTAATCACTCCTTACACCAGACTTAGCAAACTCCCTTGTTTAGTTCCCCTAGTACAGCTTTGCTGGGTGTAGAGTCAGAGCTGAATTTGGTGAAAACCATCACCTTTGACAGGTTTCAAGTCAGGAGCCTGAGCAAGGCCTGATTTGATTTATTGCTCCTTAAGCTGATGTGTCTTACCTTGCAGTCGTCCACAGTGGAAGGGGAAGCTCAGTTCCCTCCTCTTTCAGCTGGAGACGATGGGAGCAGGCAAACACTTCACTGCAGAAAAGCTTTCGGGATCATGGCCAATACCCTCTGCAAGTGCTTTTTGGATCTGTCTCAGCTTGAGTAGAGACATTTGAACAGGTTTCAGGTTGTGAGGAAGTATAGCCAACTAAAAAGTTGAAGTGGAGAAAGAAGCTCAAGTGAATCCACCTAGGGAAAAGAGGTAGCTCTTGAATGCAGAGGCTCTAAACAGAAAACTGAGGGTACTGCTTTTGGCAGAAAGCAAATGCAGGTCCTTGGGAAAGCATTCATTTAGCTGGGTTTTGAAAAGTTTTATTTATGTTTATTCTCTTTGCTAGTGGGTAGTTAGGGATGGGAGAAAGTTTCAGGAGTTACCTGAAACAAAAATTGACAGTGCTTTCACTGAATGTCTTTTATGTATACATGACTTTTTAATACAGAATCAAAAACTACAAAAATGGTTCAACTACTAGTACAGGGCATTCAATTCACTAAATATTAAATTCCACTTCAGGAAAACATCTCCAAAGGGGTGTATGACCTCTTATTATCTGCTTGTAAAATTGAAAAGAATCTAAAAGAGTGCTAGTTCTCACTTTAAAAAGTTATATGATTTGAAAAATATGCACTGATTAAGAATTAACATTTTCCCCATGTACATTTTCATTTTAGTATTACATTTGCAAATACAGCCAAAGCACACAGTGGCATCACCAGGGATTGTTAATGGCTTATTGCTTCCTCTTCCAGGCCTTTGAGACTGAAAGTTGATATTTACAGATACCTCTGAAATGGGGATACCTTTGGATAAGTTAATGGGAGCATTACAAACTCAGGAGTTTCTGGTTTATGATCCTGAAGACTAGTGAAGCTGAATTTGAATAAGGTCCTTGGAAACCAGGAAATTTGGCATTCTGACCTGATATCTGTGTCCTTTTGCTACACTTTTTTCCTTTTCTAAAATTAACTTTATAACTTTTTTGAGTATCACAGGGATTATTTCTATTTCATGGAAACATTTCAGCACAGACTATATGAACTCTTGCAAAGGGTTTGGAGATATAGATTGGTAGGAGTGTAACTAGCTAAAATTAGTGTGGGTGAAAAAAATCCAGGATATTCAACTTCTGTAAAAAGACCTTCAACCAAAATAAAAGAACAGAGGCTTATACCAGGAACATTAATGCTTAGGAGTAGCTCTGTTTGACTAAGAAAATGCCATTAGAACCAAGTATTTATGACTAAACACACTTGAATAGAAAACATGCAGAGAAAAGTCTTGGTGGTTCATTTGTCAAAAGCTAGCTGAACTGTAGCCCTGTAATAATTATGTACTGGATATCACAGCCAGAGAACCTGGTAACCGCAAACTGACTTCCTCATTCCTTCTCCTTCCTCCAGGAGTGGTTTGGATTAGGTAGTCAGCTGAAATTTCCAAAGCACATATTTTCTTGGATGCTTCTGCAACCCATCTCTAGGTAATTTTTGCTTAGATTCCCCCTAACTCCTTCTTTTATTATTTCTTTCATGAAAAGAAATGTTTGTTAAAGGATTGACTCAGTAAATCTTTCCCAAGTCCCTCTGCATGTGTGCACATGCACAGAGAGGAAAGTAACTTAGGCACTACGAAACAGACAACTGGGCACTGTTGAACACAATCCAACAACTCTTTGGTTCCTTGTCCTGAACAACAGATATTCTGTATCACCTAATATTAACAAACAAAAGAGTTTTTCCTATGCCATTATATATTTACATTAGCCTACTCTTGAAGCTTGGCATGTTGGCTTCCTAAGACTATTTGATCCCAGATGCAGCTCTGTGCCAGAATTGCTGGAACAAAATGCAGTGGGTGGACAAACCAGTCCTGCTGCATTGCTTCTGGCCTTTTAAAAACAGAAAGCATTTATCTGACTCATTACTGTAAATGTACTAACAGAGCATACCGGTGATGGTTTTCTGACTGAAAGTATCTGCATCTGCTCAAAAGGTTAACACGGGTGCAGATCAAGTGTGTACCATGACACGTTTGTTGATATCAGCCAGGGGCAAATATTAAGTAGCTTATCTTTTAAAGAGAGAGATAGAGATAAGGAGGAAGGGTTGTGAGGTGCTTGCCAATAAACGTATATTCATCACAACTGTTGCTCCCATGCACTGCAGGAACCACAGTAGGTAGGGCTGGTAATAGCACTGAAATCCAGGAGTTCAGCCCTTGTTCTTGGTCTTTGCTGGGGCCTTTGGCAAGGGATTTAGAACTAAATTAGTCTGCCTTCTGTTCCTGACTAGGTGGAGGGAGAGAGGTTTCACATATACCCCCTTTTAGCAACTACAAAATCATAGAATCACAGAACAGTTTTGGTTAGAAAAGGCTCTTAAACATCATCTAGATCCAATTCCCCTTCTGCTTTCCATTGAGACCTATTAACAAAAAAAAAAAATACCTACAAATAAAAGAAGGAGGTGTTACCAGAAGTTACTGGGTGCTGATAACACAGACATATGGAAGGCAATGCAGGAAATTTGTATCCCTGTATTTCAGCAGGAGGCCACAAAACCCACTCCCCTTGAAAAGGGAAAATTGAGGAAGGAGCTTTTAGAAATTTTTCTGAATATCTGCAGTGATTATTTTTCAGATATGCACACACATATATATTTTTATATATTTACATGTATCTGCACGTGTGCATGGAAATACATGGAAAATGTGCATGCATTTTTGGCTTTTTATTTGGGATATAAGATAAATTTGAGGACTACCTTTTTTCCCTCTCTCTGGGTATGCTAATTCCTTCAAGTATCATAGAATCATAGAATATCCTGAGCTAGAGGGAACCCAAAAGGATCAACAAGTCCAACTCCTGGCCCTGCCCAGGAGACCCCAACAATACCTACTTGAGAGCATTTTCCAAACGCACCTGGAGCTCTGACAGCCTTGGGACCATGACCACTCCCTGGGGAGCCTGTTCAGTGTCCAGCCACCCTCTGGGGGAAGAACCTTTTCCTAATAGCCAACGTAAACCTCCCATTATGTGTATATTTCTATGTCTTGAATGTAACACTTACCTCAGCAAAGTGCTGAGGTGATGTTTAGCACTACAGAAAATCCTGAGTTATGTCTAGCACTACTGAAAATACATGATTGTTAAATTTCACTGCCTTTTGGACAGTTCTTCCTAAGCTGGAAGCTGAACTCAGCTGGGAGCAACGGCAGGGTGCAATCCTTGCAGGTAGTTAGAATGCAGTTGCTGTGAGAGCCTTTCAGGGCAGCCTGGATCCACTCTGGTGAAAGAACCAGGAAAGGATTGCAATGGACACCCATTAGGATCATCTGCAACCAGTATCATAACACTATTAAATGTTCATGTTCACTACTAAATGTTGAATAAGAGTTCTATAGACAGCTTATATGTTTAGAGGAATTCAAAATCATAAATAAGATGCTTTGTAGGAAACTACTTCAATCAGATCACTGGATAATAATCTGACTTTAACAATTCTCTTTGAAATCATTTCTACAGCAAAGTAGTCCATGCATTAAATCAGGAGTTGGAGATTAGTTGGAAGAGAAAAAAGGGTGGCAGTAAAAAGGAAAAGCAAAGCAAATTTCACTGATGTAGAGTATCTATTCCCCAACACATAAAATAATAAAACTTGCACTTAAAAAAAACCTAAGGAAAATAGAATTGGTGCCCAGGAGCAACTGAGGCAAATGGCAGAAGGGAAATGGAAGTTCATTCACATGATACAATTTTTGGTGCTTAATTTCAGCAGATAAATTATCCAGTGCTGTCTTCCTAGAATTTTTCTCCAGATGGGAAGGAAAAGGTCTGTCAGAACTGAACTAAAGCCCCCACTGGACCAAGATTGCTCTCCCTATTGTAGAGGGACTCCACAGAGGCTGGCACTTCCCTTAGCCTGTCTTTTAAGTTGAGTGGTGTTAATAGCCTTCAAAATGCCTTTGGGTTTCCCTTTACCCAAAGACTGAGGGAATGCTCCTTTTCATTCTCAGCCACAGACATTAAACAATAAGATCAAAATCTTGTAATCTCCTTAGGAATTCCTTTTAGTTGTATGGGATCTAAAATGCAGGGTTTTCCCTAAACTGCTGAGCAAATTAAGGCAAAAGCCAATCATACAGCTGGCTTTCGATGGAAATATTTTCAGTGTCTGGTGTGGATGCCAATTGTTTGGGATCCCCTATGAAACAAGTATCTTAAACTGGTTTTTTATTGATCTGAGGATCTGTTTGCATTAAGAATAAGACAACCTGGAAGCAAAGTGAACTTTAGTATTTCAATTTTTTGGTCTTCCAGCACTAACTTCTGAAAAGGATGATCAAAATAGACTTGTTATGGGGTCTCCAAACAGCAAATAATTAGTATATTGCTTTTAGTAAAAAGAGTATGACTAAAGATTTTGAATTTACAGCAATACTATTCCCTCTGTCTTCGTGCTCTATGACACATGTTGTAAAAAATCACCATGTATTATGTGTAAACTGCCATTCTTCACGAAACAAATCTTTTAAAGCAAACATATCTGTACTGCAGGAATGTGCAGGGAGCAAAAGCCCTACATCTTCATTTTAAAAATTAGATGCCAATTTTAAATTTTCAAATATATGTTCCCTGTCAAAAAATGATCCCCTACCATTTCCTAAAAGCAATAAAACAAGAAAAAGAAAACACTCGCCAGCCTTTGGGTAGGCTTGCTCAAGTCTTATTGTGCAGAGATGCAGACAGGGACTTCGGATTTGAGAGGAAATGAAGGGTGAAGTTCAGCCTACAATGCAGTTTGTTTAGCACCCAGGAAGTTTCTTATAATAACAGTAACACAAACTGAAATTGCTTACAACTTCCCCTGCCTTTCCAGCTTTGATTTTCTTTTTCCTTAGGCATAGTTTTTGTTGTGTATATCCCACATCTTGTGGCCATCACTCAGAGAGAAGAATGTTAGGTCTTTACTGTACCATTTACTGTACCGCCTTCACTGTGGGAGCTGTCATTGCAACAAAAGCTCTGAAGGGCTGAAGGGAAGGAAACTTGCAGTCATTCTGTCCAGTTATGAAAATTGCTATGAATGCAAATTAGCTTTATAGAAAGCATTTTCTGCTGAATGCCGGTTGTGTCTTCAATAGTGAAAGCCACACTGAGTTATTTGCATGGGAAAGCTGCTATAAGGGAAGGTCTTGATTTGTTACCTTCAGTATCACTTTGGGGTTTTCATCTTCAGCTAAGAAAGAAACCCATGGACGTATGTTTAAAACTTCAGGTGACCTGCTTACAACATGCTTTAGATTTGTTAAAAGATTTGCAAAGCTTTTGATGGGTTTCACCTAGTTTCCAGATGTCATCATATTACTATGTGCTATAAAAACTTCCTGCAGCTCTATTAATATGTTTCCCATGATGTAATTAGAAAGAAGGTGTAGTGTTTTCTTTGGCATCTGTGGGTAAAATGCTGTGCATACTTATGCTTCTGTAAACCCAGGCCAACTTGGTTCATTTAAATTAAGTTATTTTGGACTCAGTTCATGTAGAATTTCACTATAGCTCTACCTATATCTGGATGTCTTCCCCAAGGGGTAAATACAGCAAAAGTTGTACATTTTCTTTGGATTTTGTATAGGAAGACACTATTCTCAGTATCAAAGAGGTTGTAACTATTCTACCAAGGTAAATGCTGTAAAAGCCTTCAGGTTCAGATTCAGGTAGGGTTTTCAGATGTGTCCATAGCTGGCTTGAATAAGCTGGAGCATGTACAAGTGCCTAAGTCAGGGCCTTCAGCCCTCTCCTCTATGTCTCTTATTCCTCTTTGTTCACTAATCTGCTATGTGAGGTTCATGGTCAAGAACCATTCTTTAGTTGGATGCCAAATTTCTATCACAAAACATTTTTTCTTCCACCAAAAAATTTATATTTTCATTGTAGCCAGCTAAAGTGTCTGGTAGTAGCAATGTTGGTGCCAGTTTCTCTGTAGCACTGGGGTAGGAAGATTGCTAGAGACTGCTACCACATACAAAAATGTTCATTACTGTTTTTCCCAAAACACAAAAACTGCTTAGGACTCGGAATTTGCCTATCATTTCTCAGTGGAGAAACCCGTACACAAATGGCCGTTTCATAAGTCCTTGTTGCTTTTTTTTTTCCTAAACAAAGAACAAATAAAAGGAAAAGGAACAAGAAGGGGAAAAAATTAAGTTTTAATGGAAACACATTTTGTCTTTTGTTTTCTGCTTGCCATAAAATGTTAACATAGTAAACAAATTGATCTTTGCTCTTAAGTTCTTTAATAACATAAAGTATTTTGTCATGGCTAAGGTATGGTTAAACCACATGTTGCCGGTTGTGTTCCAGCCTCTATTGTCACAGGTCTTTGACATCAAACTACATTTTTAAAAATTAAAGTTGTGTGTAACCCACTTCTATTCACAGACACCTTTGTTAAAAGTCGCCATTTTGGGGGATGTTTCAGTACATTAGTGGTAACAATGTTTTCTAACAAAAACTGCTTTTCCTCGGGACATATTTCAAAGTCCAAGCACTCCCACTACCAGCCCCTGCTTTGTGCCACACAGCATCTTTTTGAATGCTGCACCTCCACACGAGCAAAGCTTTTGTAGGATGCTCTGAAACATTACATTCTAGACTGCTAACCCAGTCACGGATCTGTTACAGTGGTCTTTCAATAGCAGACAGAGCTATTTCAAATAGGGGTGTGGAACAGACAAAGTGTCACTTTGGTCCACTTTTCAGAGTGATTGGTGTTATAATATATAACTTTTTTCCTATTTTTCTTTTTTTTAACGCAGTGTAGTTTGCAATAATTTAAAATACTCTATAGACATTTAAACGATATACAATAATATAACTTAATTGGATTCCTCAATTGTACTTAACAAATACTATTCTAAGATATTTACAGTATCTAGTACCATAAGACTGTGCATTACTGTGCTTGGGAGCTTTATTTGCTTCCTGTCAAGAATGTAGTGAAAGTACAGTATTATCACTATTATTCAACAACAATACCCATGAATCCAAGGGACTTTAAATTACATGGAGTGAATCTAGTAGTTTGAGGGCCTCTGTTGACTTCTTTGAAGTTGCACTTATTCATGCCAAGGCTGGTATTTAGAAACCAACACCAACATCCAAAAAAATATGCAATTTTGTGTTGCTCTCTGGGGGAATCTTCAAAGGGGTCTGATTTTCAGAGGGTAAATGCTTGGGGTCAGATAAGCAGGTCCTCACAAGTGTTCAAATGAAGGTCCCCAAATCATTAGCTACTTTTGATAATACAGGTCCACAAATTACAGAGGTAATTCTGGCTCATTCACATATCCAGCATGGGAGCTGATGGAGCTCTAGGCCTACCAGCCCCTTGCCCCAAGAGCACTATGTGGATGGACAAGTGCTTCCATGTCAGGTGAAGAGGGCTCATGGCTCTACAGCCCCTCAATATAAGTAATGAAATGAAACAAAAGCTAAAAATGCAGATATGCAGATGTAAGGAAATTTTTAAACCAAGTTTTCAAAAAATCAGGCAGGGACCCTTGGGACAAGCAAACAATTATGTGGTTAAATGGGCTGTATTATAAATGGGCATATCTGGGCTCTTGGGGTTAAAACACTAGATTTTACAGCAGTAAAATATCTGAGGCTGTTTTAAAAATCTCTCGCAGGGAAAAGGTGTGGGAATTAGGATTGAGTGCTATTAAGAAGTAAGCTTCTTTCTTTTAACATTCATGTGCTTACCAGGGAGTACATTATTGCCAACCTTAAAATAACGATGACACAGACTAACCCAAATTTTAGCTTTCTTATGCTCCTGAAGCCATGACAGCTCAGAGGTTGCAGCAACCTAGAGCTCAGCTGCCATGTTTTATTGACTTCTGAGTGCATACTGAGCTTAAGTTATTTAAAACTCTTGGAAATATTAACTTTCAACCATTAAAAGGAAAACACAATGCCTGGAAGATCCTGCTAGTGCATTTGATGGCAAAGCAAAACATTTTATATTTGTTGAAGCACATCTTTATATCCTAAAACTCCCTATGAGGAGCTGTGAGTAGGTGCTCCACACCTCAGGCATGAGTCTAAAAACTGTCATTCTTATTCAGGAGGCAAGCGGGAAAAGTAAATATCAAACACTGTTAACCAAAGTTTCATGTCACGTTTTCGCTCAGTTCTGGTAATTGCTTAAGGCCTACAGTAATTGAACTCTCTAATAGTGGAGTGACAGCAGATCAGTAGCATTGAAGAACTTAGGGAGAACCAAATACAAAAGGCATAAAGTCAGAGTTCCAATAAGTTTACATTTAGTACAGAATTAAGACATAGCTACCCGTTAGTGCTTAGAATTTTTTGATACTATTAAAAACATAAATAATTATTTTTAATGTTCATTCAAAGAGTTCCAGTGTCACTGGCAGCTGATGTAATTTTGTGAATGTTTGTTGGGGTTTTTTTTCCAAACTGATAGTGGAGTATTTCTGCCATAGATTTTGCTCCCTACCAGTTGTTTTCTCTCTACCTGTTTTCTTAGAAATTTTGGTTTTAGCAACAAGAATGCTGTGTTCTAGTCAGTGAAGTTTTCGTTTTCTTTAAAAAGTCCTTTTTTTTGCACAGGGCTAGAGAGTTTTGTTGCTGTAAAATAGGAGAAAGCTTCTTTTTCTCATAAATGTCATGGGAGCTGCAATACAGTCAGCTTCTCTGATATGTATAATTTAAAACACTAAGAGGACTCTACAACACCCAGTGCGTATTTAAAAAAAAAAAAAAAAAAAGAGACACAGAGAGAGTTTCATGTGG
The DNA here is from genome assembly GCA_013400735.1 of Pomatostomus ruficeps. NCBI lineage: Eukaryota > Metazoa > Chordata > Aves > Passeriformes > Timaliidae > Pomatostomus > Pomatostomus ruficeps. The sequence goes on along the minus strand of VYZT01015263.1, from coordinate 16,854 downwards.
TTGTCAACATCACCTTAATCCTGTTGCCTTTGTTTCCAAAGCAGTTACAACAGCCAGCCAGCCAAAATGCACCATCCTTAGAAGTATAAGTAGTAGTGGGGAGGGAGTGGTTGTTGTGGTGTTGGCTGGGGTTCTTTTCCCCAAGAGGATTAGATGTGCAAAATGATGCTGTCGTTGTTTGTTGTACTCCACTTTCCTCATTCATGATGGTTTGTTCTGTTTGTTTGCACAGGATGCCGTTATTTGCAGGTGAACACCTCTGTCCGCTCACTACATGTGTTGCACTTCACAAAGCAGCACCAGTGGAATTTGCAATTGCATTGCCACACCTTGGTGTACTGGTGTGTGTTGTACCCTCTTCCACAGCACATCATGTCACACCCGTCCGCGTTGGGAGACGTGCGGTTGCAGAGTCGTCCCTGGGTACCGACACTCCCTGTGGAAGCATCTTCCTCACAGTAGTTGGGTGACTTTTCAATATACACTAAATCCGTTTCCATGGGTTTCTGGTAGCTCTTAATCTGCTTGATCTTCAGGAAGGTTGGCTGTCTCAGTCTACTGGCTCGTACCACCTCCACTTGCACTGCAGCGTTATATTTCTCTTTCAAAATATATCCAATCTCTCTGAATTTAGGAAGCGTGGTCCAGCAAGTCTTAGTTGTACAGGAACCTGAAACTCCATGACATTTGCACTCCAATTTCATTCTGTCTTCAAGAACCTATGTGTACAGACATTTGCATATTGTTACTGCAGGAAAACAATATTGGAAGCCTGCCTAAACCTCAGTCTGTTTAGTTTATATGAATATTCTTTACTGCTGATTGAAATTTTTCAAATGCGTGCTTATAAATCTTCTCATCTCCTAACAGAATGCTCATAATACATTTTGTTTCAAGTGTCACCTGGCTGGAAATACAGTGTTTTGTCATTTTTAAGGAAAATATTTCCATTCTGTTTCCAAATATAGGAGAATATTTACTTAAATTTTAGAAGGTATTTCTTTAGAGCCACAGGGCACTTAAAATTTTTCAAATCATTTTCATTTTGACAACAGAAAAAAAAAGGGTTTGGGGAGTTTTTAAGCTGCATAAGATTCAGAATACTTAATTGCTTTAAGTAATGATCAAAGAATGTTTAAAAAGAACAGTATATACTGTGTGACTGAATAAGCATACATGCAGAGAGTTGGAATTAGATGATCTCTAAGGTCACTTCCAACCCAAACCATTTTATGATTCTATATTCACTGCATAATTAAAGATTTTTATAATTAAAGATATTTTTTTATATACCTATACCTATAGGTATATACCTATACCTATACCACCAGTGATAAACTTATGGACTATTCCACCCACAGAATGTCCCATCCCCTTTAAAAGCAGCACTAACTGCAGTATTTAGTCCAACTGTTAAGCAAATAATCACCCACAAATACATTTTTTTCCACCAGGGCAATGATTACACATTAGAGTGAAAAAAAATCCACTGAAGGGTCCTGCTCAATGGTGAGTCAAAGAGAAATGTGTTGCTGTTGTAGAGGAGTTTCAGCCAGAGGGATTTAATTCAGTCAGAAGGGACACAAACTGGTGGGTGCTTGGGCTCATGCTCCACTGTCATCCTGCCGTTTCTGCTGCAGCCAAGCCATGACTGGCACATCCCTCCTTCCCCAGGCCAGGTTGTGCCCAGGGGGAGGGCGAGTGATGCCCTCCCACTCCGTGTGTGCAGCAGAAGGAAGCCAACCCCACGGAAGCGCCTGTCTGTTTTTCTGCCCTTGCGCTACCACTTAAGTCTGACCATAATTACACCCACAGTCATCATTAGCTTATGAAAATCAAGGCCTAAGAACAAAGAGAACTGATCTTTCCCCTTCTCAACGGGATCCTAACAAAGAAATATGAGCTACCGAGCTTGTCTGAAAGCATTACTGATGCTGCAGACCATCTCCTGTAGTGGTTTCGCTGCAGATCCCAGAACATGACTGAAATGGGCAAAGGATAAAAGAGCCGAAATCTGAGCACAATGGCATAATAAAGTAGGAGGGAGTAAAAAATGCTTACTTCTTCAGAAACTGGTCTTAAAATAAAAGCTCTACAGATCTGGTTATCCCTGCAAATAGAGGGCACCCTCCTGAGTTGTTTGAGTTTCATTTAAATTGTATGGTTTGTTTTTTCCCAAATTTCTGGGGTTTCAATATTAAAGAGAATATTTGGGTTTGATTCTCCCTTGCCAACATACAGTAGCAAGTATTAGATAGCTGAGCAACCTATGCAAGAATCATAAAATATACTGAGTTGGAAGGGATTTGAATCCAGCTCAGGACAACTCCACAATCCCATCCTCTGCCTAAGACTGTTGTCCAAATGCTCCTGGAGCTCTGGCAGCCCTGGGGCCTTGACCATTCCCTGGGGAGCCTGTTCAGTGCCCGAGCACCCTCTGGGGGAAGAACCTTTCCCTGATATGCAGCCTAAACCTCCCCTGACACAGCTCCAGCTGTTCCCTGGGTCCTGTCCCTGGTCCCAGAGAGCAGAGATTGAAGCTGCCCCTCCACTGCCCCTCAGGAGGTGCTGCAGCCCCTGCTGAGGTCTGACCGATACCTTAGACTTTCTGGAACCACAGGCTTTAGCCAGGTCAATATCAAGTTAGCCTATCAGAGGCAAAAGAGTTGTTTTCCAGCAAGGTTTACCGAGTTGGGGAAGAAATTCCTATAGCTGCAACTGCTCTAAAGAAAATTAGCAAGGCTGTGATGAGCTGGTTTTTTGTGGACACTGGAATGCACTGTCTTCCATGCTGATAGAAGTGAAAATCTTCTGCAGCAGCAGCATTTCACTGGCAGTGAGGAGATGGACACACTATGACATACTCCAGGGTCTTTTAGGGGTCTCCAGGGTCTCCTCTGTATCCATTTCAGGCCTATGGAGAAGGTCTTTTTCCAAAATCCCCAAATAAGATTTCAGTCCTGTTCCACAAATCTGGGTTCAAATAATCTATTGGTATTTAGATGTGTTTGTAGACATGTATATATTTAGAAGTTATGCTTGACATTGCTGAAAAATGTTTGGTTTTGTTGAAACTAACATGCAGGTGCAGCTATACGAACTGCAGCAAAATCCACAACCAGAGGTGAATGGAGGCAACCTTTACAACTCCACCTAAGAGCACTAAGATCTAAGGATTTCCTGGAAAGCATTGCTAATGGAATCTGTCACCTCTCAGTCATACTTCTCCCTGAGCTGTGAATCTTGGTGAAGTGTACATATTTTGTCATGCTCTACATGTGTTTCTGGTGTCTGCATTTTGGTTGAAAAGGCCAAGTCAGTAACTTGCTGAGAGTGGGAGGAGGTGAAGTTCATGAGGCTCCTTATTTTTCTGTAGCCTCAACACTGTGGGCACTGTCCCAAGGAGCCTCTGATATGCTTCCCTGATACACTAGAAAGTGTCATTGTTCCTGAAAGACAGATATCACCCATTTCGGTGTCCTGGGTGACATCTTTGGAAGTGTATATTTATATAGGGATGCTTGTGTATCTATATAATAATTGTTTGCCTGTGTGTCTTTGGTTGAGATGTTGATGTTTATATACATTATTACATACATTATATATATATATATTATTTCTAGACACTGCATGGCAGCCTCTATAGTACAATCTCCAGCAACTTTATCTTAAGTCTTGATTTTATTTATTTTTGCTGTTGTCTTTCTGAAGGTCCAGTTTTGTGATTCATTTTGTTAAGCAGAAACCTAATTTCACTGCTGTAATTTTTCAAAGGTTCTCACTGTCTGCGATGGTGGGAGGACTTGCAAATGCAAGCCATGCAGGCTCAAAAAAGCAGAAGTTTCAAAAAGTATTAATTCATGCTCCTGAAGCCGATCTCGCAGGTTTTTTTAATTCTTTTGGAGGCTTTTCTCATGAATGTGGAATGCTTGGGGTTACAACACTGAGCAGAGGCCCAATCATCAGGTAGTTAAATTCCTGAATGCTATAATTTGTGTGCCCACAGTCAGCTGTGGGTATAAAATTGTGCCCAAAAACTTGGAGGTCAGGGAATACAGGGCCCAAACTAAGCAGATTCTAAGCAACAATTTTTCCCCTTCTTTCCACCCAGATGCTGCAGAGTGCCCCTCCTTGCTGACAAGCCAGCATGCTCTGGCCCTCCCAGAGGAATATCTCTCTGCATGGTATCTTGAGCAGCTTCCCACTTGCCAGGGTGGTGCCACGGGACTTGGCAAAGGTGGCCAGATCTGACCCTTTTTGCTCAATGCTCTGAAGGAAGAGCAACTAACATTTTGCTTCCTAAATGTCCCTCCAACTCAGCTTTCCTCAGCAAAATTCCCATCAAAGCTCTGACCCTGAACCTTAAAGGTACTTATTTACTTAAATCTAAGACACTATGCCAAACTAGGTGCTTAATTAAAGATTGAAAATCATTAGCTCATACGAGCCACTCTCTCAGCAGTTTCATTTGTCATATGTCAGTGCCTCATATCTAATCTTGAATGGTTTACAGCAAGATCTACTTCCCAGAGCAAATTCTCATCGTTGGGCTGTGCTACCTCAAATTAACCATAGGAACATTCCTCGGGTCACTTTTCCACATACAGGCCCACTCCCACCCCAGTATGGTCTTGCCAAGTAAAATTTTCCAACTACTGCTACTTTGTTAAATGAATTGTGACATATAAAGTTAAAGCATTCTTAATCCCACATCTTTTTTATACCTATATAAATCATACATTAAAATGCAATTTGAGGGCTGTCCTCTGCCAGTAAAGTAGAAAAAGACTCGTGAAGACCGAAATAAAACAAAATTATGTGCATGAAAATAAATTAATTTTTTCAAGTTCCATATCTAGACCCAACTGTGCAACATCAGGTACAGTTTCTGTACATACTAGAAATCCTATTTGTATAAAGTATGTAAAAACAATAGTTACCTCTGGTGTGTGTGTCTGTTTTGGCTTATCCCTGCTGGTTTGTGTTTTCCTTAATGGAAATGCACATTTTTGTATTGAATATTGAATGTAACAAAATCCAGGTAACTTTTTGACTGAAGTATGAAAAAGAAATTAAAGACTTTGAGAGTTTTGCCTCATCAAATATGCAAGTGATCAACTTTTGTTCTGGGTAATAACTACCAAAAAAGACGGATTCTGGTCACAAGATGTCACCACTCCTTTGATGCTCATGCAGCTGCAGCCACGAGAGCTGATGGCTTGCTGATGATGTGTGGACACTGGCTAACCCAAAGTCTCAGTGCAGTCTGGGGTCCACCACTGCTGACAAAATGCTGATCTCGTGAACCCATCTGGGAATCCAAGCTGAGTTTGTTTGGATTTAATTTTTTATCTTGGATAGGCAGGAGTGTAACTAAGATTAGTAGGGTATAATGCTACTCCTCTAATACAAATGTCCTGAAATTATTCTTTGTTAATAGCAGATTACAGAGCTCAAAGTTGAGCAGTTCATGCCATGTCTCCTTGGGTTGTGCCAGCCCTGTCAAGAGGGAGCACAGAGCCAGCAGAAGAGGAATAAGGGTACTTCAGCTGCATGGTTTTCTTTCTGCTTCTCTGTGAAGCTCTTTCATCAAGCATCACAACAGCGTTTATATGCTGTGGGATGTGGGATGAGGAACTGAATTACTGTGTTTATTCCTCTTGTCACGTCCCTGTTTTTCTTATTGTTTAGTTTAATGGGAGCAGGGAGCCTCCACTTTGCAGCAGGTCAGTATCCAGACACATCATGAGTCGTGTTTTTCCTGGCATGGCCAGAGCTTAGCAGGGCTGGGGACCATCAGAGGTATCAAGAGGTATCAATTCACCTCCTCCTGTCCTCCACTTGCCTCCCTTGGTAAGACACCCTCTTCTATAGTGCCCCCACTTAATGCACTGAAAAAGCTGAGGAAGGCCCACTGCATTCCTTACACAAGAATAGCTACCAGGAAATTTAACCCAGCATTTTGGGACCTGCTGCGCATTAGATGGATGTCCCTCCTGTTATGGGGATGAACGATAGTCTAATCCATCAGTGTTCCTTCTCTACTTTCTAGAAGTGAAAATAGGTGTTTGAGCAATAAGCTGCTACAACTTGGTTAAAATGTTCTGAATATTATTTTGACAGTGAAATGTTACAAAAACTAATTTTCTTCAGAAGCATCCTCCCAATCATCCCCAACGCAATTGTGTTTGGAGTGTTTCACTCTCTTTTCTATGGAATTTATTGTAAACTTTAAAGGTAAAATTTTAAATACCACCTGAAATAGTTAAAAATATCTCACTGGTAGTTTTATTCTGTTAGGCAGAACAGACGTGTCAGGTTTGAGGTCATGCAGTCATATTTCATTAGATGTTTGATACATGTCTTGCATGCATTACATGGTATGCATGGGCATGTATATTTATAAATATACATATAAAATATAAATAAAACCATTTAGCAAGTCCTAAAATATTTGGCTATTCCCCCCTCTAATTTTAAAGTAAAATGTTCAAAAGGTAGGGTAGTACCAGCTGTAGTTGCTGGCAGCCTGTGTTAAGGGTGTGTTTCTGGAAGAAAAAAACAGGCTAGCAAATCCAGCCCAACTGAAAGCAGGAGATCTATGCTCATGAGATTTTGAGCCAAAGCCTGCATAATCAGAACATATTGATAAGCCCTTGGTTATCTATCTAACCCACCCAAGCTGTAACACAAAAATTTTTGAAATAGGATTTTTGTAACTGTCTGCCAATCACTTTAAGTGGGAAGATGGAAAGTATGGCACGAAGCACAACTACTGTAAGTTTTTCTTTCATGAGTGTTCTCACAAGGGATGTGTAGTGAAATAATTTGTCACTTTTAGACAAAGAAACTTTCAGCAAATGATGGACTCGAGGCAGTAAAACCTGGAAAGTCACATTGTTTGCATTGCTGAAATGCCTTAGGAAACAAAGTCACATTTTAAAGAATATTTTAGTCTTATAAGAGCAGAAAATTAGTTGGTTTTCACATTTTAAACTGGGATTCAACCTCCACTGTGACTTCAGAACATTTCATCCAGAGTCTTTTTCTGGACATTGTTTCTTATCTTTATGTCCTGTCAGGTGACAGTGTGGGCAGTCTGGAGCTTATTAGGGCATGCTGTGCATCTTGCAGGAGTGAGCTTATTAATTAAAATGCTTCATGTGAGGTGAAGGGAGCTAACACTGTCTTACATAATAAACGTACAGACAATATCCATAAATATGTATAAATAGCCATAATTTTGTGCACACACACTATGTATATTTATGTCTGTATATGGATATATAATATAATTAATATAATATGTTTTATATCTTTAT
>VYZT01015262.1:0-21865 GCA_013400735.1 Pomatostomus ruficeps | reverse complement strand
GGTCCTCTGAGAGATCCCCAGGACCTCTGGAAGGAGCACCAGAGAGCAAATGGCAATTCCGAAGTCAAACCACCTTGGTTGAATCGTGGAAAGGGACGTGGGGACACTGGCAGTGCCACTTGGCTTCAGCAGTGTGAGCACGAGCCTGAGCACAGAGCTTCCTTTATTTCGAGCAGCGGGGCTCCAAACCCCTGGAATGGCACAGAAAGTGCAGCTCCGTGGCTCGGCTCAGCCTCAGGCTAATTACTGCAAAAATAAGCAAACACACCTGGGAAAGCAGGACGACACAGCCTGGAAAGTTTTGCAGGGACCTCGGGGTAGCAGGAGTTCAGGTGGAGCAGAACTCGTGGTGTTCCTCTGTGGGGGTGAGGAGAAATCACAGCAGAGCAGCAGCTCCAGGCATTGCCTCCTCCAGAGGGGTGGGAACGCCGTGCTTGGAGCCTGAGCAGTGCAGGTGCCTGGAAACCCTCTGAAAACACGAGATCCCTCTGGAAAAACACAAGTGTTACTCTTGTCTGAACAATTATTCACTCCAAACTGCGAAGGAGTGGCAGCCACGGATATGGGAATGCTCAGAAACGCAGCAGCTTTCACCACATGAATGTTTCCCTTCTCTCCCTGCCCTTTTTCTGATCCCACCTAACTGCTCTGTATGTTTGCTTTATTCCTTAAGGAAAGGTGAGCCTGGTTTAGCTCAATGTGTGGGGTGGGTGGATGGTGACACACTCGTGTGACTTGGAGACCTGCGGGGGTGGCACATTTTGGGACAAATTTCTGTTTCCTGTCCAGAGCAAGAGCTGAGGTTTGTCCCTGACGTGTGCTGGGTGCCCTGATGGGAAATTCTGGAGCAGGAGGGATTAAATGCTCTGAGGGCAGAGCCACCACGATGCTCCGGGTATCCACCAGGAGACAAAATTCCTGATGGGAACATTGGTCCTGTCACACTGAAAAACCCGACAGGGGCTTGGTTGGGGTTTTTTGAAGGCTTTTGCTGATTTTTTGGCCTGTCGTCCTGTTGTTTTCCAGAGGGGTGGGAATCTCCAGTCTATCAGGAGCCATCTCTGCGTTGCCATCTGTAAAACATGGACGTTCCCAGTGCTGCTGCTTGGTTGGGGTTTTTTGAGAGCTTTTGCAGTGTTTTTGGCCTGTCCTCCTGTTGTTTTCCAGAGGGGTGGGAATCTCCAGTCTATCAGGAGCCATCTCTGCGTTGCCATCTGTAAAACGTGGATGTTCCCGGGGCCGCTGCGGAGATGGACCAGATAGATCCATATCCTGAACTCATTTCTCCCGGGCGCTTCAGTGGGATGCCCAGCCCAGAACAATGGCAGGATACACGACCCTAAACATTTCTGCAGGGCTTTGAAAGATGAAAAGCAGGGACTGTGCTACCTATGTCAGAGGAGGGGCAGGGAAACGTCCCATGATGTTTATAGCAGCCATCACGGACGTTGCACATGGAAACATGGGAAGTGCTGCCCTTTTCTGGGAGGGAGATAATCTTTAAGAGATGGCAGCGAGGAAATCAAAGCATTCGGTACACGACGGCCTCCCAGGCAGGGGTGTTCGCCCCAGGAACGTGGCCACGGCCACAGATGTTTCCTCCAGAGCCAGAAGTGCTGCAAGGGGCCGTTCCTTCGGAGGAACCGGAACGAGAGAAATCCCTGCACACGCTTTTCCTCCCCCCCTGCTCGCCCTCGTGGAGAAAAAACACAGCCCCGGCGCTGGATTTTTCAATGGAAACATTCCCCTAAAAGCCATTTGTTTCTCCCTTTGGAGCAGTAGAAGATGATGACATAGAAAAGGCACACACAAGAAAAAAAAAGGCATGACTTGGAGACAGGGTTTAACCATCCCTTTCCTGACCTTTTTTATGGGTTCCCACAGATAATGGGAGAAAAGCTCTGTCCTTTCAGGCTGCCTGCTGGGAGGGCATCAGGGAGATGCTGGAGGGCTGGATGTGGACCTGGATGTGACATCTGATGGTGAGAGATTTTTTTTTCCTCTTTTTCCCCTCCCTGGATTCAAACAGTCTCTGACTCTTGTAACGCAGAGCCTACCCAGCAACCCAGCTTGTTTACTGTTGTCTTTGGTGGCTTGAAGCTGTGTGGCCTTGTCCCTGTTCCAGGAAACGCACGGCCACGGCTGGCTGGAGGAAAACCCTCACGCCCGTGCAGTTCTGGGGTGGCAGGGAGCCACCCTGCCCTCATTGTTCACAGATTGCAGCGCTGCCTTGCTGCTCTGTGCCACACACCACGCTGTGACCGTGGCTGTGACAAAAACCCCGCCAGGGTCACCCTGCTCTCCATCACAGAGTGCTGGAGGCTCCATTCATCCCATGCTGGTTTCCCTCTGCATCTCTCCCACAAACGAGGGCAGGAAAATGGGATGGTGGCCCTGGGAACACCTCGGTGGTCACCGCTGATCCTAAAACCTCCCAGCTCCAGGAGTTCACTCCAGACCATCCTCTTCCCCCAGTGAACCCCCAAAAGAGGGGAGTGCAGCACCAACAGCCCAACAAGAGCATCCCCAACGTCTGTGCCATGAAAGGAGCTGGAAAGAATGTGCCTGACCACATGACAGGCGAGGACATCGGGCCGTGCAGAGAACAGAGAGCCCTCAGGGTTAATGACTCTGAACAAAGTTGGCTCAGGAAAGCGTTTCCCATTGTGCTGCTGAACGTTTCTCCTCATCACACAGCTATGCTGCTGCTGCTGCTGAGCCCAGGGCTGTGCTGGGATCACTGCACTCCCTCCCAGAAGCAGAGCAGAGATCCATCAGCAGCATCTCAGCTCTTTCTGCAGCATCCAGGCGCTGCTTTGCCACTGCTGATGATTTTATCACGAGTCTTAAGCAGTAAAACCAGGCCAGGATCCACCTGAGATGAGGCACTTTTATATCTGTGCACAGGCCACAGCTACAGCACAGAATGAGGAATTATTGAGTAAATATTCTCCTCTTCAAAGGCTGTTAATTCAGTCAGAAAATTCCACAGGGTGTGGATTTTATGGTTTGACTGTTGGTATCTTGTTCTGGGCCAAAGTAAAACAAATGCAAGCTTCAATTCCTCAAGATTTGAGATCAGAACCCAAGGATTCAATAACATTCCTTGCACTTCAGAGTTTCATGGACTTAAAGAAACCCCTCCTGCCACTGCTCTAAGTGATGCCTTCCTGAGCATGCAGAGAGCCTGGAACAATAGATCTGAGAGGGGCACGCTGCCCCATTCACTTTTCCTACAGCATCTGCTGCTTTCTCCAGGAGGAACTTGGCTCAGCCCACACGAGAAAATCCACATCACACAGCTGGGGACACCAGCAGGCCGTGCAGGGCTGTGCCCTGGGCACTCTTGGGTTATTTAATTCCACAGCAGTTGGGCAGCTGGCATTGAAATGTCTTTTAGCTGGAGAGGAGCAGCACCAAGAGCCCCATCCCTTCCCCTGCTTCCCTGACTCTCCAAGGAGAACTGCAAAAATCAGAGTGTGATTTATTGACTTTGACATGGTAGCACCTCAAAGACCTTGCATTTATTAATAATCAGGATCAAAAATGCAAAGATCATTGCATCATTATTCCAGTCTATTCAAAATGCTAATGAGCTTGAGCTTATACTATTTATTTTTCTTCCTGAGTCTAACTACAGTAAAGGTTGGAAAAGAGCTTCAGGATCATCAAATCCAACTTGTGCCCACCTTGTCCCCAGCCCAGAGCATTGAGTGCCATGTCCAGACTTCCCTGGACACCTCTATCACCTCCCTGGGCAGCCCCTTCCAATCCTGACCAGCTTTTCCATGGAGAAATTCCTGTTGAACTCCCCTGGTCAGCATCTCCTCCATGCTGTGGAGTTTAACAGCCGGTTGGGAAAGCAACAGGATATTGGGTAAATGCAGTGAAATACAGAAAAAAAGTGTCAGGCTGCAAAGAGCAAAGGTTTTGGACACTGCTCACCTGTGGGCTTCACCCAGAACCACAGCTGCAAACAGAAAAACATCCAGATGTTTGTCCAAACAAAACTGGCTGCAGGCTGGGCTGACAGGAAAGCAAGCAAAGTGACCACATTTACAGAACACATAAACAGCTCTGCACTGAAACTTCAGATGGCAAGAAAGGAAATAAGGTGGAGGATGTAATTCCCACAAATTCGACCAGAAAAGGGTGGTTCCATCTGTAAAGCAACAGGGGAGGTTTGAGATGCTGGAAGTTTTCCTTGGCACAGTCACTGGCTTTTAACTGCTAAAGTCACCTGGACATCTTCAGCAGAGCAAGAAATATCACAGAGTCCAAAGGAACAGCAAATGATCCCATTTCTCCATTTGCCAGCATTTGGAAGGGGCAGGCAGCGATGGATAATTACTTTTTTGCTTTTCTTTCCTCTGCTCTGGAAGCTGATGATGCAGGGAGCGTGTTTGGGTAGTAACACAACCCCTGACTCCAAGCCTTGAACGCAGAAGCCCCAAAATGAGACCCAGAGGGTTGTGCAGGGCTTGTTGGAATGGTTTGAGTGATACTGGAAATCATCTGGAGCTGCAGAAAGAGCAGCTCAGGGAATGGAACTGCTGAGTTTTTCCAGAAACCTTTCCTTTGCTGACCTTACAAGGAGTTCACGGAATGACAGAATGGTTTGGGTTGGAAGGGACTTTAAAGCTCATCTTGTTCCACCCCCTGTGCTGTGAGCAGGGACACCTCCCACTGTCCCAGGCTGCTCCAAGCCCCGTCCAGCCTGGCCCTGGCCACTGCCAGGGATCCAGGGGCAGCCACAGCTGCTCTGGGCACCCTGTGCCAGGGCCTCACACACTCACAGGGGAGAATTCCTCCCAAATATCCCATCTAAACCCACTCTCTGTCAGTTTGAAGCCATCCCCCCTTGTCCTGTCACTCCAGGCCCTTGCCCAATGTCCCTCTCCAGCGGGAGGAGTCGTCACTTCCATTTGGAAAGCCACACTGAGGTCACCCCAAACCTTCCTTCCTCCAGGCTGAACAATCCCAATTCTCTCTACCTTTCCTCCCAGCAGAGCTGCTCCATCCCTCTGCTCATCCTGGTGCCTCCTCTGGGCTCTCTCCAGCAGCTCCAGCTCCTCCCTGTGCTGGGATCCCAGGGCTGGATGCAGCTCCGCAGCTCCAGAGCTTTCCTTGAGCTCCTCCCTACAGAGCCACATGATAATGATGAGAACTTTTTATTTAATGCTGAATAAATGGCTGACCCTTGAGGCATAATAACCTGCTTAAAATATACTTAACAGTACTCCCTGGCTAAAAAAAAAGAAGTTTCCAACTCTTACTTCAAATAAAAAAAAAAATCCATTCAGATGCTTACTTTGACTACGTGCCCAGCATCACTGGCAAAAGTGCTTCTGTTTAGAAAGGATGGCTCGGCCAAAACTCAAATTGTTTTTCAGGAATAGGAAATCAAAGGGGGAAAAAAAGGGGTAATAAGAGGCATAGCAGATAATTGATTATTGGCCTTTCCAGTGGAAGGGAATGTCCATGTCCAGGACAGCGCCTGGGAGCTCTTTCAGCTTGTGTGGAGCTCTCACCCTCCTCACGGATGTGCTGGAAGAGCCACAGTGACGGTGACAAAGGCACAGAGGATCTGCTACAACCTCCAGCAGCCTCCCAAAGAATTCCACGCCAGAGAAGGCACCAGCAAGTTTTGACCGTGGTGTGTCTGCTTTTCATCTCCACTCCAGTAATTAATATTAAAATGATTTCACAAAGGAATCACATTATCAGAGGTCGGTTTTTCACCAAACAACGCAAACACCCTTTTTTTGTTTGTTTTTCTCCTCCATGCTCATTTGGAATTATAGATTTCTCCTTGCCCTCTGTTCCTGTGGCCCTTGGCCAGCTCCACTCTGAGGGCACTGCCCCCGAGGCTCAGGTCCTGCAAGGAGCACACAGCTCTCTCTGCAGCCCCCTCATCCCTGTAGTCCAGGAACGCCCTGTGCTGTGCCCCCTGCCAGCTCAGCCGCACAGGAGGCACCTGCAGCTCCCTCAGGGCACTTTTCAGCTCGCTCACCCTCAGGCTGGCAGGCAAGTTCCCCACGTACACCGTGGTAATTGGATCAGATCCCTCTAATCTGGGATTTATAGGATCCCCTTCCACTCGGGGCTGTCCCTCTGGAGCAGCCCAGGGCTGGGTATCTGCAGCCGTCACCTTCCTGTCCGGAGCTGCTGCTCTGTTGGTGTTTTCCAAGACTGGATGTTCCTCCTTGAGGGTGACATCCTTGCCAGCCTGCTTCTCCCTGGATCGAAGAGTCTTCAGGATGGGGATTTTTCCCAGCATCTCAGAGCTGATCTAAAAAAGAGGAAGATGGATAGAATTATTATAAAAGGATTTCTCGCCTTCCAGAGAAAGATGATGAGCATCAGGGCTCGTTTGTGCCATAAAAAGAGAGGAACCCTATTATCCTGCTGCCATGCAGAGTGCCAGAGCATTCCCAATGTTCCTAATTGCTGGCCTGATTGGGCCCTAAATCCACACTGCAGGACAAAAACAAACATTAGTGACTCTTGGAGTGAGCAGCACAATGTGGATCCAACAGGCAAATCCCAACCAAAGTCAGGACTATTCCAATTTGGCATTTATTTATCCTAGTGATTTCAGATCTGCATTCTCCCTCTGTGTTTGGTTTGACCAAGGGTCCGTACTCCTGCTCTGGCAGAATCCTGAAAAATCCCCTGCTCTGGCAGATTCCTGCACAATCCCTGCTCTTCCTACAGAATCCCCCAGCCACTCCCTTTCTGCAGAGCTCCTGGAGCTCTGTTTCCCAGAACAGGATATCCCACGGCTGGCTGGCACAGCGCTGGGAGCTGCAGCCAGAGCGTGCCTTGGAGCAGGGTTCCTGTGGATGTGAGCCCAGCTGGAGGCACATTCCCTGCTTGGGGCACATTCCCTGCTTGGGGCACATCCCCTCTGTGCCACCCAACCTCCCACAGCACCCAGAGCTGCTCAGATCCCACAGGGAGCAGGGACGGAAGCGCTCGGACCCCGCGCTGCACACTGTGAGCCCTCTGTTCCCCCCATCCATCCATCCGTGCCCAGCTCCTGAGGATTTCTTCTGCAAGGGCTCTTCCTCTCAGCAGCTGAACCCTGGCCCTGGGAGGCTGAGATGCCCCAGGCTGCCCTCGCAGACTGGCAGGAAATGCAGTGGTTCCCTGGTTAATGTGGTGGAGCTCTTGGCTCACACGCTGCGCTTGGAAGGAGCAGCACTTCCTGCCTGGCTGCTGGACAGGGGGAACATCCATCAACACCAGATCCAATGCTGAAATGCAGGGAGCAAAGCAGAGCCTGGGGAAGCGATGCCAGAGCGAGCAGAGACCCAGGCTGGTAGCCCAGGGTGTGAGCAAGCCACTCCAGCAGGTCCCACCCTGGACTGGACCAGCATAACCCACCCAGCACATGCCTGCAGATCTCCCAGCTCAGACCTCACTCATCCAGAGCCTCTGGATTTCTGATCCTACAGTCACAGCCAGCCTGGATCTGCACAACATCCAGGACAGCTCTCTGGGGACAGGAACCCAGCTCTGAAGTGACTCGAGGAAAAGCCAAGACAGGGTGGGGACAATCTGGATTAGGAGACAGGGAAGTCACTCCACAGAACTCTCTTAATGCTTCCAGGCTCATCTTCTGAAGAGCAAACAAAGTTTTATTTCAGGCTGGAACTAAATAAAAATACAATTTCCATAAAGCCTGTCCTAGTTCTGCTAACACAACCTCAACCAGCAAGGACTTGCTCTGGGGCTCGAGGAGCCTCCACGCTCAGAAAGGTCCAGAACACTTTCACATTTTACAGTTATTGCTCTGTGGGTTCTGGGGCTGATTTATTTTTCTCAGCCAAGAATTCCAACTGCTGTGTTTGACAGCAAACCCCGTTCCCTGAGTGATACAACATCAAACCCAGGGCTGAAGGAGCTCACTTTGTTTGTACTGGCCAACAATTAGGAACATTTGTTGTCCTCTGTCAAATTTCGAGTGAAATGTAAGCTCTGCGCTAATTAAACCAAACAGGAAAAACATTTTTCTGTTCTCATGCAAGCGATCACTCCTGGGCCCAAAGCACAACCTCAGCCTCTTCCCAAACACAGCTCCTTTCATCCCCAACCAAACTCCAAAGCACAACCTCAGCCTCTTCCCAAACACAGCTCCTTTCATCCCCAACCAAACTCCAGAGCACAACCTCAGCCTCTTCCCCAGCACAGCTCCTTTCATCCCAAACCAAACCCGGGTGCCAAGGCACAGGCTGGATGTTTGGTCAGAAAGGGAAATGCCACCAAGGGCAAACCCTCAGGGTGCTGGAGATTAGGGCAATCAGAGATGGGCACTGAGAGGATAATCCCTGGAATTTCCAGGCTTTCAAGGACAATCCAAGGGCAGGATTGTGATAACTCAGGGAACAGCACAGTCTCTGAGAGATTTCCACAAGGCAGCTCCTCTCACTGAGCAGATTTTGGCATCGGACTGGAGCTCTTGGAGCTCCTGGTAACCTCAGGAAGATGCAGTGACAGCAGCATTTATGTTTTAGGAGGAAATTCTGTACAGAAAGGGGGATTAGACATTGGAATTACTGCCCAGGGAGGTGGTGGAGTCCCCATCCTGGGAGGTGTTTAAGGAAGAACATGACACGGCACTCTGGGCTGGGTGATCAGTCACAGGTTGGACTCGATGATTTTGGAGTTTTTTCCAACCTCAGTGATTCTGGGATTTTTGTAAGGGCTATGAACTGTTTTCGTTAAAGTTCTGGTCAAACACCAGCACTGAGTGATTCTGTCATTCCCTTAAAATCCAGCCCTGTGCAGACACAACACAAAGAACTTTCACAGCACCAAAGCAACAATGGCAGCTGATTTGGCATTTTTCTGCATTAGCAAAGATTTGTAAAAAATATCAGACAAATTCTGACACCCTCCTGTCACAAGAGACAGAGGATTCACCTTCAGGGATTTTTCCCTGAGGTCTTGGAGAATATTTCAGCTGGGTCAAACCTTCCAAACCCTTCCCTGTTTTCTCCCGCTTTTATGCCAAGGGAAGCCAGAAACTCAGTTTGGGGTTTCAATTCCACAAACAAATCCTTTGGGGTTTTGGGGGTGAGAAGTAAAAGGGCAAAGGGGGAAGTGGGTGGCAGGGCAGAGGAAAAAGCTTGTTCTGCTTTGCTGCCACAGAGCAAACAAAGAACCCTGTGGTCGTACAATGTGGTGCTAATTACAATCGTGCAAAAAGTTCCTTTTGTCCTGGGAGCTGTGGAGGATTGCAATGATTTATTTCCACGTGGAGAGAGGCCAAAGATATTCCTCCTCTCTTTCAAACAAGCTGCACGCTTCTGGATGTTGTGCTGGCTGGCCAGTCCTCCATATCCCTATCCCAATCCCAATCCCAATCCCAATCCCACTCCCTGTCCCTTTATCCCTACCCTTACCTACTGCTTTAGGCTAAGCCAGACATGGCCAAACCCAGCACAGGAAGCTTCCCCATCCCTCCAAACCCAAGGCCAAACCATTTATTGACGTTTCTAAACTTTGGGTTGAGCGCTGGGGTTTAGCTCTGGTAGTGAAACCAAAGCTGAAGAAGTTTCCCATTATTCCCTGACCACCAATTCCCAGAGCAGCTCCACACTCCAGCCCTCTGGGGTTGGCCAGCAGAAGTGCTCGTGGGTCTGTGCCGCAAACTCTGAAGTGATTTGGGTTAAAAATAACCCCACCAAAGGCAATTAATCATTTAATAATCCTGCCCACTCCCCGCCATGGCTGGGAGAGCCTTGGGGAAAGAGGACAGCAGGCTGGAGGAATTCTTCTGGCACACAATGACTGGGAAAGGAGCTGAGGAGGGAAACATGGCCCCTTCCTGACAGAAACCTGAGGAGAAGAGTCCTGGATGCTGAGTGGCAACAGAAATCTCCCAGCACTTCACCCCCAGCATCCATTCCTGGTTGGATCCCAGACCGTGGTGGCAGACGAGCTGTGATCAGAGCCACTGGCAGTGTCGTGCTGGGACAATGAGGGATGGGTTTGTCCCGGGTCAGGGCTGGCAGTGCTGACCCCTGATCCAGCCAGCCGAGGCAAACAGCGCTGGGATTGCCCTGGAAGCAGCACAATGACAGGGAAGGGCAGATTGGATTGGATTGGATTGCAGGGTATTCTTATCCTGCTGCTCATTCTGCTGCCCACAGCTCCCCATCTCACTGCCACAAGAACACGTGGATGCCATGAGGTCCCACCTAGAATCCTGAGCACAGCTCTGGTGTCACCAGCGTAGAAAAGACATGGAATGTTGGATCAAGGCCAGAAGAGGCCACAAAATTTGTGGGAAGACTGGAACACCTCCCCTCTGGGGACAGGCTGAGAAAGCCTGGTGACCTCCCAGCACCTTCCAGGAGCTGAGTGGGCTCCAGGGAAGCTGCACAGGGACTGCTCATCAGTAACAGGACAAGGGGGAATGGCCTCAGAATGGAACAGGGGAAAATTAAATTTAGATAAACAGAAGAAATTCTTCCTGTGAGGGTTGGGAGGCCCTGGCACAGGGTTCCCAGAGAAGCTGTGGCTGTCCTTGGATCTCTGGAAGTGCCCAAGGCCAGGCTGGATGGGGCTGGGAGCAGCCTGGGATAGGGGGTGGAATGAGATTATCTCTAAAATCCCTTCCAACCCAAACCATCCCATGATTTTAGGATGGAGACTGACACTGCTGCCCTGGCAGGCTGCAAACACCACCAAACAACTCCAGTGCTGCAGATCCAACAGCCCTTCCAAGCAGGGGGGCAGGAGGGGTTGGAAAGGTTCATCTTTGCCCACCCTCAGGGGGCTCTGACCCCACACTGCTCATAAACGCTCCAGACAGAGCTCATTTCCACGCTGTGCCCTTGTTTCCAGCAGCTCTGAGCAAACAGGGGTTTAAGGCCAGCACAGTTGGACATTTTATCATTCATTTGCACAAAATGTCCAAATATGAGCACACCATCCAAGGGCACATTGCTGGGAGCTGGCAGCCCGTGCAGCCTGCTGCTGTCCCTCAGGAGAAGAACACTTGGAATCCACCCGCGCAAGCTGCAGCTTTGCAAAGGTGCTGAGAGGTGTGGAAGCATTCCCTGCTCCCACTATCCCGAAATCCACATTTATTAATAGCCTGGAACCAGAACAAACCCTTGGCTGCACTGACTGCAGCGATTTTCTCTGCCAAAGGATCTGCCAGCTTGGATCTGTACTTTTTTTTTCAGCTTTCCTTTCCAAATATTCTATCACAGACCCAAATCGAAGCTGTTTGTTGTCAGAGGGTTTCCATCTCTGCCACTGGATCCAGGGATTCCCCCCTGTTCACTGCATTTTAGGAAAAATCTTTTCCTACTGCTATAAAATTCGCAGCGAAAGAATGATTTCAAAACCAGAAGGAAATGCTTGCTAGAATACAGTGATTTTTCCACCAGCTACTCTCATCTCCCTCTTCACGAACCCAAATATTTTAATTTGCCTGTATAGCTTCAATTCTAAATAAGCACAGCATAAATAACTTGATAATTGGGACAAATATAATAACCAGATAAAGATCACAGTCACCCACAGAAAATATGAACCGAGAAAGCAAGCAGCTTCATCAATTTAGAGTTCCCAGAAACAATGGGTTAGATTTTCACGACAGATGAAGCCAAATAATTCTCCACTGGCATCCAAATAAAGTTTTCCAGAGCGCTCAGCTCTCGGCAGCTCTTGCTGTCCTCCAGTAACTCACGCTGATGTCCCCAAACTGTGACCTCAGAGGCACAGAACTCCCCACAGACACCCCCAGGAGGGTTTCTGGAGTGCTCTGTGTTCATGGTGATAATTATTCTGATATTGTGGCTCTTACACTCTCTTGGAAGTTTTTAAAGAGCACAGAACACACAGGAACACTCCAGGAAGCACGGAAAAGCTGCCTGGAGTAATGGATTTGTGTGCTGGGGACAAACCTCCCTCCCTGGGGAGCTGCAAACCCCACTTGGAATCATGGATTTGTGTGCTGAAGAGGAAGCTTCCTCCCTGTGGGGCTGCAAATGTCACCTGGAGCCAGGGATTTGTGTGCTGGGGAGGCTCCTCACTCTCTGAGGAGCTGCAAACCTCACCTGGAGCCAGGGATTTGTGTGCTGGGGACATCTCTCCCTCCCTGAGGAGCTGAAAACGTCACCTGGAGCCAGGGATTTGTGCCCTGGGGAGGCACCTCCCTCCCCGAGGAGCTGCAAACCTCACCTGGAGCCAGGGATTTGTGTGCTGGGGAGGTTCCTCACTCCCTGAGGAGCTGCAAACCTCACCTGGAGCCAGGGATTTGTGTGCTGGGGAGGTTCCTCACTCCCTGAGGAGCTGCAAACCCCACCTGGAGCCAGGGATTTGTGCCCTGGGGAGGCATCTCCCTCCCCGAGGAGCTGCAAACCGCCTGCTCATCCTCACTGCACATCCTTGCAGCCTCCCCTCAATCCCGTGTTTGCAAACACCTGCAATTCCAGCTCCCAAACATCGTCCTGCCCTGATCCAGCCCCGTTCCCCAAGGATCCATTTCCTTTACAAAGTGTTTTCCACCTCAGGCACCTTCACAATGAGGTTAAGCCACCCAAACACCGTGCTGAGAAGTGGGGGATTTATTCACTCCCTGCCTCTTGGTTCGTTATTTTGCTCTGGGGAACAGGAATGCACCAGCAAAGCCAGGATTTGAAGGAGAAAAAAAGGATGGACACAAAATGATGGAGAAGTAGCCAGGAAAATCCAGAGGACAAATCCTTAAATAGCCCCTATCAAATCCTGCTTTTTTCACAGCCAGACCTCCCACCTGCAAACCCCTCTGGGCAAGAGCTGAGCACCCAGGTACCACCCCAGGCACACACACAATTAATGTCACTCATTTCCCCACAGAATAATGGTAATTGCTGCTTCAAATTCATTCCACGCTTTGTTCTGGTCCCAAAAAGACAGAAAAGTGATAATTATCCCTGCTCTGCCTGGTTTTCTCCAATATTCCTTTTTATTCCTATTTAATCCACACATGCTCCAAGGAAAAGCCAAACCCAAAATCAGCACTCAAATATTCCAATAAAGGGTCAATCTGTGCTCCCTTCTCAGTGAAAGCTGCAGGAAATTCAGTTTCTGCTAAAGGCACAGGAAAAGAAATAAAAATTATTAGCGAGGCCACTGGCTGAGGAGTCTGACACCAAGACAGACTGATCAAAAATGTGTTGGCAAGATGGATGGAGCACAAGGGGTAGGCCTTCAACACAATTACATTCAATAATATCCTAAAAAAAAAATAAAATTACAATTCAAAAATAATTCAATGGAAAAAATGCACTAGGAGAGACAGAGCTGTTATTTATTTATTTATAACCTCAACTCCTCAACCACAGGCAGGGTAAAATGCTCTCCCCCACCAGTGGAATAAAAATAGTCCTGGCTAGAATTTGTTTGTTGTAGATACGTTACCTAAAGAAATTTAACTCTTCTTGCTGGTTGGCAACCCTCAACAAACAATTTTTGATTTCCCTAGGATTATCCCCTTAGAATTCCCTTTAGAATTCTCAGTTTCTGCGAGATGTGGGTGCACAATTCCTCGTTTCAGCATTCCTGCTGGACTCACTCATGCAGGGCCGTGTCTGCTCCCTAGCCAGAGGATTTCAGGAATGAAAATGCAATGACAAAGTTTTCCCAGCAGGAGCTTCCACTAAAACAATTCACTCAAGGCTTTTCTGAAACTATTTGAGGAAGTTTCTGGCACAGGACAGAGGAAAAGGCCAAATCCATGATAGAGGAACCATCAATAAATAAAAATTCATGTTTAAAGTCACTGTGCTCCACCTGAAAGGAGCTCCAGCTGCAGATTTATCCTTGGAAAGTGAAGCCACTACAGGAACAGGAAATACTCCCCCATCAGTCCCAAGCCCCTGGGACACCTCCCACCATCCCAAGCTGCTCCAAGCCCATCCAGCCTGGCCTTGGACACTCCCAGGGATCCAGGGGCAGCCCCACCTGATAATCCACTGGATACAGCAACCCCAGGGATGAATTTCTCCTCCTCACCATCACCACTCGAACCCCCCTGCACACAGACGCTGTTTTCTTTCACGGGCCAAACACACCTGCTCTTTTCCCAAGTATTTCTAATTAAAGAGGTGTTTATATACAAAAATGGAGGGGTTTACCAGCAGATTATTGGTACCAGTAAGCCAGCAGCAGCAGAGGTTTAGGATTTAACTTGAACTCAGATTTAACTTGAACTCAGATGTAACTCGAATTCAGATGTAACTTGCCTTGTGCCAGATTATCCCCTGAGGTTTTGGTCGTTTGCAGTTAGTCTGGATAGTCCTGGTTGGGGTGAGGATGTAATCCACAGTCAGGTCATGATCATCCAGCAGCTCTTCTGCTATGTCCAGCACCTGCAGGGAAAAGATCTGGTTAAATAGCTCAGAAATTCCCTAAAACTGTGCCCCAAAGTGATGCCTCGTCCCATAAAAATCCATCAAAAACAATGGGAATGAAGATGCCAAACCAGCATCATTCCATGTCTCCTCTGCACACAGAGCAGGAAGAGGCCCAGAGCTCCCTCCTGGGATATTTTCAGATCTGAACCCACCTGGCAGTCGTGCACGATGGTGACCACGGGTGTGTCCTCCTGCACTGCTCCCATGCTCACCATCATGGCATATTCCATGTCTGCATAGCCTTCCCCTTTGCCAATTCTCCAGCCTAAAGCACAGCAAAGTGGGGGAAAAAACCAAACAGCAGAGTGGAAAGTCGTTAAAATCGTGTAATTAAAGCCTGTAAAATTGTGTAATTAAACAGAGCAGTCTGCAACCGATCAACCAAGAAATTCTGGAAAAAATCAGATCAGCTTCTCTCACAGAATGCAACTTTCCTTGAAATCAGCACTGAAATGCAATAAAACATCAGTGCCAATGACTCCTAAAAGACGCCAGCAGCTTCCCATTGAGAATAAACAAACCCAGAGCAGTTGACACAGCAGCTCATTTAGCCCTTGCATTTAGAACCTTCTGTTCATGCCCGACCCAGGTGAATGTGGGCAGAGAGGAGTCTGCGGCACACACCAAAAATGTGTTATTTTAGGCAAGGGATAAAGGCAGTGGGAAATGTTTCACCAGCAGCAGGTTTCCAAAATACCAGAAAATGCAGAATCTGATCCCCAAATAGGTACTGCATCAGCAGCTCTGACACATCCCTCCACACACCCCGTGTGAGCAGAGCAGAGCTCTGACCTGGAGTCCTTTAAAATCGAAATATTTCCTTGTCTCACTGGCTCTCCTGAAGGCCAGAACGTGCTCTGACCCCTCTGCTGGGTGCCCACCACATCCTGGGGGTTCTGCTCCTTCCTGCTTGCACTGGGAGCTGCGATTTGTCACACAGAGAGGCAGAACTCAAGGGCACAACGCAGCTCCAGGGATAAATCTGTCTCTGCCACCTGGTGTGGCCCTGCTGACACCAAATTGGGATTTGGGACTTTTCTCCTGGAAGTTTTTCCTCACCTTTTTCAGACACAGCCACTGATCCCACAACGACCAGGTCCACCTGTGCCTTCGAATCCAGCCCCACGGGCACGCTGAATTCCCTCACACCCTGCAGCAAAAACAGCATTGCAGGTTGGAGAAGAGGCAGAAATCCGGGAGATGCTGATAAATCCAAGAAACTCCCCACGTTTGTCTCTTCCATGTATAGCCAAGCTGGACATGTCTGGAAGTGATCCCCCAGGGAATCCCAGAATAGATTCCCCACTGCAGGGACAGGAATTTTGGCACACTGCAGGGAGAGCTGAGGGAGGTGGGCACTTTTATAAGCAAGGTTATTTAGTTAGGAGCAAAACCTGATATTTTTGAACACTTTTTTTGAAATTTATTCCTAAAAAGAGGGAAAATGACATTTCCTACGTACTCTTCCTTACCTTACTACTAACTTTAGGAATACCAGAGAATTACAAATGCTTGGTTTAATTCTCACATGCAAATCACAGTGTTAATTTAGACACAGACAGCTACAGCACAAAGAAATCTGAAGTTACACGGAGTGATACAGTGATTTTTTTCTTCCCCTCTCTTCCTGTTCAACCCCACCCACCCCTGTTCAGTCTGGTCTCATCTTAACAAAATTCTGTCCAGACTGCAGGAATTAAAACTTATAATTACTTGGGTTTTAAAATATTAGAGGTTCAGAATTTTTAAAAAGGTATCTTGTGATCTTAATATATGTGTACAGCACAATGTGAATGCTCCTCACACCAACTGAACTTTGTGTTAAATAGAAGTTAACAATATTGAAATCACAATAAAGAGCCAAATATTTTCTGTGCAGAGCACAGAAAATCCTGAAAATCCAGGTATTTGTGGCGGGCTATCAGCAGTAATGGCCACTGGCTGTTTCCAGCAGCGTGGCGAGGATTGTTTGCACAGAGCTGTGTAAATTTAAATTCCAGCAGCATCTCCTCATTAACGGGCTGGGGAAAAGCCAGACACCAGGACAAGAGCCCAGATCACACAGCAGGCCAAGAGAAAGGTCTCCTCCAAAGTGCTCTCCAATCCTGAACAGCTTAATTAGTTAATGACCCCACAGAACTTCCAAAAAAGAAAGTCACTGCTAATTAGCAGCCGCTTACAACCTCGGCTGTTTATGGCTCGCTGCAGGATTTTATTGCCTTTAGCGGGAGATAAAGGAGGAGATAAATCCATGCAGGGACCCACTCATGCTGCACCGGTTGGGTTTGCACACAAATAAAGATGGATAAAAATCCCGCCGGGTTCCTCCGGCAAAGCCTTGGGCTGCACAGTCTGAGGTTGGAACACGAGAGGGCAGCAAGAGACCACGCTGCAAACCCGGAGCTCACCCCGCGCTGGGGCCTCACTGCCTGGAAAAGCCACAATTTGTGTTTCTCTGGATGTTGTATTCTAAAAAACCTCCTCCTTCCTATCTCTAACACCTCATATTCTGCTGAGATGATGCAAAAATCTGTGAGCACTGAGATATTCCTCTGAGGGCTCAGCAGCTCAAACCTGCAGAATGCAGGAGCGCAAATAAAGATCTAACTCACCTCAAGCTGCTCATGATTTAACAAAACACTGAGAAATATCAATACCATTCTGCTAAGTGTAAATCTCTCATTATTTAAATATTATTAACGGCAGTTGGGCACACAAACAGGAGTAACATCCTAACAGGAAGATATTTCTGGGTTTCCAGCTGGTCCATCCTGACATCACGGTGTCCCAGAAGTGAATTCAGCCCTCCCTGATCCCTCATTCCCACCTGGGACGTGGCACATCTCCTCAGCACCTCCTTGGTGGCACCTGGAGGGGGCACAATCCTGTTGAACAGCCCAGTCCTCAGCCGTGGAGTGGGGACCAGCAAAGTCTTCCTTGCCTGGGGAACCACATGAAAAAGTTCATTTTACCCTAAAGGAAGGTTTTTGCTGTCACACAGTGAAAACTACACGGCCAAACATTTAATTTGTTATTGGTATTGATGGTGTAGTGCTTGTACGTTAATTCTCTTCAATATAACAAAATTCCTGGAAAAGGTTTATTGAAGAAATAAAAGGTAAAATATACACTTGAAGGTATTTAGGGACAGACCTTTGAAGATATCCCCCCATTTAAAGCTTTGTAAGAGATAACAGCTTCAAACTGACAAAAAACAGGGGTAGATTGAATATTGGGGAGAAATTCCTCCCTGTGAGGGTGGGAGGCCCTGGCACAGGGTGCCCAGAGAAGCTCTGGCTGCCCCTGGATCCCTGGCAGTGCCCAAGGCCAGGTTGGACAGGGCTTGGAGCAGCCTGGGACAGTGGGAGGTGTCCCTGCCATGGCAGGGGTGGCACTGGGTGATCTTTAAAATCCCTTCTCACCCAAACCATTCCCTGATACCTCTTGCTCCAAAGTCCACACACCAAACCCTTGCAGAGGCAACGCCAGGTGCTGCTGAGCCGCTGCCAGGTGCTGCTGTCCCCTCCCAGCTCCTGCTCAGCGTGCCCAGGTTACCTGCAGAGCCGCCAGCCGGGCACCTTCCAGAGGTTTATCGGGATCCACCTTCACCTCCCGTGCTCTGCTGAACACATCGAGCCCCCGCAGGGAGCAGCAGGCCTGGAGAGAGCCCTGCGAGAGGGAAGGAGCCGAGAGGAGAAGGTTCTCACTTACTTCCAGCGTTAGGAAGCGCGCGTTCCTCTGGGGAGCGTCGGGGTTTATTTTAACTGTGCGGGCAGCCTGGAAGTGCCGCAAGCCCAGGAGCCTGGTGGCAGCATGGGGGGCACCCTGTTTGCATAAATAGCAGAATATCACCGAGGAGCTCACAGCAATTTAGAGCCTTTCACCCTCCGGACAAGCTGATTTCCCCCGATTTTAATTGAAGGGCTGCTAATTTGCTGTTAATCCCTGGAAAACCAGGTTGGGCAGGGCAGGGATTAACCTGGGACAGTGAAAGCTGTGCCCGCCCACATCGGAACGAGACGAGCTCTAGGGCTCCTTCCCACCAAACCATTCCGTGACTGGGTAATTCACACACTGGTTTGGTTTGCTTTCCTCCGAGGGCTGCGGGGCGCTGGCCCCGGAACAGAAGGGAACCGGGGGACCCTCCCGGCCTGGGCTGGGGTGGCTGAGGGAGGAGCAGCAGCAGCAGCGGGGGGAGGCGGCCCAGCCCGGCCGTACCTTGAAGTTGGGGATGCGGCCGCGCACGGGCCGCGGGAACTCGGCCAGGCCCGAGGCCTCCAGGTGCTCCCAGACCTTCTCCCGGATCTCCCACTTGGAGGCGGCCCCGGCGCGGGGCCCTGCGAGCTCCGGGAACCGCCGGCCCGGCCCCGCCATCGCCGCCGTGACGTCATGGCCATCCCCGCCCTCGCCCGCCCGCCGTGACGTCACCGCCATCCCCTCCCGCTGCCTCCGCTGTTACGTCACCACACGCGCTCCCTCTCCCTCCGCCCCGCCCCTAAATCACGGTCGTGACGTCACGACCACGCCCGCCATTAAACACGCCAAAAGTGACGTCACTAAACCAGACCACGCCCCCAAGCTGGCGGGGCCGAGGGCGGAGCCTCCACCGTGGCCACGCCCCCTCCTGCGCGCGCGGCGGCTACGGCGGCGCTGAGGGCTCAAAACGCCTCGAAGGCGAAGGGAAGGGGAACGGAATAAGGAAAGGTCGCTCAAGGCCCGATTTATTTCAGGAATTAAACACAAAAATGCTCCTCATTTCTGCTGGAGCATTAACGTGAGACTGCCGCCCGCATTATGCAAATACCGCGGGCTTTCCGTCACGTGTTCTGGCCGGAGATAAAATCCCACCCTGCTTTTTGTAAAATAACCCCCCTCATTAATTATTTTCCCATTAAAATTGGCCGGTGGCGCACAAAACAACACCCAGCCTCTGCGTGGGTTTCCCGGTCTGCCGGCTTCCCGAAAGTTCACTCCTTGCTCGCCTTTAATTGGATAATAAATTATTTGCTTGCACGATTTATTATTTATAGAATTCGCGTATTGGACAGGAGGGCGATGAGAATCCCGACATTCCTGAGCGGAGGGGGACGGAGGGGTCATGGGAACCAGGAGACAGCGAAGGTTCATTTTAAAGGGAAGGGGGGAAATGTCTCTGGAGTTCATGCTTGGCTCGGGTGCCGCAGATCCTCGTCCTTGTCAGAGCCGACCCCAAAAAAGTGGAACAAATTCGGGTGCTCCTCTCTGAGCAGCTGCAGATGCAAACTCCTTTTCTCACTCTTGCACTGAGTTGTTTTTTGTTGTTGTTCTTCCCACAAAGGCCAAGACTCTGCCGAGTTCAGGAGTCCCCTCCAGCTTGGCGCGATTCCCAAATTCCCGTTAATATCGGGATAAACGCTGCGGCGAGGCTGCACCTTTTCGCTTGTGAGCATCCAAAGTAAAAGGGTTGGGAGCCCTGGTCCTGCCAGGGGGGTTGAGAAAAACCTTTTTGGGAAAAGCCTTTCCTGGTGCCTCGGAGCGCTGCTGGACGAGTGGGAATCCTTCCAGGCACGCCAGACCACCCATGCGGAGCTGGGCCGGGATGTTTGGAGCTCATTCCTGCCCTTCCTTCTCCCGGAAAACTCCCAGGGCTCCGGGGAGCTGGGATCAGGCCCTGGGTGAGCCACAGGGCTGGGCTGGGAGTGCCAGCGCTGTCCCCTGTCCCCAAAGCCACCACCCACCCCAGCTGGGAATTTTTCCACCCCAAAACAGGGAGGGAGAGCAGCGTTGCTCCCCAGGGACTTTGCTGGTCCCCACTCCACCCTCTGTTCAACAGGATTGTGCCCCCTCCAGGTGCCACCAAGGAGGTGCTGAGGAGATGTGCCACGTCCCAGGTGGGAATGAGGGAACAGGGAGGGCTGGATTCACTTTTGGGATACTTTGGTATTATAATGGAAGCCTGGATATTTCTGGAAAACCAGAAATATCTTCCTGTTAGGATGTTACTCCTGTTTGTGTGCCCAACTGCCGTTAATAATATTTAAATAATGAGAGATTTACACTTAGCAGAATGGTATTGATATTTCTCAGTGTTTTTTAAGTCATGAGCAACTTGGGGTGAGTTAGATCTTTATTTGTGCTCCTAGATTCTGCAGGTTTGAGCTGCTGAGCCCTAAGAGGAGCATCTCAGTGGTCACAGATTTTTGCATCATCTCAGCAGAATATGAGGTGTTAGAGATAGGAAGGAGGAGGTTTTTAGAATACAACGTCCAGAGAAACATGAATTGTGGCTTTTCCACCCAGTGATTAATCCATTAGCAATCCAGAGGGGCTGAGATCCCTCTGGACCTCCTGCATCTCCCTCCAGCCGCGCTCTGCAGAGCTGGGCCTGCTTGCTCCCAGAAAAGAGGTTTTTTCTGAGCTGTTTTCTACAAATCAGGGAACTCTGCCTTAAAAAAATGAGGAATTTGCTGCTAGGTGGCATTTTTTCTGCTGGTTCAATTCTCATTTTTCTCTCCACAGGGCTGAAATTGGCTCCAAATTCCTTTTGCAGGATCTTTTCCCTGCGGCCTTTAGTGCCAGCTCCAGCAGCTCACACGGATACCATGGGAAAAGTTCTTTTTTCCTTGGGAAGCAGACGGGACTACCTCATCTTTATAAATTAAATCAGGCTTTGGATGGGCCTGGATTGCTTCGAAAATCCATTTATGAATCGGAATGAAATTATCATGGTGAAAGAGGTTAAAAAAGGATTGGGGATTTCAAAACAAACGAAATGCAGTTCTCAACAGAAACACCCACAATTTGTGAAACCACCTAAAAAAAGGGAGGGACGGATGAATCAGATGGATCCAAACCCTGGGAAAAAACGCAGAAAGAAACTCCTTGTGCTGCAGGGATCATTCCCTGGAACTGCGGGCTGAACACACCAGGGCAGCCACGAAATTCAGCCCAAATGCACCCAAAAGGAGCATTAAACCAGCCAGAATTCTCTGCTTAATAACACTGAAAATTAAAAATGGGCTACAAATTTTAAAGGCAAAAGTTTTTATTGAGGTTTTCATTAATCAAGTACTAGAACCTGGTTTGTGGAGCACTGCAAAGTGGATTTCCACGGGTGAATCAGCAGTGGATGAGTGAATTTTGGTGCTTGTGACATAACCTGGGGGCAGGTGGGGCTGCTCCGGGCTGTGCTGTTTGAGCCCAGCAACGGCTCCTGCTGCTGGGAAATTGCTGTGGAGCAGCCCCTGCAGCCAGAGGGGCTCTCCAGGACAGATGTGAAACTGGGAGAAATTCATCATTGGGTCCTGGCTGGGGTGAAGCCACTGCTTGCATTGCCAGGACAGAGCTTTTCCTTTTCTTTCTCTCTATTTCTTTCTTTCTTTCCTTCTTTCCTTAGTTCTTCTTTTTCCTTCTCTCTTCTTTGCTCTCTCTCCTTTCCATCGTCTTCTTTTTTCCTTTCCTTTCCT
>VYZT01015259.1:0-29093 GCA_013400735.1 Pomatostomus ruficeps | reverse complement strand
CATGAAGCGAGGCTAGACTATCAATAGTTACCCTATCTCCTGTTTATATTGAGGGTTAAAATCCATGACCTACAATTGGTTTTCATGTAATCAAACAACAAACAGCACTTCCACTGTATAACATAACCACAAATATGCAACTGTCTTCACGGGTTTCAATTTGGAATAATATTTGCTTT
This sequence comes from Pomatostomus ruficeps, assembly GCA_013400735.1. Taxonomy (NCBI): domain Eukaryota; kingdom Metazoa; phylum Chordata; class Aves; order Passeriformes; family Timaliidae; genus Pomatostomus; species Pomatostomus ruficeps. The sequence goes on along the minus strand of VYZT01015259.1, from coordinate 28,914 downwards.
TCTTTGGAATGAAGTGTTAGGAATGTCTCATTTTCTCTAGAGCTGTTTGGCCTAAATTCAAAGGATTTTTTGGATGCACTGTCATCATGAAAGTGCTTTATTTATATTTAAATTTACAGCCCCTCCATGGAGAATGGTACTGAACATTTCATTGCCTCTCATTCATTCCATTTTCACTGGAAAAGTGCATACTGCCTATTTTTCTTCTCTATAACTGGAAGAGAAAAAGGACACTTTTTAGTGATTTATCTATTTTCTTTACATATTTGTTGAAGAATTTTTACCTAATGGGTCAGTCAGCAATTTTTACTCCTGGTGTTTGTGGGTTTCCCCTCATGTGCACGTGACTGACTCCACAGGTCTTATGGCACTGCATTCTCATTGAAATAATAAGAGCAGAAAGAATTCTAATGTCAGGAACTATTCATTAACATCCCATGACTACTTTGTTAAAAGAAACTTGTTTCTCCTTTGTTTCTAATTTTTCACAATAGCACTTATTTGATGGGACCAGAAGTACCAGTGAAACACATTAGCAAACTCCATGTGCAAGAAAAATTACTTTTGGTGACATGTTTGCCCATTTTGACTACCCTGTGGATTAAGTTACTCAAAACACTTTTAATGGAATCAAATCCTAGTTACTTCCACTTTGTCTGAAGGAAATGCTAAGTTTATGCTGAAATGGAGAAACCTGGTCGCTTTCGTGGTTGTTTTTCAAGATGAAGGATGAAAAGGGTCACTCATTTCACACTGCTATCTCTTGAACTCCTCAAAAATAAAACAAATGTGGCTGCAGTCCAAGAAGCTCAAGCAGTCATCCAAGAAACTGACAGTATCTTTCAGGAATGAAAAATTACTGTCAGCATGAGAGACAGTTCTTAGTTTGCCTGTCATTATTTACTTCTAAGGTCTGACTAGTTTGGGGAGATGTCAAGGGAGCAGCTGTCAGACTGAAGGCAACAGAACTGGGAGAACAACCTAAACTTATATTTGAATCATGATTGATCATAACCCATACTATGCAATCAGATAAGTATAATAAGGAGACAAAACAAAAAAAAAATAAGTAGTTGTACTCTCTCAGTTAAAATATTAGCAGTAGTATAAACTAATATTTTAATTTATAGTTGCAAAGAAATGAAGTCTCACTGAAAAATAATGATTTACTGAATTTGAGGTCTCTAAAGTATATAACATAATAAAAACATCCTTATTTATATTCTTAACTGGTTTGGTTTTTTGCACTTTTTGCCAAAGAGGAACAAAGCTTGAGAATTGCTTGAAACATACTTATCAAATTTTCATTCTTCTCTACAATTCTTCGTCTCAAAGTATCTAATAAATAATCAGTAAGTATAACATTCATTTTTAAAGCTGAGGAAGTAAGGGACTAGTGTAAAAAATATCACAAACCCACTAACAAAATCCACTGGTAAGCTGAGAGAAACTTTTCTAGTTTACAGTCTAGGGGTGGACTATGCCTTTTATTCAGATTGTGCCTGAGCTATCAGTTAATGATGTATCACTTCCTTCAGAGAGAAGCTGAATTCAGTTTATCGACTTAGTTGATTTCTGCCACCTCAAGCTGATCAGTGCTCTTTTTTTTCCTTTTTTTTTCCACTCAGGTCTCTGTTACCTGGGATTTTGAATTGAAAGCTAATTCATATAATGCACAGATCAAGAATGTTGTACTCCTAAAATAAATCTGGCATATCAGAAATTTGTTTTTTGCATATACACAAAATACATGCAGGTTTTTTAAAAGAGAAAACCTTTAGAATCATGATATAACTGTTGAATGCTGTTTTGGTTTTCAGCACAATAATCTTGAAGGTTTTCTATTCGACAACTTTTTGCACTACTGAAGAAATTTAAATAAAGTGGAATTATTCATTTGCAAACATCATGATTTCTTTTTTCTTTGCATTAACAAAACATGACCATTTCAAAGATGAAATGAAAATGCCTTCTGAAATTAAGTGTCAATATTGCAAAGCTCTACATAAAAAGCTAAATGAAGAAATAAAATATATATATAAATAAACACGTACATCATGATTTACCTGTTCCTGTGTCTTACCAGCTACCACTATTCTAATTGCTACTTTTTGCTGCATCTAGGCCTCTCGCTCTCTCTAAAGGAGTATACATCCCTTTCTTCTTCCTGTTTCACAAGAATATATGTAAGCTGCATTACCAAAATGTCAGACAATTCTTCACCTTTATAAATGCTCAATGTAAGGCTGGTGCAGCTTTATTGGTACACTGTAAATGTTACTGAGTATGTGCAATGATGATAGGCCGACTATTCACAAAAGTTGTTAGCAAATTGCTGTTATATATGGTAAGTCGTACTGGTTTTAGCTGGGGAAGAGTTTATTTCCTAGGAGTATGTTCAGATAGCATGGGGCTGGTTTGGATTTCTACAGTGTTAAGTATAGCTTTTTATTACCAGAACCAGCTTGTTATTGCCACAACTACTCTGAGCTTTCACAGTTTCACTGCAATAAGCCAGTAGCCGCCAGTTTTGGTTCCTTCAGGAATTATTTTTGAAATCACAAGGTGTATATAAGCATTGAAGAGTTTATCCTATCAGTAGACAAGCCACATTATTGTTTTCACATGGTTTTTACAGCAGGTTTGGGTGTAATTTTGAAGGTTCTCTTACAACTGACCTGTACAGATTAACACTCACTCACAAGTACCAAACAAGGAAAAGAAATATTTAATGTTCAGGCAGTTTATCAATGATACAAGCAACCAACAGCAACTCTCAGCATTGTTCTAACCATTAAATACTGCCATTTCTATCAGATTAGTCTTGGTAGCATAATCAACATTAAAGTAATTCATCTGGCAAATGCATCAGGATAAATCACTTGGAATGTATCAGAAATGAAAAATGATCTCAGAAAATCTAGCTGAATGCTCCCAGGGATTAAAATTTATTAGAAAACATCCTAAATCTTAGGTATTAATGCTGATGTTATACTTCCTGTGTGTTTCAGGCTCCAGTTTAAAGGGAATCATGCCTATCATTGTAAGCTTTCAGAAAGAAAAAGTAATAACAAATGAGAAGTTACTTATTTTTTTTTTCCTTCAAACTTTAGAGTGCAAAGCATTGCATGTACATGGTTCGCCAGGGGGACTGGGAAGAATCTTCCTCCCCAAAATCTTCCAGCTACTCAAAAAAACATGCAATGCTGAAACTGTTCTCTTCTTCATTTATTCATTTTGCTTCATTTTATAATGAAACAACTCCAATTTGCAAATGATATTTAGCTTTTACTTTTCTTGTGTTCAGACTATGTTGCCTTAATCTCTGTGATCTTTCAGTGAGGCTTTTACTGATATTACCCCTTTTCATTTTACTCGACCTATAAAGAAGCATTAGTGAAATTTGATAGAATGTTTTTATTCAGTAAAATCATTGTTCTGATTTGCTCAGAAGCTACACACAAGGCAACACAGGGGAAAAGGTCTCAAGGGAGACAAACTGAATGTTATGGATTTTTCCCTACAGTAGCAGACAAGCCTTGCACCTGTCCTGTGAAAAATCAGGTGCCTGTTCAATAGCCTCTGTCTGAGAAACAAAAGTTCTCCTAAGGGTAGGGCTCTGAAGCTCAGCAAGTTTTATCAGGGAAGAACATCTACTGTCAGCTCTTCCTTCAATTTTTCATTTCAGTAGTAGTATTATCCCTCTTGGTCAAAACAAAACACAAGGAAAAACTCCAAAGCATTTGTCATACACTATTTCTTCAGAGCCAGATAGTGTGTTCTACAAAAAGACTTTGTTACTATTTCCTTTCTTGCTGTGTTGTTCAAGCTTTCATTTGAAGTTTTATTTCTGTAAGCTTCTGTAAGCATTATTTCCTTAAGTTTATTTTTAGGTCAAGGCTCTCTGCACACATTCAGATCCAAAAATTCAAGAGATGGGACAATCTAATCTATTTGTTAATATAATGATCCTACTGTTCTTGTAGGATTTCATCCATGAATTTGCCAGAATGTCAATAGAATGACAGAAACCTATTTTTCCCCTTTAATTACTTCTACCATCCCCTTTATCAGGTTTCTTTGAACCTTTCTGTACATGTGGCAGACTTCTCTGGGTTTGCAGCCTCTTACTTCAACTTTGACTTTCTATATAGACGGGTTTTTTCTTTTTGCTTTTTTTTTTTAATCTAGGAAAGAACACCCATGTCTCAGTCCACTCAGTTACCTTGATGCAGTATATTTAAGCAGGTATGAAGGCTTCCTTTAATAAAGAAATATTATACATATGACTGATGATGCACCTCTCTCCCTATGCTGTATACAAGCAAATGCTTGGGGCAGTTCTTTGCCAGGAGAAGACAAAACGTTTGGAGGATGGGATCCCCAGTACAGAATCAAGGCATTCCATCTGCAGACTTTCCTTGCCTTAAACCACCTCCTAACTCTAAAAGAATTGCCAGCTGTGAGCTGAACAATCATAGAATCATTTGGATTGGAAAAGTCCAACTGCAACAAGCCTAACAAGCCATATTTACACTCAACAGATGCTAAATCTGATTATGGGGAAGCACACATGTAGTCTACCACATGTTCAAAAAGAACATGTGAATGCCTTTAAAGGTGTTTTATTCTATGTGAAGGACTCACTTTCTGTGTTTTAGCAGAAACAGGATGCACAGAACAAAACACAGCAAAAGGTAAACCTTATAATGCCATCACGACAAGAAGTATAATGGCTTCTTTGGATAATATCAAGCCTCTGATAGTGTTTAACAAATAATTATCATCTAGGAAGTATTACACAAAACAGGAACAATTGTCAGTAAAGATATGGAGCTAACACTCCATAAAGCATGTCTAATTTGTTCTGTAAAGCTTAAACATTTTTCAGGAATGTGTTCTTGGGGTTTGTTTTCTAAAGAGGGTGAATATAGCACAGATCTAAACATCAATTACTCGGTTCAAACAGAGCAAAAGGGTACAAAGCCTTTCCATTAGTGAAAACAGAACACATACTATGAACAGAAGTGAAGATAGATTTCATTCTGGGTATGTAGTATAATACATTCCCATCCTCACTGTGTCAACAGAATTTTATCTTTCTGAGTGGGCTACCACCACTTAGTGTCACCAGATAGACTTTTCCAGTCCGTTTTATATGTCTGATGTGTCCTCTGGCTATATGTATCAGAGAGAGAGACTTTTGCACTTTGCTGGCCATTCAGACAGCTGCTTATGGAAATAAAAGAGAATTGGAAAAGGAATGTTCAGAATACCATGAGAGAATTTCTATGAGACAGAGGAGGAGTTAATGACATTGAAATTGAGTCACTACGGTACCAAAGCTGTTTTGTACTGTTCTTTAAAGTGCTTTAGGGCCTAGGAGAACAATAACACCAGAAAAGAGATGGCATAATGGAAGAATTACAAAAAATATCACTCTCTCTCACCCTGAATGACATCCCTCTATATCTGTCATCCTTTTTGCTGCTGATTCATAACACACACTGAGGAGTAACAAATATGCATTTGCTCTGGCTTGGCAGAAAGGGCGCAGAAAGTGCAGGAAGTCAGAACTTGCTGCTTATATTTCTGATCTCTTTTCCATGTCTGGCTAAATGCTTCCACAGAAGTTTCAAAAGTGCCTCAAAATGGACTAATACAGTGAAAGGGAGACAAAAGGTATTTTCTTTTATATTTTCTATTTTTCACGTAGGAAATATAAACTAAGTATTCACCATTTTTATACCACTATTTTTACCAATTGTTTTACTAAGGTATTAGCATTAAAAGGCATATACAGTAATTGGTGCATGAAACATGGGCATTTATCCAAGCTAACAACATTTGAAATAGAAAATCATCTAAGTACTTTCTAATAGAGATGCTGGGACTATGAAGCTTGTGTAAGATCCCATCTCTAGGCAAGTGATAGCTTTGTCTCATAGGGCTCTGAAACAGAGCTATTCCCTTAGGAAAAATCACAGCATCCTCAAATAGATTTCATTGACACTCATTTTTACTGAAGTTACTTAAAATTTTTGACCTTTTTTTTTTTTTCAAATAAAACCACCCAAAACTCACAGAAACACAGTTATCTCAAGTTGAGAAAAACAAGAGAGGGATATAAGAATATCTAATATAGGCTTATACCTGCATTCAGGTACCTGGCTCCCATAATTCAGGTCAGGACAGTAGAACAGACTGTATTATAAGACTTCTGTATCTCCAGAAGTCTTATAATAATAGTGTTGGTCAGCTCTTTCCTTTCATGCAGCTCTCCATACCTAAAAGGATGTCCCTGCCAACTATGTGCTAAGATGTACAAATGTACTCTGTTCTTGCATTATTGCTGACCCACTCAAAGCTCACAGGCTGATCAAAAAGGGCTGTTGCACGCCTTTACAGAAAGTGCTACCAAGGTTTACTACTCTGGCTCAGCCAAGCAGCTTTCCAAGAACAATACCCTTAGAGCCCTGAGACGGCTTGTGGATTCTCTCATGTTCTGTTGTGGAGACATCTTGGCTGTGTTCTGGAGAGCAGGAGTGATCCATTTTCAGGTTCATGGTGTGCAACAGCAGAGACCTTTAAAGCTACACAGCTGCTCTGATTCATCTCAGATGTGGTTAGGGTGACAGCAGCTGTATTTTTCACATTGTCTGATAGCATTTACAGATTACTCCAGTCACAGCTCCACCCATGACTTCAGATCTGTAGCGTATCAAGTGGAAAACAATGCAGAGTTTAATGAGATCTATGCTTATGTAGGTGCCAGCAACAGAACTGGGGTGTCTGTTTAATAAAATGCTTCCGTAATAAAACAATTCATAGCACTTAATGCTTTTGTGCTGATCAGCTTGTGAAATTTCAAGTATTCCCTATTTTAATGCACCTTTGCCTTTCTCTTTGTATTTACACTATGTATTTATGGAGATAAGGGCAAGAAGATAAGCTATAGAAATATGGGCTTTATTTATCAGTCATACTTATTATTCGTACTCATATTCATTGGCCAACTGTTGGTGATTTACCGCATGGTTTTAGCTACATCACCTAGTAAAAAGAACTTCTTCACCAGAATTTATTTTACTATTTCAAATTATATTAAGTAGCTGATATTTCTCATAACATGCATTTTCACTAGCTCTCATTTTCCTCTCCTACTATCCATTACAGAGGGAGTCAATATAAGGAAAGCATATGGCTTCTTCAGGTAGAAATACTGGTCATAAGCATAACCTAATTAACAGCACTGTTTTCTCAAATCACATATCATGTTGCCTTAAAAAATATATAATATACATATACACAGACAACTAGAATGAATGAGAATGAATTAATACTGACATTTTTGATTGTGGACAGTATCTATCCTTCAAAAGAATAAAACAGAATTAAGTAACAAACAGGAGTGACTGACTCTGTGTGTGGTGGATAGGATATTGGTAAATTAATATTCCAGAACTCTGAATAGATTTGGAATTGGATTTAGTGAAGAAATTAGCTTAGTTATATTTCAGCAAAACAGCATTATCCAAACTTAATTACTCTTTCCCGATGCTTGAAGTATTTCCACTTGCAAAAGTGACAACTCTCTAACAAAACTGGTAAGGAATACCAGAACTGAAGTGATACATCTTCTCTATAATATCGATATTTAGATTATTTAGACACACATAGAGAAAATCACAGCCTGACATCTTATCTTTGAGGGAAACAGACCTGCCAGAAAAAAAACTGTGCACGCCAAGTGAAAACTACACTACCATATATTTATCTTAATTTTTAATGAGGAAAATATTAGGAGCATTTACTAGGGGCACAAGATAAATGCATACATAGAGCTGGAATTTATTCTCAGGCATAATCCATTTTCCAGAGGAAAAAAAAAAAAAAAACAGAGCTGAAATCCTTGGTATCAATTTTTCACACCACAGATACAACTTCTCTATATCAATTCTGCCCCTTTGCTCAACTAACAAATGCAGGATATACTTCATAAGAATCACAAGAGTATCAGGCTTTTCTTTTAATAAAGCAATTTGGAACATTTATCAAGCAGAAGCATTGTAACAGAACGAAATTTCAACAAAGACAAGGACTGTCAGGATGCCAGTAAACCAGCAGCAAGAAAGAAGCACCCAAGAGTGGTTTTGATATCAATACCTCAAAACCAGGGAATTTCAAACACCACTTTTTAGTCCTGGGGAGAAGTGCAACTCTCTTACACCTCTTTGGTATACAAAGTTCAAAGTCCTGTAAGACTTCTATCAAAATTTTCCTTCAAAACAGGATCATTGCATCACATCTCTGGTCTTGACACATGCCTGGCTTCCAAACCAAACTGTGCCCTTTCAGTCAGCACTCGGAGCATGGACAGCTGCTCCCTGTGCCAGGGCCAAGCTGCCAGCTGTGGGACAGCAGCCCCTTGCCACCGCAGCAGCCAGGGCAAACAGCAGGTCTGGAAACAAGGGAAACCTCTCCAGCAAAGCAGCATCCCTGAGCCTGCACCAAGGACACTTCTCTCAGTTTAGCAGAAAAAGAGTTCATAACAAGTATAAACAAAACGATAGCATTTTCCTATTTTTCAGGCACCTAGGAGAGCTTTCACTTCTTTGGCCTAAAAGATCACAGGACCATATAACAAAAAGGGTTAACAGCTAAATAGTCCTTCAGGCCTTTCTGCAAAACCAAGAGCACTCCAATTTGGGCAAATTCAAATCTAGAATTGTTGTTCTGGCATTTTAAAGGACAGTCATGAAAAACAACAGTTTTTGTTTAATTTTTTCATCTTCAGAAGCTGTTTATGTGTAAATATATCAAAGCTCTAAGGACGCTAGGGGAAAAAAAAAGGCATTTGTCAACATTTAGGGTATAACTTCAGCAGCTTCAGCTAACTGATTGGTATCAGCCATGCCACATGTACCAGAAATATTTTAAATGACAAGACCGTAAAATGGTGATGCACAGGACAAAATCTTATTTCTGTTCCAAAGGGACCTTCAAATTAGTGACAAAACAAATTTTGTCGTAATTTCACTGTCAGCCAGATCTGCAGTCTGATAACTGGAAACCTACAAATGAGTCAGTAGAAGTTTCATTTCTGGGAATAAGATTGTATTTAACAAGTGATACATGGTATAAATAACACTCAGTGCACTAAGTTTTTGAGGATGACATTATCTAAGAAATGTAAATATATTCAGTTAACAGAAATAAAGTAAATATAATTTAAACACACAAACAACTGAGTTTAATATACTTAAAGGTTTATGACAACTAGGTTGAACAGCATGTGCTCTTGTTGTACTGTAATCAAAGCCTTCTTTTTATTCTTTCACTTTCTGCCCTGGGTATGTGGACATGGCTTAGACACCTAACAATATTAGCTATATTTTGTTGTGGACATTAATGCTTGAAACATTTCAGATCAATTTTTTATAAGCCCAGTACATCAAGAGTCTGAGAAAGACTGAAAAAATGGTGACTGGCTCAAAGCAACCAAGGTGCGTGTGGGAGGGGGCAGACCAAGTCCAACCAAGGTGGAATGGTCCTCCACTCCATACCCCATCCCCTCGGGAGCCTCTAGTGCAGCCGTCAGTCACAGGCACGCTGGAAGCAATGTCCCAGCCCTGCCCTGGAGCCCAAGTACAGCCCCAAAGAGAGCAAAAGCCCCACCCAGGGGAGGGTGGCCACAGGAGGTCTGGGTAGATAAAAACCATTGCATGAAGATGCGCCTGGTCGTGTCCCTTATTACTGGGCTTTGGAGGAAGCATTTTCCTGATTTTTCCATCATAGCCTGGCCTTTGTATGATTTAACCAGAAAAAGAGCTTCTTAGCACGGGACACTGGTCCATGAGGAGACCCTAAAGCTGCTGGGTTTTGAGGCAGGAATATATCAAGCTCTTGGCCCCATTCATCCAGAGGACCTTCTGCAGCCTGAGTGGGGTTTTGCTATCAATTCGCATGTGGCAGCATGGACCAGAGGATCCCGCTCATCCAATCCAATTTCACTCACGCAGCTTTCAGGACGCTGAAAAGCAAGACTCTGGATTGAAAAAGGGTTTGTTTGTGGTGGAATCCACCCTACAAAAAGCAGCCAGATTGTAAGACAGCAGGCAATAAGTGAGAGTACGTTTTAGGTACTTAAGGGTTTTGGGCACACCACCCCCTGTGGGGGGAGCATGTAGGGAGAGTGTCAAGAAGAGGTATGCTCAGATAGAGCACTACAGCCACATTCACAGAGGGGAGTTGTTTTCTCTCCCCCTCCTCAAAAGGGTGTTTTTAGAAGGAATGAGGTAGCTAAGAATTGCTGGACTAGAAGCAGCAGAAGAAACTAAGAAATGTTACTAACTTAGCAGTAATTTCTCAGCATCTTTGACAGTAAGTATTTTGTCCTTCAAGCTGGCCCTAGAAACCAAAAAGACAATCACAGTAGCCAGTCAAAAGCCTTCATATATCAGTGGTTTTTTCTGTATCACAAAAAATGTAGAATGAAGCTTCATAAAGATGTACAGTTGAGACTCTAACAGCACCCTAACCTGCATGGAGTTCTGCTATGCAGGATGCACACCAAAGTGTTTGCTCAGGTGCACACACTACAAGTTCCTCACCTTCAGACAGTAATTGAAACTGATGAAACATCAAAGATTTATAACTACTTGAAACACCACCATTTTTTCCCCAAAGGAAAAAGTTAACTTCAGGCCTTCAATCCTTCAAATTAATAACCAGTCCTTAGAACTTAAGGTCTTTATTAGGTCTTCAAATTTAGTGTTCTTACTGTACCTCCTACAGTTCCCTCACAAATTTGCTTAAATAGGAAGAATTATTTAATTCCTAACAATAAACTGGGACCAAAAATAAAAGAACAACATTGCGCACATTTACAAGTATGCGTCAATACATTAGCAGCAAAGAAACATATTATTATTACAAAATGCATGCCTGAAATTACAAGGCTTCAAAAGCATTTTTATTTCAAATCAGTTTTTAAAGAGTATGATTTGTCTAACGTGTTATTAAGACCTCTTCAGATGAAAGGAGAAAAATGGATTAATAACAAAGAGCATACTGATTGAAATCTAATTTCTATTATCACAGCTAAATGATGTTTTTGCATGCAGGCTGAAGCTGTGTATTTTGTGATACACAGTCCCCTAACACAATGTCACTCATTTCTCTGCTCTTACTTAGAGCCTTTTGCTGTAGAATGGAAAATAACCGTGCCTCAAGTAACTACACAGTATAAAATCCTTCCAGTTAGAAGCCAAGTCTCTTAACCAGAGAAAAGAAATAAATCAACCATTCCCAAACAGTGTTTCTGGCTGAAGAATAATATCCACATAAAACACTTTAAAATAATGTGTACCTGGGTTATTATCAGCACTACTCAGATGATTAATTTTTCACCCCCAAATCACACAGCAATAAAACTCCTGACAGAATTTCAAATCCATGAAATAATGATATTTTGTAAAAACACAGAACTGAATCAGGAAGAACTCTAGCAAACGAAAGATATTAAAGACAGTACAGAAACAAAAGAAACATATCATGAGATGCCCCAGGTTCACAGATCCTCAATGTACTGTCAAGTACTCAAAAATTCCATGTGCTGATCCAGAGGATGGGAGTTAATTTAACCCCAGAAGTGACGCCCACTGAGCGTCACTTCTGCCTTTTCAAAGCACGCAGAGCTCCAGCTCTGACCCCAACCCCATCTTCCAGGCCTTCAGGGTTACTAGGAGCTACTTCTAGCACCAGAACACCCCAGCCAGGAGCACAGCCCGATTTCTCCATTCCAGGCTTTGTGGTAGACACCTTCTATAAGAGAACTGTGTTTAATTAGCTTTTGTTGGAAAAGTACTGTTATTAATAAAAGTTATCAGGGAGCCAGTTGGGATGAAAGACTGAGGGCACACATTTTAGATTCCACTAATCTGCATTTTCTGGTGTGATAAAAAACTCTTGAAAAACATAGATCAGTTCTCAGTAGTACTGACACCACCCTGTGGCTGCCAGAACACCTTTGATTGCTGCATGTGCTGAAAATCAAACACCTGCAGCACACGTGTTTAGTTAAGTTGTTAGCTTCTAGACTGAGGGGCATGTAAATAAATCAGTACTACATGCAGCACAGCTTTTGCTCACCTTTTACAACAGGGACTGGGAGTTCCTTCCAAAAACAGGGAGAAGAACTGAGCATTGTAAAATTTTAAGTGCTGTAATAGCAGAAAATGTAAATGATGGGATGTCACATGTAGAAAGCTGAGGCTTCCTGATCAGCTACAGCCAATAGCTACACAGTCATTTTAGGCCAACTGCAACATAACTTTTAGTCTGGACAGTAAAATGGTACTAAGACATTTAATTGCTTATTTCAAAATGATGGCTTCTATCACAAAATGTAACAAGCATATCAAATAAAAAAATTCATCTCATAATGCAATGATGAAAAAATCTATTTTCTTTCCCTAACAATGAAAAGCTTGGTCTTAAATCCTCTGATCATGACACTAAAAGTATTTATGAGCCAGAAAAAAACCAACTATATAGACATTGGTAAGGGATGCCTGGTGATTTTATTTTTCCATCTGTCTAATCCTGCAGGAAGCTATGAATATCTGTGTCAATTTCCCAGCCAAAACAAGAATTTTGGTACCACATCGGCAACCTTTTTGACCAGAAGAGCCATTCTGAGGCTTCTTGTTGTGAGTCTTTCAGCAGAGAACACAGACACGCTGCAGTTTCCATTGCATAGCTTTTACATCCCAGTTTCAGAATCCCTGCCTCAGTCTACAGTTGAACAGATTCAAACTACTCTTTCCTTCAACTGATAATTTATTTGCAAAAATACCATCTTTTATTAAGTAATATATTTTTTAGAGTTGTCAGAAAGTTCACCTGAACAAAAACAAGTTGACTGGCTGTGTGTCAAAGCTCACACTTAAGTTCTGACTGGTCACTATATACGGCACATCACCCCAGCCAGTGACATTGCTTGTACCCATGGGCTGGAGCTTTTCTAAAAACTCTGACAGAAACCATACTGAAAACACTGAAAGCCAGGATGCTCAAAATCTTCTTTCTGTGCAAGTGTATGACTATTTGGATGACAGATATTCAGTCTCACTGGAGCCCATAAATTGTCCCCACAAATGTCTGTTCACAGAAGAGACTGAAACAACCCCATGAACAAAGCAGAACCAATTAGCCTTTAAAAAGTCAAATGAGTAACAGAGATCCAATGCGAATCTTGAGAAGTGTGCCTTTATCAGGCAGGAAATGCTCATGGCACTGAAATCAAACATCAACAGACGAAACGTTAAGGTTGTAATTCCACTAGCAATACCAGAAACAATGCTGTGACTGAGCTCTGGGAAAGAACAACTAGCCTTTAGAGCCTCCCTTTCAGTACTGGTGCACTAACTCAGAGAAGGTCATTAATATTACTTAGCCTCTCCTCCAAACTGAACAATTTTAATCAGAGTTTACACTTCTAGTGACCACTGTGGAGTTGTGTTTTTGCAGGTCCTACCAGAAAAGGTCACAATACTGCTATTTTGGGGGGAAGGTAACTAATAAAGACATTTTTCTAGTGCCAGGTCATTTTTCTGACCAGATAGGTCCTGTATAATTTTTTCTAGAGCTTAGCTTATCAATAAGGATTGATTTTAACTTGTGCTGCTATGAACCTTCCTATGTGAAGCTTATGAATGATTAGTAGAACCTGATGAATATTAATATACAAAATAAAATAAGGGGATAAAAATATCTTCCAAGAGGTATTACCTCAGACAATCTGCCACTGTACCTTACCTGCTGCTGTGAGAAAAAAAAAATAAAGAAACGTCTCTAACCAAAGGTTTTTTTGTTAAAATCAAATCATAATCATAATCACTACCTAAACTGAACACATAATCAGTGTCACAATAAAATTATTACACTTACATGTTGTTCAGAACACTCAAGAGAACACCAGTCCGTTTTCTTGCTGAATCAATAAATAATCATGATTTCTTTCAGTAAAGGAATTCATTTCTGAAAGACAAAAAAACCCCAAACAAAACAGAACATGACATTAAATTATTCACAGGTTTTTTAGTAGCCACATTGTGATAATACATGAAAATACATTACCATAGCTGGGAAATTTAGAGGAACATGCTACAATTTCATTAAAAACTGGCATAATTAAATCTTTATTTGTAAGTGTAAACATACTATTAATATTTTATAATACTTAAGAATACATTTAATGTATAGATAAAATGTTTCTTGAGCTGCAGGGAGTTTAATATTTCTGTTTTATTTTGTACCACCAGGAACAAAGGTTTTATTTTCAGGAAGCGAGCATTTTCAATTTCAACCAAAAGTGCCTTTCACAAATAGTCTAACAGAAAATGGAATCTTGTCCAAAAAAATCTCCTAACATTGTTCCTATGTAAAAAAATATCAGATTTCCCTTGAATATTAATGGGAAAAGGATTTGAAGAAAATCCTGCATATTATATCCCAGAGTACCTGCCTTTATCCCTTTTCAATATGTATTAATGAGAACACATGAAGAAAAGAAACAGGTAGGCTGAATAATAGACTTGAACTGTGAAATCAATTTAAGAGTGGAAAAGGCTAGCAAGAAAGTGGAGACTACTCTATACATATATACATGTATATATACTCTATATACAGTTCATTTTTACTGCTTTGACAGAAGTTTAAGAGAGCATAACATTCCCTCTAGAAGGAAATTAAACTGATTTTAAAAATTTTGCCTCATGCACTGTAAACAAATGCTAGTTAGCAAGTTTTGTTTCTTGTCTAAAATAATAAAACATGGTAAGATTTCCATCAGTGCTGTGGAACATTCCTTGCCGTCAACAGGGAATTCCAAACATTTTTGATAAATTACTATTTCTGCAGATTCCTGAATATTTTTTTTAACTGAATAACTAAATTATTAGTTTTTTCCCTTACTGTTTGTGACCCCTGTGAACCAGTCCTCAGCCGTCCTACAGATAAGGACACTAAACAATGAGGAAAAAATTACTTAGAAGCTTTTAGTAATTTTTAGCCTTTCAAGACAGAGAAAATATAACTGAGGGTAAAAGAATATGCTAGGTTATGTCTAATAAGTCCACGCATCATCTAAAGCTTCATCAAATTCTCAGAAAGAAACAAGTGATGGCATGCAGGTGCTCATGGAAGGAGTGCTGGTACCATGATCCAGCTTTCTAGTTTTGTCAGTGTCACAGAAAAGCGTTCACGGAAGAGGAAGAGTAGAATGGTTTTATGAAAAAGTAGAAATACAAAGTCCTTCAAAATATTTTGTCTCACAGCCCCCATTCTTAAACAGTAACCAAAACTATCACTACTGAACATAAAGAGCTGAAACCAATTACCTACTCATGTAAAAACATTTTAATTTTAATAAGCACTACTGAAAGTTTAGCACTATGGGTTTAAGGGAGAAAAAGCAGTAAGAGAAGAAAGTAAATTAAGGTGAGATAATCTAAATATGAAAATACATTTAATCAGCATGATGCAATATTGATGTAATTATAAAATTTTATGCAAACATTAGTCAAGGCTGTTCGAATTAGTGTTGTCTACACCTCAGAGGGTCTTGAACTTGAAAGGTTGTAGCAAAGTGAATGATAATGATTGAACATGGCAAGTTTAAAGAGAGCAAAATGGGTAAGATGTTTTCAACGTTCACACCACCAGAGTACTGTCACCTACTTTTATTTATTAATATCTTCCAAATGCAGCATTTCAGAAGAATTCAACTAATCAACTAGCACACACACTAATTTAATTAAATAGAATCAAGGATCTTCAAGACAGCCTTCTCCCTATTTGCCCTCTAGTTACTTCGAGAAACAATTAGCAAAAAACCTCCATGACAGTATTTTTCCATTGTTCTATCATCCTCAATATCATATTCCCAGTGTTTAGGAAATAAAAGCCACAACTTCTTGTCTCATCTACAGTGAGAATGAAAACAACTACTCTCACTCTTTAGTGTAAAAGCCCACTTTACACTACAAACCCACACTACAAACCTTTGGGAATTTCACTGACATTTTCTTCCTACTATCAGAAATTTTATATGTATTAAAATATCTCCAGCACCCAGATGTAAACAAAATGCCCCATCTACAGTTAAGTGAAGTGGAAATATTACTGTGTCCTACATACATTTCTATTGCATTTGTACTTTTTTTTAATTCTAACTTGCCACTTGAGCAGTAGGATAATGTGTTAAATGTACTTGATATATACAGCTATATAGCTGTATATACCATACTATATGCAGCTATATAATACTTACTATATATAGCTATGGCCCTATAAGCCCCAGCTAGGTGCAGTGCTGACCCTTTTCAAGCTGTCTGTCCTGCAAGTTCTCCAACATTAACAGTATCTAGTTACTTAACTACTTCCAGGATATCATAAATAAACAACTTATATTCATGTGTGTTACTAATTTTCAAATATTCTTTCCTGTATTTTAATTTATTATTAACAAATGGGCTTGTAATTAACCTTTTTTCATGAAGATTCACTGAATAATTAATCTTCTTTTCAGGCATTTGTTATATGCTCACTTACCCCAATAATATCATACAATATCTTTAATATTTTCTTAAATCTAATGTTTTTTCTAAAACTTTCCCCTTATAAGGTCTTATAAAGCCTTTTTGTAGTAATAAGTCACATTTTGACCCAGCCAAATTTATCCCTATAGAGACATTTCTTTCCGCATAACTACCTCTCTATGTTGCTTTTCTACCATGCTTTTTTGTTTTAGTTCCGTTTTAGTTTTTGAGGGGCTTTTGCCACAAAGACAACCTATAGCACTACCATGCAAAGTAAATGAAGTTTTCTGGATGACAGAAAGAACAGCAGAGTTGACTCAAGGCCAGCCAATTAGCACACAACAAAATGTGTTCAGTGGTAGTCAGTTCCTTTAAATTAACTTAGAGGAGCATAAGGTAATAGTGTAGAGGGGACTAAAACAATGCTTATAATGAGCAAAATAGGGAGAAAATGTAACAACAGAGCCTTTTTGCTGTAAAGAAAAAAAAGAAAAGACTGAATTTTGCCTTATTTCAGTAGTGTTGGGTAAACAGAAGGTCCAATTAAGGACTTTGCTTCAGGTTCAATTTTCATCTTGAAAATGGGTTAGCATACCTGAAGCTTATATAACATCGCTCTTACATTTCAAATTATTTCTTTCCCTTAAAAACATTAGCATGCAAATACAGCGGTGTCAGGGACAACTACTCAATCAAAATCCCTCTGAGAATTCAGAACACAACTGTCTAAGAGCCAACACAAGTGCTGTACAAAACAATTCAAGTTAGTGCTGGTGTTATTAGAACAGAAATTTCAGAAGTTATACAGCTACACAGAATTAACTATAAGAGCTCAGGTTTTGGTCAATATTTCTACTACTCAAAAGCTAAGCAGCAGATAATCTATCTGCTGCAGGAAAGCTTGGGTTTAGGTTTATGTTTTGTCCATAAGAAAAGGTGGTAGCTTCAAACTGTCTTTCTAAGGCACTGGTTCAATACAGAGCCACTCAGGTGCCTACAACCCACGAGCTTCTCTCCTTACGGCTTTGTTTGTTTTACAACTGCAGCATAAGAAACAGTCCATGGAGACTGCTTGGAGGAAGGGGATTGAGCAGCACTTTGAGCTTCCACGAGTGGTACAGAGCTTGTCAGAAATTACTCAATTTATTGCAAGATGTGCTGCAGCTGCAGGAACTTTCACGACATAGGGTGATGTTGCTTTGGGGATTAACAGTTACACCACATCTCACAACTAAATTATAAAGACTCGGGAATTTTTCCTTTGCAACACCCCTAGAGAGAATTACTCTTTCCTAGTACAACCTTCTGCCCTCTTTCCTTCCTAAAATAAGTGCACTGAACAATGCCAAGTACTGCCTATTATAATCAACCTATTTCCACAATTTATTAAGATTGTGAAAAAATGCAGAATCTTTTCAGAACCCAGAACAGGACTGTTGCCTCCCAGTAAGAGAGAAGAAAGAAGAAATATGCTGTAGGCATTAGATTAGCTAATGTTTTCTCTGTATTAGCCAGATGTTTTACAATTCTATTTTGAACATTATCCTGTATTTCCCATTGAGTGCAGGACAACATCTCTGGCGGAAAAAAGAAGACACAGAAAGCAAATTCTACTTAATTTCTGGCAGTCCGTGTGTTACTGGGAGGAAAAAAATCCAAGAATCAGGCAGGGTATTTGTGAATTCTGGTCACTCACAGAACTGAGCTGTCTGAAATCAATGGATTTTAAGGTGTCCTGATAAGGGACACTCAAAATTTGCAGGTTAATACACGAAAGATTCACTTCATTTCCCATATCTCCCTCATGAACTTTGCCATGTTACTTCGCCTTCAAACTTAGCAAACGGGAAGTGAGTTTCTTGAAATTACTGATGTTAAATAGGTACACAGCTCAGAGAGAACAAGGTCAGAGCACAAGTTTAAACAGGGTTTACATGCTTTCAGGCCTGAAATTGAAGCTCTTCACGTAAAGAAACTAAAGCCAGTGTGGTGGTTGTATTTCTGTGCTGTCAAAAGCAAGCAGAAAGGGGACTATATCAGTTAGAACTGAAAAAACAATGCATGTTACTTTTCAATTCTGAGACTGTCTCATAACTAGAATGTAAGATGTTACTTAACCTTCTTTGTTGTGTTTCTAAACATGTAATCCAGTTATTGGCAACTTCTTAGCATTTTGTGAATGTAGCAAAGCGCTTCTTTTCCAACAGGTGTTCAAACATGGATTGCCTGCTTAAAACCAAAATGCTCGTAGGAAGCTACAAACATTATCGAAACAGTGGGCAACCTAAAAGCAATGCAGACAATGCCATGAGAACCCAATGTCACTCATGTAAATTTGATGTAGTATTTTACAAAACAGAAACATAATTCAGGAACTGCATTAAAGTAATAATGAACTGTCAGGCATAATAAAAGCAGAAATCATAAGTGAGACAGCAGGCCATAGCACTGATTTTTTTCCAGACCTTATGGGGTGGTGGTTCCCATATGACTGTTGTTAAACACAAGGATAAGAAAAATACAGAATATTTTCAAATGTTCCTGCCGATTGCTGAGACAGATGCTTCTCATTGTAGTATCTAGAAGACTACAACATTCATGAAAACAATTAGTGAATAGTAATTATGTTCTATTATACAATGTTCGAAGTAATTTGACTTATTTATACTCATGCCCCTGCCTGTACATATGACAATTTTTTTCATAACAGAACATAGATAATTGCTAAAATTAAAATTTATCCTAAGATATAATTGAAATTTTGCTTACCATCACTGCTTTTAAACAGAATTAAAACCTTAATGTTCTGTTCTGAATAGAAATGTCCTTATGAATAGACATGAGAGCTTTCTGTATCAGTTATGTAAAAAGAACCAGAGGAAAGGTGCACTGTTGTAATGAAATAGGAATCCTAGGTGGCTTCCCAAAGCAGAGAAGGGTTACATAGGAAAATAAATGCTTTCTGAAAATTGTTATATTTATTTTCAGACGTTGATTTGTCTTCATTTAAATATTCCCTTAATCTTTAAATTAGTGTTGACTGAATTACACCTCATTTTTGAGGGTGTTTTAGATCAGTATTATTAGGAAAGAAACTAGTCACTATGAATAAATCCAAAAGTAAATATTAGAATATATACTGGAATAAATTGAAAATCACATGGAAAATATAAAGAATTTAAGTGACACCAACCCACCTCCCATAATACACAGTTCAGAATTTTCAGTGGCATTGACTAGTTGTATAACCTTTCAAAAGAAGAATAATACTACAGAGATAATTTAAACCAATCAAAATTTAACAAGTGTTGCCTATGAGCTTGACAGTAGTTGTTCATTATCTATAGATGAACTGTTATGAACATGAACTAGATGCATACTTGCAATATTATTATTAAGAAATTATCAACTTGTTAAACAAAAATGAGTTCACTTTTTTTGACCTACATATTAAAAAAGAACTAATTATTCATCTGTAGTTTTTCAGAAAACTACACTGTGTTATCAGCAGATTCATGACAAAGCACTGCATAAAACCTTGTACCACCATGTAAGCAGAATCCTGACTAATCCAGTCCAACAGCCAAACAAATAAAGAAAATAAAATAACATGTATTGTTGCCTTGACTTTGCAGTGTTCAGTGTTTTCTTGTTAGACTTTCTCTCATGGCCATGACTTGTTTTCTCTCTATTATCTATGTTTTCCTAAATTGTATCTGTGTTTACAAATTCCGGTGTACCGGATAGAGAGGTATGATTGACGGGTGCTTTGACCAAGTGGATTATGAGAGGTGGTGATTTCTGCCTCCGGTCCGCGGTGATGTGTGAAAACATATAGATGAGGTCGGAGGGCTCTGCCCTCTCTCTTCCTGCTCTCTCTCCTGCTGCGTCTGTGTGTGTGTTCTTGTGTGGCTCTCCTTCGGGCCCTCGGCCTGGCAGGCCTGCCTGGGGAGTGCCATAATGTATCACCATACTTTTGTCATCGTCTTTTAATTTAGAGTTTAAACAAGAATCATTTTATTGCTGATGTCACAGCAGCTGGAAAGCAACCCACACTGTAAGTCTCTGAAAAAGAGTCTGTAAGGAAAGCTTGAATGATGATTAGAAGAAAGGAAACTTAATGCAAGCTAGAGGCCATTCCAAGTGCTAAAAGAAGCAAGAGAGAAGGTATAGAGCTGAAAAAGAAAGAAATACAGGGAGGAAATTACATGTAGAATTGAATTGAATAAATATGGCTTTTTGAATCCAGTAAGCAGCTAAACACACACAACTGCCTGCTTACTTTACACCCTGCTGTGTGAGAGAATTGCAATGCTAAAACTGTGAAAACTCATGTGCTGAAATAGTTTAATAAGACAAAAAAAGGTAGATACCTTTTCCATCTCCTAAAAAAATAAATAAAATAAACCCAGGGAAAACAAGTGATTAAAAAATCCAACCAAACTCACTGCTCACCACCAAGCCACCAGTGTTCAGCCCGTCCCCAAGCCACAGCAGTCCCTGCAGATTTTGTCCTCCTCACAGCTGTCATTGCAGAGCAGGACACCGCATGGTCTGTAATCCCCCTTTGGATGGCTGGGCTCAACTGTCCCAGCTGTGTCCCCTCCCAGCTCCTCCTGCAGCCCCAGCCTGCTTGCTGAGCGGGAAGCGGGGGATGAAGGGCAAGTCTGGATTTTGTGTAAGCACAGCTCAGCAGTAACAAAAACATCCTCGTGTTAGCAACACTGTTTTCAGCACAAATCCACACAAGCCACTCTGAAGGAAATTAATGCAATTCCATCCAAAATGGGTACAAAAGCTTCAGAGGGTAAGACCTAAAAGACCTCAGCACTGAAACAAAAACGAAGTTCAGAATTGCAAAGGACTCTGAAGGTGAACTTCACGTTGTATAAGGCTGGAGATCAGAGGGGATTTGAGACAGATGTGTGAGGAAAATCTAGTAAAACAATAAGGGAAGTGATTCCAGTATATACCCCTGAGAAAGCTACTGGTTGCAAAGGCAATTAGCTATCAATACACTAGGAGAGTATCAATTAATATAATTATTTTTATAGAATGCAGCTAATATGTCGGGAAGACACTTTGCACTTTGCTCTGATTTCTGTCCATGATTCTTGCACATCAGTCTTTCAAACCTTTCTGATTCTTCAGAAGTGCTCCCACACTTCTCTCTTGCCCTGCTACCAAGGCATAACGGCCATTCTCTTTTTGTATTATCTTTTCTGAGTCATGATCTCATGCTGAATAACATAGTTTATTCCCCCATCCACTTAAGAAGATGTTAAAGTAGTTTTAGGGACATACCTATGTGAAATTATGGAGAATTCTATATAAAATGACATTTTCTCAGGTTTGAAATCTCTTTCTATTTGAAGCAGGTTGCTCTTGTTGCAGAGAAGTGTAGGCCTTTAGTGCAAGATCTACTTACAGATATACTCAATTCTTTTCTGCATTCATACTTTCTAAGAAGTAACTTATGTCAAAGTAATTTAATGACCATTACTTCATATATTTGTTCTCTATTGTTAATATCGACAAATCCTGGTCACCTTCCTCTTTTCTGCTTAAACATTCCTATGAAAAATATTTATTAACTCTGGTCTCACAAGTAGGATTGTGAATTTTCAGGCCAGCTTCCCCAGACACAGAGAACACCTGAAGGTAAGGGTGAGAGATAAAAGGACTATGTCATTAGTAAGGGAGAATCTTTCTCCTGGTTCTCAGTTCCCAGGCAACATCCATCTCAAGATGAGACCTTGAAGTGATAGAAACACAGAGCCAGAAAACTGTTTCACATCAATGCCTAAGACTTACTTATATTCTATTTTCCTCCATCCTTTGAAGGAGCTAAGAAAAACTTTCAGGCAAATAAGATACTTTTAAAACACATACAATAGACTTATTTTAAAGGGGGAAAATGAGATATGGATTCCAGGTTTATAATGATGATGATGATGCTTAAATGAAAGAACAATTCAAACGAAGAACTCAAATAATGCTGATCAGTTAAAGCAGGAAAATAGAAATGAATAGTTATTTTTTAATAAATGATTTAAAATTAAAGAAATACTTAAATCAAGTTTTTATGATCATTAGTGTTGATTAATTTCTTATGGTGGGTGAAGAGGGGAACCCTGATAATTGAGTAAGTTTGACATCCTGAAAATTAAAGGAAAAAATATATCAGAGAAACAGAGCTCTGATCTCCCCACACCCACTGTATTCTATCCCAAATATCTGAAAGATGAGAGAGACCTTAAGAATACTTTTAGGAAATAATACCTTTTCAACATATATCAGTTTCTCTACCCTATTTCTTTTCCTTCTTACTGCCTCAAGGGGACAGACTGGAGCAACACGAGTAAAAATAATGCAAATTTCTAGTATATTTTGAGACTGTAAATTAGTGTCAGTTGTGTTTTCTCAGGAGTCAGGCATTGAACCAGTTCAGGTTGGAATATTGCTTTCTTACAACAATGGTTGTCATAATGACAGCAGCAAATGTCAGGCCATGAATCTACTAACAATGCAATAATTGTGGCACAAGGGCTCAGACAGACAAATGTTCTAAACTCTGCACAGCTTTAAGGTTACAGCACGCTGGTAATTCTCTGTGCCAGCACTGCAAGGGTATGAATTGTGTATTCTTGGGAACATTTTTGCAGTGACTAACCTGCATTCCTGACAGCAGCAACCCACTAAAGAAAACTGTGATTTCCTAAGCCATGCTCAGTCAAACTCCTCAAGTGAAGTGATCAGTAATAAGGATTAGGAGCATCCTAATTCACAGCTCAGGTATCATGGCACAGCACAAAGGCTCTAAAGACATCTGTGACTGACTTCCCATGCACGCTAGAGCTCCACATGTACAGTAAGCACTTGATAAGCACAATGTGATCAATCCCAACACTGCCATTTCCCACTTCAGCCTTGGACCTAGGCTTTTAAAAGCTTACCCAGAAGACCAACACTCTACTCCTGTCTCTCCCTGATCACTACAAATGCACTGTCTCTTCCAGCATGAAATCTGAAGGGTTTAGGTACTGAGAACAGTCAGAAAGATGTGCATGGCTGACAGTTGCTGTGTGCTCCCAAGCAGGACGGTTGCACTCTTGCCCCATCAGGATGTTGCTGTCGGTCCTATTTTTACAAACTTGGTTGGGACATAGCTGCAAACCCAAACAAGATAAAACCATCAGCTGCTGATTCTCTGGTTTGGGAAGACTAGGTTTTTGTAAATTCTCCTTATTTATGTTTGATTCCAGCTTTGTATATATTTTACTGCCATCTCATTCTGTTGGTTTCCTATATCCATGTTTATACATTTATATATATATATTTTTTTTTTTTTGTAGATTGTAGATGGAATATATGACTTACACGAAGAATACATAACTACCTCAAGTTTCCAGCATTATTAATTTCTAAATTCTCATATTACTATAAATTCTAGGCCAGAAGACAATATTGAAGTCATCTGATCTGACTGAGTACATCACAGGGTGCCTTCGTGGTCAGATTATTGATAAGAATACTTTATAAGAGAATGCATTTCTTTTAATGAAAACACAAAAATTCAGACTCTCATTTATTCCCGCAAAAACAAAATATGACTTTTATGCCTACAAACTCAGACCTGAAAACAGTGAAGTACAAAAAAGCTCCTTCCTAAAGACATAGAATTTGGAACTTCAGGCAAGAACACAGAAATTTGATGAATGCTTACTCAACCTAGCAAAGACTGCATTGAGCAGGCATTTAAACAGAGCAGTGATCAGAGGAGCATAGCTTCCTTTACTCCTCCTGCCTGACATAGGACTTACTTCAGCAACAGGAAGAATAAAACATTGAGAATAAAAGACTCTCCACCACAGCCAGTGGAAGATGGCCACTAGATGCTTTGGAAGCAAATAATAGCCAAATAATATGCCCACACTTACAGCAGAAATGTGTTTATTTTCTCACACTAAGAATCATTATATAAAGAGGGACCAGAAATTTCTAAAAATACATCTTTGTAAAGTTATAATAGAAGCTTGTGGCAAATATCAAAGAATTTAATAAGAGACCGAAAACTTCATGTTTAAGACTGATTTAATATCTCAATTTTAAGGGCAAGGGAGACAGCTATGATCTCTCAGAAAGGGCACATCATTAATAGCTTTTCTTGAATCTTAAGTTTCAAGAACCTTTACCTGGCCACTTTCAAAACTCTGGTGGATGCTGTACTGAATAAATGACAGCCAATATTCTGAAGAATCAATTTGGGGCATCATGAATATGTATTAGTCAAAATTAAGAGTTTCTGTGATTTGTTAGATAAATATTAAAAGCAACCAAAACTTTATATCAGAATACCTCATTTACCAGTATTTCAATTTAAATCATCACAATAAACTCCTTAAGCAGAATCGAAACCAAAACACCAAAGAGCAAAAATATTCCCCATTCTCTTTGGTCAACACAACTGGGCACAGAGGCAGCAAATGGAGATGTTTCATTTTGTGAGGGATTATTTACATGCTGCAGCAGAGCTCGTGAAAAAATGGATGGGCTGGATGACACAGTGGGGAGGTTATTACCGCTGCAAATTCACTGAACTTCTCCACTATTCAGAGCCCCCACAAGATGACTCACGCTGCTGGCCTAAGCAGTGCAGCAACAGGTAATGCATTACAGAAGATTAGGACATAGATACACAAGGTTAACAGACTAATTCCACTTCTGTGCTCCTCTTTTATTTTGTTCAATGTTGTCTCTAAGAATATATTTTCTTGTCTGTTGACCAGTACAATGTTAGGAGAAATATGAAAGTTATGAGAAATTTTAATGTCCTGCAACCTAATAACTCTCACCATGGCTAAGATTGTTCTTGAGTCTGCCTAAATTCATCATTTTTTAATTTATTTCTACAAAACACATCAACTGCGTTTTTACTGGGAGCTAGTAACACTAGCCCGTTTGAAGGTCAGGAAGAAAGATTCTTTCAGTTTAATTTTATATGTCCTAGAAACAGTTTCTTAGCCAGCTACACTCATGATAGAAATTGGTAATTTTCAGAAAGATGAATTTTCACTTCTGCAGCTCTCTGCGAAACACCTTCTAATGTAAAGATTAATTGGAGCAGAAATAGCTATGACTATACCATTTTAGCTCCTGTCAAAACTATTTTGTCAGAGAATTTGAAAGAATCCCCCCTAAAATGTACATGATTTAGAATTAACATAGTGGTATGGGAACAATATATATTATTAAGAACATTTCCGAACATGCCACATCTCTAAGGGAATCTATAAAAAGGATTTTGAGAAGGGAAAAGAGATGAGGACTTCTCTGGAAGTGGGAAAGGGGGAAAAAGGCACTGTATGAAAAGTAGGAGAGGAAATGTTTCCAGGATGCTGGTCAGTTTGGATGCTTTGAAGATGTCTTGAACAACAAAGACATGGTATGTGGCATACAGAGAGTCAGGGAGATGAATCTCTGGCTGAGGGTCAGCTTGCTCTTGGGTCAGCAAAGAAGATCAGACCATCACTGCTGACAACCACATCTTAATACAAAAACAGAAGAAGACTCTAAATAATCTGGGATGTGACGTTTGTTGAAGACAATGTAAAAGAAATTTAACCAAGAAAGAGAGCAGTACCTGCTGTTCTATTTCTTGTATACTGAAGTGTGATTATGTCATCTCCATGTTGTACACTAAATTCTTAATCTCTACTCTCTAAACCCGTATTTTTCATTCCACAGTACAGGTCCAAACTATACAATTCAAGGTAATAAGTATACAGAAGAAAAGTTTCTACTTATTTTCCTATAATTAATATAGATAAATAATTTTACTTCTTTTTTAAACCTTAGAAGTAAAGTAAAAATTGCTCATGAAATTACAGAGCAGAAGCTGTTCAAAATGCATGACAGCTTCTGAGTAGGGGAGAAAAAGTAGTTGAAGAAAGAAGCAGAGGAAGCAAACAGCACCCTCTATATCCTGTGTCTGTGGAACACACTAAAGCAGTCATTTTTCAGCAAAGAGGTACATTTATTTAAAAATTACAGTTGTGGCAATGAACTGCTTTTTCACTCACTTGATATAAGCAGTTCAGCAGATCCACCCTGTGTCTTTCCTGCCTTCTAGGTAATTACAACCGTGCAGTTATAGGAAAAAAAAATTCCTTTATTAGCCATTTTTCTGTGCAGTTCTAAGACAGGCAGAGTTGTTTCACTAACATGAAAACAGTTACGTAACCCCAAGTTGTACCACAGGTATGGAGGAGGGAAATAAACTCTAGCAGAAGCTGTCACTCAAGCACAGCCAATTTCCTTAAATGAGGGTAGACAACTAAAATGTAGATTTGAGGTAGATATCACAATGTCAGCCTACTGAAAACAGAACACGGAGTCCAAAAGTATACCATTAGCAATCAAATATCAATGCAGGAAAACAATGAGTAAATTCTGTTCAAAGACTCGATTTTTAACTACAGACACTGTTTAAAGGTGAAATACTGTGGCACATCACAGTGCACAATGATTAAAATGCAAGTCTGATATTTCAAAATGCTTTATTCTTGGCTCTAGTATGTATTCACTGTGTAGAGAAATTCTCTGTCCTCAAAAGTTAAAGAGAACACTAGAAAGAATTTTATTTTTTTTTAGCACCCAAGGGAATTAGGAACTTCAATGGCTTTTAATGCAAAATATTCTGAAATCATATAAGCACATTATGAAATTTAAAACAGGGAAAAAGAAAAACAAACATACATTTCATTTTGATGATTCTAAAACTATATTTTTCTAGAAAAATATAACAAAATTGACTCAATTTTATTCAACTGTCACTTTGTAGTTCAAAAGAAAATTGGTCTGCCAAGGGAATGTACAAATAAAGAGAAAGGTTTGATTTGGGAAGGAAAAAAACAAAAACCAAAACAAACAAACACCTTCCTTTGTGAGTTGTTCAGTTCATATTACCTCAGTTTGACTGACTATAAATCTCTTTGTATTATGAATTACATGCAAGACAGGAATAAAATTAAATTCTTCTCCTGAAGACTCTATAAAGCAATGCAGCAGCCCTCTGAACTCAAAATACCTTTTGCTAAGACTATCATGAGTTGTGCTGGAAGTATTCAAGCAGGAGGCTGCAAGTGAACATCTTTAAGGAGTGGGCCATCAAATTCTGTCCCTGAAAACACAGCAGCTAAAAGAATTTTATCTAGAAGGATGCACCACTTTATCATTACCCAAATCACAGTTTATCTCACAATATATTGGAGCAAACTTGAAACACACAGTACAAACTGGCAAAAAAGTCAGCTAGGAGGAGAAAACCATAAAAGACCAAATTCAAAAGCAGTACTGTCTGTAATAATGTGTTGGTCACTTGGACAACTTACATCCTTCAGTGGGAAACTAGGTAACACTGTAGCAGTGGTGACTTCAGTTTTTGCAATAACTTGTCCATGCCTATACCGTGCTTTCTGGAACAGAACAGGAACAAAAAATAAAGCAGAATACAATGCCCAGTTCTGATTTTCATCATGTTTTTCTAATTAACATTGTTAACAAAATTCAAATTTGATGAAGTTCCAGTGAAAACCAAGTGTAAATAGAGTTTTGTTATATCCTTGTATGAATACAATGATTTCTTGGGGGTAGAGGTCCCAGTTTAATAAAAAATGGGCTTTTCAGTTCAGTGTAGAATATTCCACACATAATGCTTCAGATATAGTTTCTTAACAGTTTAGGAGGAGAGGATAGAGACACATCATTTTTCAATGCAGTTGAAGGAAGAGTTTTATCATTGCTATGGTAATAAATATATATTTTGTACTTTTTTTTGTCATACCATACAATTGGTAGGCTTTAGTCATTCAGATGGGACAACCAAGCTTCCTCTCCTCTGCATCAACAAGTTGCAATAAAGAAGGGGGAGAAAAAAGGGCTGTAATCACATCAAAATAAATTTGCTTGAAACTAAGTAGGTTTTAAGCTTTCACAGGGCAAACCACAGTAGCTGATTGTATCGCAGAAGGATGTGTTTTTGCAGTCTTGAGTAAATAAAAATTGTGATTCAAATAATCTCTAAAGAAAAATCTCCTTTCCCTAAGGAAAAAAAAAAATAGCACATGGCGGGATTTCCAGTGGAGAAAAGGGTGAGGTCTTTTCTGTGTTGTCCCGTTTTATATTCCATTCTGAGATCTCCCATGAAATCTGAGACAGGCAAACTGCCAAGTCTGGCAGGAAGCCTTATGACTCTACTGAGAAGCAGTGTGTTCCCAAAGAACTGGGGGACGAAACAACTCGAAATATA
>VYZT01015256.1:116058-132296 GCA_013400735.1 Pomatostomus ruficeps | reverse complement strand
ATAAAAATATTTTAATAAAAATAATTCCCAGGATAAACCCTGGCCTCTCTCCAGCCCCTCTGGAGAGCTGGAAGCATCTTGGAAAGAGCCCACAAGCAGCCACGAGGAGAGACCTGACAAAACACAGGCACAGATCCCTTTTCTTTTTAGACTGGTTTATTCTACACAAATCTTTTAAACGACATTCATAATTACAAAAATGTGCTAATATGGGGAGGAGAGGTTTCTTTCTTTTTCTTTTTTCCTTTTTTTTTTTTTTTTTTTAATTCCAACAGGCAGAAATTCACATTTTGAAAAGGACAGGCATACTTTGAAGAGACACATTCACTTTACTTCCAGATACAAAAATTTTTGAGGGGTTATGAATCACTTACAAGGAGCAGATGTCCAAAAAAAAAGAAGAATAATTTTAAGCTTTTTAAGCTTCAGGATCTGATTTCAGCGTGGGATTGAGCAGCTGCTTTGGGAGCAGTGGCTCTGCCGCTCTGCCCAGGGTGCCCAGCAGGCCTGGGCACCTCCCAGGACCAATTTGGGAGCCACACACGGCCCCTGCTGAGCCAGAGAGGGGAAAAAATGGGATTGCGGAGCTCCCAGCGGTGCTGCCGCCTTTTATTGAGTCCTTCCAGTGGGTACAGACACTGTGCCCACCCCAAAAACCCACGGGCAGGGTGTTTTCCATCAGCAAAGGCCGGCTGTGACGGGGCACGGCGCTGGAATCTGCAGAGCAGGGCGATGGCAGCCGCCTTGGAGGTCCTGCTTCAACAACAATCACCCGAAACGGCCAAAATCCAAACCTCTCATGTGGAGCCAGCTCCAAAATCCGCCCATCCGAAGGCAAATATTTGGCTGCGTCCCGCCGGATCTCGGGGCAGGGGAGGGGGAGCGGGGTAATTTCCTAATTGCCCTCAGCCTCCCCAGAAGAACTCCTGCCCGCGGCTCTAACGGGTTCAGGTGGCTGAAACTGGATCTGCTGGGAAAGTTCAGGCCCGGGGAGGTCGAGTTCTTTCCCGACAGCAATGGATTGAAGGCGCTCGGCAGCCAAATCCCAGCCAGGCTCGGGCAGTTTGGCCGAGCATCACCTGCTCCAGTAACCAGCTCATCTTCCCACGGTTAAAAATGGACCAAAAGGGCAAAAAAAGAGCTGAATTCCTCAGCAAAACAGCCCCCAAGCCTCGTCTCCACCGCTACGGGAAGGGCGGAGGTGGGTGCAGGGTGAGCCCTGGCGAGGAGGGCACAGAAAGAGGAGAGATTTGGAGGCACAAAGGCTCCTCCAAAGCCGCGTTTTGCAGACAGCACGAGGGGTTTTGTGTCTCTCCTCTCTGCTGGGAAGGCGGATCCCAGCCCTGCACCTGCAGAGGGAATGCGGGGACACTCGCAGCGCCTGGCCTTGAGGGGAGCGCCGAGGGCACGGCAAAATATTTGCAGAAAGAAAACCACGAAGCCCCCCCACCCGCCGGGGGCAGTGCAGGTGGTCCCAGCTAAGCCCAGCGATAACCTCGCTGCCACCAGGGCCGAAGTCCACGGAGTGGCCGTGCCAGGCAGATAAAGGACCTGGAGCAGTGGCAGAGGGTCACCCCTCAGGCCCTCTCAGAGCTCCATCCACCCCCCTGTGTTTGCTTTCCTGCCAAGGGCTCTCAAAAGGGAAGGAAACAGCTTTAATGTGGTTTGCTGCTTGCCCACGGAGCCCCTCTCTGTGCCAGCTCCATGCCTGGCACTGCTCAGAGCAACGTGAGTGTTTAAGGAGCACTTGCCAACAACATCCTTGTCCCCAAATATACAAGGGTAGCTTGTAAGCACCCGAAAGAGCTGCTCAAGTCCACGTTTTGTGGCACAAAGGTGGAGGGAGGGGGCTGCTCTGCTCGCCTTGGCTGTCAAAGTAATCCCAATTCTCCGCTGCCAGCTGGAAAAGGAGGAGCAAACTCTGCCAAGCGTGGAAATAATTGAAGCTAAAATAACCAAGGTGCCCCCCCGAACAAAATTCTGGGGTGCAGGAGCACACAAAAGCTGGGAATGGTTTGCAGGGAAGGAGGGAGGGACAGCAAAGGTCTCAGCTGGATCTGGCCCCCCGCATCCAGAGTTTTTGGGTCAAGTTCACCTCTTCCCAGGTGAGGATCAGCAAGGGTCAGCTGGGGTTCAAATCCAGAGCAGGTGAGACCCTCAGCACCAAACCAGGCTGCCCAGAGCCCCCGTACCAAAGAGCCCCTCTGCTGGCATGCAGGACATTCCCGTGGCACTGCCAGGGAAGGGCAGGAATGTCCTTGCCCAGCTGCTGCCACCTCCCTCCCGGCTCCTCCAGGCAGCTCAGCCCAGAGAACAATGAAGCTCCTGGAGTGGCAGCCCCAAAGCAGCACCATGGTGGGAGGCAGAGCCAAAACCTCCTGAAATTGGGGGTCCCCAAACCCCACGGTACCACAGCAGAGCTGCAGAAGCCCTCAGGCTTGGCTGGCAATGAGGATGTGGCCTTCCCACAGCTCCCACAGCAGGGAAATGCTAGGAAACCTCAACCCCAGCCAGAGACAGGCCAGAATTTATTAAATTTAAGCTCTGCGACTTCAAAACTTGTGTTTGCCCGGCTGCAGGGCCTCAGGGCAGGGCAAGCTGCAGTGAAGCAGCCCCTGCATATTGTTCCAAAACTGAAAAAAGCGCTCAGCCATGAATCACGGCACTTCCCAGGCAGCTCCCAAAGCCCTGCCACCCTTCCCATCACAAACACAACCAGCCCTGGAGCCCTTCCAGCCCGGCTGTCCCGCTCCATCCCTCAGCCAGAGCAAGAGGAGTTAAACCCAATGCCTCACTCTGCAGCAGAATTAATAAAAAAAAAAAAAAAAGAAGAAGAAAAGACAACAAGTTGGTTTTGAACACCCTCAAGGTAAAGATTTAAGAGGCAGCCCCAGCCCTGCCCCAAGCAGGCGCTGCTGGGACACGTCCTGTGCTCGCTGCACGCTCACACAAAGCTCCACAGCTCTGCAAACGCCCCGGCCACGGGCTGGAGTGGGGCCCTCCCCACTCCCCTCCACCCTTTTCCCACCTCAGCCCATTCCCCTTCCCTTGCTGGCTCCCAAAGCTGTCGAGTCTGCAGTGCTGGGCTCCCCCTTCCCTCCCCAGAGCACGGGAGAGGGGCAGGAATCACAGCCTGGCACTCGCAGGGCAGGGAGAAGGTTGGGGATTAATTAGAAAACCAAGTAAAAGGCAGCCCCGAGGAGGATGAGGATGGCTGGGCTGGGACAAGATGATCCTGATGGAACAGGAGGGGTTTTGGGGTGGAGGTTTTGCAGCAGGGAGGGACTTGTTGGCATCACACCACCGGACCAGCACAGGCTGCAGGGATGTTTGGGAGAGCAGTGCAGCTCCTCCCTGCTCACAGATGCTCCAGTCACACAATCCCACCTCCCACACGCCAGAAATCTGCAGGAATTCTCCCAAACTGCCTGATATTCAAGAGGGCCAAACCTGGCCCGCAGCAGCAGCAATCTGACAAACAAACCCCAAATACTCCCCGGGTGTTGACACTGCTCCAACCTTTGCCCTTCCCATCCCCACCTGTGTTTGCTGATGAGGGACCTTTCGTTGCTGCCTTCCCCACTGCACAGTTTGCCCTTGAGGCCACCAAGGGCAGGATTTGACTGGGCAAAGACACCGAATGTGGTTCTGGGAGGTTGGTACCGGGCATGGGCCTGGGAAAGGATGAGGGAAGGCTTCCTCTGACCAAATTGGGGTGGCCAAGAAAGCGCCTCACCACTCCACGTCTCCTAGAGGGTCAAAATAAAAGCCGTGGGGAAAGATCAAGATTTAGGGGACACAGCTGTGGGTGCCAGCACCCCTCCTGGGCTGCCACAGCTGCTCTGGTGTCCCTGTAGGGCTGCCACCCCTCACACTGAATGCAGGCTCCTCCCAGGGCAAGGACCTTGGCAGGCACATGGAGCAGTTAAGGCAAGCAGAATTCTGTAGAAATTTGGGATTTGAACCATCAATCACCTCATGAGCCTGGGAGGCTTTGCCACAAAGAGTCTGGGTGCAGCCATGGGTGGGCTCTGCCCTGCAGCCGCTCCCTCAGCCCAGATGGGGTTTGGAGACAGATCTGCTCATCCTCTGCTTGCTCTGAAGAAGCTACTTCTGGAATTTAAATCCCTCATAAGCTCTGCTTTGGGGCGGCATTAAAGTAAAAAATACAATTTAAGGAACTTCATTGAACTCCGATGTGAATCAATGCCCCAAAACTCGCAGGAGGAGTTACAATGAGGAGTTTTTTATTTCCCTCAGCTGTCAGAGGGCTTTGAAGCTGCCCCACTGCCAATGGTCCCACCCAAAAAGCATCACATTGACACCCTGCCCTAGGCTACATCTGGCAGATCCCGGCTGGAGCCGGAGTTCTGTGGTTCCAGCCCTGCAGCTCCAGCTGCCTCCCATGGCTCCCAAAACTCAGCAGAGCCACAGCAGACAATGCAACGCAGGCCATGGAGGGCAAGAATGGCCATGAAGGGCAAGAACAGCCATGGAAAAGCACATCCAAGGAAGAGACAAGCAGACATCTCGTTTTATAGCATAAACAGACATGTCACAACACACCGGGTAATTCTCCAGCTCGTACGGGGACGGAAGGGCCACGAGACCACAAGACCTTACAATGCATCAGCCAACACGGGTTCAACACAGGGCCAGAGGGACATGCAGGGTCCTGAGCCTATTATGTACAAAAGTGTCACCGCTGCCCATGGGAGGGGGCCTCCACTGCACCCCCATTCCCACAGCAAAGACACGGCCTGATGTCACAAACCCCCACTCTGCACCCCATTCCCACAGCAAAGACACGGCCTGGTGTCACAAACCCCCACACCATACCCCATTCCCACAGCAAAGACACGGCCTGGTGTCACAAACCCCCACACCGTACCCCATTCCCACAGCAAAGACACGGCCTGGTGTCACAAACCCCCACACCGTACCCCATTCCCACAGCAAAGACACGGCCTGGTGTCACAAACCCCCACACCGTACCCCATTCCCACAGCAAAGACACGGCCTGGTGTCACAAACCCCCACACCGTGCCCCATTCCCACAGCAAAGACACGGCCTGGTGTCACAAACCCCCACACCGTACCCCATTCCCACAGCAAAGACACGGCCTGGTGTCACAAACCCCCACACCGTACCCCATTCCCACAGCAAAGACACGGCCTGATGTCACAAACCCCCACACTGCTCCCCAATTCCCACAGCAAAGACACAGCCTGGTGTCACCAAGCCCCACACTCGCCCGGAGACCAAGGCATGATTCCCGTGACACACGTCCCTCTTCAGACCGCTCCATGTTTTAATGGCAGGTGAACAAAATGAAAATCTGATAAAGGATGAGTTTGCAGTCAGGATAAATGGTTCTTGCTCTCTCCCAGGAAAAGGTACCCCAGGCCCAGCTGGCTTCTGGTTCACACAGGCGCCCACCAGGGCAGGAGAACTTCCCTTCTCGCTCATCAGCAGTCCCTGGAGATGATCACAGAATCATGGAATGGTTTGGGTTGGAATGGACCTTAAAGCTCATCTCATTCCAACCCCTTGCCGTGGGCAGGGACACCTTCCACTATCCCAGGGTATTCCCAGCCCTGTCCAACCTGGCCTGGAACACTTCCAGAGATGGGGCAGCCACAGCTTCCGTGGGCAATTTGAATTTTTACAGTTTTCTGTGGGCAGTGATGGATACCTGCCCGAGGCTGAGCTCTGCTGCCCCTCCGTGTGGTGGGTGCCCGCTGGCTGTGGGATTTCCTTGCTCCCTCCCTCTCCCCGGATCAGCACTGACCCTGTGCCAGCTCAGTGACATCACACGGGCTACGAGTGAAATGCTACCAGGGCTGTCGAACCCTTTGGAAAACCAGGATTCCCCCCCAATACTGACTCGTGGTTATTGCTGCATAATACACAACTGGCCCCCAAAAAGAGCAGTGGCACCCTGTGTCCTGAGCCAGCAGCATCCCCGCACCCGTGGGTGCCCCTGTACCCAGCAGGGAGGCCAGCACGGAGCTGATCCACGACACAGGGGCTCTGTCCCAACCCTGCGTGCCTCAGAGCCACCAAAGTGCCCGTTTTGGTGGTGATCCCATGGATCTGGCCCCACAGAGCCCGGCACCGTGGGCTGTGCCAGGAGCTGCCCCTCTCTTGTGCAGCTAGAAGCCCAATCATGAATTGCTGGGTGAGAAAACGGAGGTGGAAAGTGGCCAAGGGACCTGCTGGTCTCATCCACGCGTTTTTAAGGCATATTTTGCAGGAAGGGCGTGCTCCCGCATGACTCCGATGGCTGCAGCTGGCCGAGCTCCCCGTCATCCCACCTGCAGCTCCCTGGGGATGTGGGAGAACAGCAGGAAAGGAGGAAAGAAGATGAAAGCGGGACTCGCTGACATTTATTTGGTTTCTGCATCAGACTAAAGCAGCGTTTCCTCCTTCGGATCTCTGGCTCCAGAACAGCCCCAGGTGCTGGACGGGGAGGGGGCTGTCTCATGGGGACGTGACACCCGAGTGACACTGGAGGAGGATGGACAGCTGCAAGGTTCAACAAGTTCCATCCGTGGCCTGCTTGGAAAAGGCATTTATTAGCTGTAAACCTCTGTCGTGACGTATAGAAAACCGGGGAAAGGAGCGGGAGCTCGACCAAGTTTGAATCCTGGTGAGAGTTCTCCTTAGAAAAATGGTTAGAGGAGGGGAAAAAAACAAAAAAAAACCAACCGTGGCTTCGAAATCAAAACTGTCCCAAAAAAAAAAAGAAAAAGAGCGTTTCCGCTAGTTAAAAGCCTTTAACCAGCAGAACTTTTTTGTGTTTTCTCCTTTACAAACATAGTGCATCTGCGATCACTGGGAATTCCGGTCCATCTGGGAAAGGGCCTGTGCTGGGACTACAGAGAGGCTGCTGGTGTGGCGGGGAGAGCCGGCAGCGGCGTCACATGTGCGCCTCGGAGGCCGGGCAGCCCGGCAGCAGCTCCCCGTTCACCACCGCCTCCGACACCAGCATCTTGTCTTTGCCGGAATCCAGGCGCTGCTTCTTCAGCATCCTCTGGTGGACCAGGGGCACCACGGAGAGCACCAGGCCGCCGATGATGGGCGGCACCCCGGCGAAGTAAAAGGCCGCGTCGTAATTCCCAAAATAATCATTGAGGTATCCTGGAAGAGAAGAGCGATGGGTGTTAGAGCCCCGTCAGCCTAACGAGCTCGTTAGTCTAATGATCTGCTTGTTCCCTCCTTCAAGCGCAGTTTGCGTCACCCACCAGATTTGGGGAGATTTGGGTTTTTAAAATAATCTTTTTTTCCGTTGCGTTTCTGGGAGTTTTTACGCCCTGGATTAAGGGACGTGTGCAGCCACCGTTGTGTACCAAGGGAGTGAAGGAGGAGAGCCTCAGCCATCGTTCCTGTTCCGCCAGAACGGGACACAATCAGACACATCCCAGACAACCCCAAATGCAAGCTGAGACCTGCTAAACCCAACATTTCTTCCCAGAGCCTTGCCAGCCAGGAGGCAATGGGAAAAGTGGGCAGGGGCTGTTCCTCGGCTGATTGCCTCCATGTAAGCCCTGCCCTGGTGGATATTTTATCTCACGCTGCCAATCACAAACAATGGCCAAGCCCTTAAAACCCAGCGAGGTTCTGCATTTGTCTGGCAAGTTCCAACACAGCCAGACATCCTTGGAGAACAACACAGGGCCATTGATCAGCACTGGAAAACCCCTCTGGGTGGCTCCTGCGTGGACACTTCCCTGGGGATGAGGCCAAAGCATAGGGCCCCAGCAAGCCCCACTCAGGCTGTCCTGGTCCTCACCCTCCCAGTGAGAGGTCTGTGACTCCCACGTCCCCTCCCAAGGGTGTTAAAGGGACCTTGGCTGCCGGAAGCAGAGAGATCGGAGGTGCTTATCCAGCTTTGGCTTAGCACAGGTCCTGCTGCTCAGGGGCAGCTCTGGCAAAGCTGTTAAGGACTTTGGGGTTATTGCTGTGCTGGAACTCAGACCCAGCTCTTGTGCAGGCCCAGGTGTCGCCATCTCCAGCATCAATTCCATCTAAAAGGACTTCTAGAAAATTAATATCTGCCGATTTTTAGCTCAGCTTCGAACAGAAATCACTTCATGTGACCTTGGGTCACTGTTCCCGTAATGGTCACCTTTCATCAGCCTGAAGAAAGGCCCTGAGACGCCACAGGACATAGCATGGAGTGATGCCACCCCCATTCTTCAACCCCAAAAAACTTCTTCAACCCCAGATAAGCCGGAAAACTCAAACCAGCACATCTGGGCTCACACCAAAACACCACCATGGGTAAAGTCTGCCACCAGCACATCCCTCCCAGCCGCTGGCTCCTGGTGCAGCACCGCGGTGTCACCCACCTGCTATGGGCGTGCCCGCGGTCATGGGCACGGCCATCAGCCCCATGAGGTACCCTATGGCCTGCGACGCCTGCATGGGCCCCACCAGCTCGAAGGCGATGGGGGCCATGATGGTGGTGAAGAAGCCGTCGCAGAGGCCGAGGAAGAGGCAGATGACAATGACGCCCTCAAAGCCTCGGCACTGCGGGATCATCATGCACAGGAGGCCCAACAGCATGAAGGATGCGACCTGGGGAGACACAAGTGGGCATGAGAGCGGGGACGGGCAGCATGGAGAGTCACGGAGGTGACACTGAACAGGTCAATGTCACTGCTCCCCCCTCCAGAGCCAGCGAAGCCATCCAGCTGCTGCTCCTGTCTTGGAGAGGCCCTTAAAAATAACCTTTTAAGAAGGGTTAAGAAGGATTAGCTGCTGGATTAGCTGCTAGATTTCAGCAGTTTGTTCTTCAGAAACCACAAGGAGGTGAAAGGGTGTCGGTAGTTGGGGAAGAGCTGCTGCCATCGAGTTTGATGGATGAGCAGACACCGATGGGTCAAGTGTGCAACTCCTCTCACACATTTCTGCAGTGAATTTTCTTCCCTCCCAGCAGACAGTGGTTGGTAAAGGCTTTGTGACTGGCAGTTGTTAAGCAGAGTGGGGACGCCAGTGCAGGGATGCCATTCCTGGCCAGCACCTCCACGGAGGGCTGGGCACAATGTACCTGCAGGTAAATCTTCTTCAGCCCGGGAATGCAGTCGCCAATGCGGCCCGACACCAAGCGCCCCAGCCCCGACATGGCCCCGAGGCAAACCAGGAGGATCCAGTCCTTTTTGGTCTCATGGAATCGCTTCTCCACGTACTTGACCTGGGATGGAGGGAGGGAAGGGCACAAGGACATGCAGCTGTAGTACGTTGATCCCTCTCACCTCCCCAAAAGGGACGAGACTTCCTGCTGAGGGATTATGGATTTGGAGTGGTTCGTGACCCTCATGTTCACACCACACTGACCTGCACCCCCACCCACCCCAAACCCCACAGGCCCTTCCTTTCCTGCTACTGGGGCTTGTCCTGGGAGCACTGGGAAGTGACCCTGGCCCAGCCTGGCACAGAGAGGACACACAAAACCATATCCATCACTATTCCTGTTTACAGGATGTGCAGCAGTTTCTTGGCTTCAAGGTTTTTGGTGTCCATCCCCACCTTCCCACCTCCAGGCAAAGGGATCTCCCTCCCCTCCCAGCCGCAGCCCCGGCTCTCACCAGGTTCATGTAAGGTACGAGGTATCCCAGGACAGCCGTGGCGATCCCGAAGGCCCAAATCCGATAGGTCTTTCTCCGGAACACCCTCAGGTTGAAATACTTGCGGGTCTGGGCCCAGCACTGCTGCCTGACGCTCCGGCTGCCCAGCTTGTCGTGCCCGTCATGCTGAGAGTCACAAGAAGGTGGCAGGATGGGCCGGTAGGTCATGGACAAGAAGATCTGGATGAGCATTAAGGCACTGAGTACTTGGAAGGTGTGTGCCAGCCCAATGGCGCTGCCCACCATCTTCAGGAAGAAGGGGAGCGGCACGGAGATGAGGCAGCTGCCCCCGGCCACAATGCCGTTGGCCAGGCCCAGGCGGCGCTTGAAGTAGTGCCCGAGGATGACCAGCGAGGGCTGGAAGGCAAAGGAGCTGCCGCAGCCGAAGAGGATCCCGTAGGTGAAGTAACGAACTTCCAGGGACCTAGCAGGAATAAAACAGGTGGCAGTGGTGCTGCCGGGCAGAGGTGAGGAGGCCTCCATCCCTGCAGCCCTGCAAGGAGCAGGTCCCACATGCTGCAGGTGCTGCACAGACAGGCTGACCCTGAGGAGCTTATTGCCTCGCCAAAGCGAGGATTAGCCTCACTTTCCAGCTGGCATGTTAAACCTCCAGGAAAACCAAGTGTAGCTGGGAAGTGCTTTCTGCAACCAGGAGAAGGCAGCAGCCAACCTGGCCTCCTCGGGAAGCCGACCTTACTTCGACGGTTTTTAAATTACAGCAAACAAGATTTTCTAAGGTAGAGAGGGTGGGATATTTTTAGCCAGAAATCCTTTTAATTTTTCCACTGAAAGGGACTAATTGAAAACATTCTGCACCCAGGGTTTGAAAGCAGAAGGGACCAACCCTGCTGGTTATTAGGCACGTAGGAAGGAAATGTGGTGTTTCTGCCCAGGCTCCAGGCTGGTTAATTAAGTTCTTCTTCTTTAAGCTCCACTGGGAGCTTAAATTAGACAGTTAATAGATCTCATTTGTACCTTACATTGGTGGCTGCGCTCAAGGAGGGAGTGAAGTGGCTGCTCTGCAGAGCAGATGGAGAGTCCTGAGAGCCCTTGGAAGGAGCTGCTTCCCAACTGCCAGCCCAATTTTCCCACCAGAAGCAGCTGACAAAGGCGCCTGGATTTAGGCAGCACAAACAACCTGTTGTGTTTCTCTCCAGAAAAAGGATTTTTTTTCTTCATCCCCGTGCAACACATCCAGCTGCAAAGGCCTGGGAGGGGAGCGTCAGGGAAAGCTTTGGGCAGCTCAGGGTGTTGCACAAGCAGGGCCTGTGCCCCAACCCTCAGAGCAATCCTGAGTGCTGCTCCCAAAGCAGGAGAGGAGACTGCAGCCCACATCTCCCAGAGCAGCTGGAAGCTGGGAAAACCTTTACAAGCTCATCATTCCTTCCATTACACGCTCGTCCCTTCGGCCTGCCAAGCGGAACGCAGGACGCGCTCACTGTGCCCGACGGCTCTGAGACAAATGAAGGGCAATTGCCATCCTCTCAGAGCGAAACCACATCAGAAGCCCCCTCCATGGGAGCCGGGCAAGCAGCTGGGCCATGCAGGCCCCATCCTGATGCCTTAAGATTTGGCTTTTGTGTTTTTTGGACCCTGTGCTGCTTTGGTGGGACTCTCAAACTCCATACAGTCTGTTAACTCCTGTTCTCACATTCTAGTCAGACACAACAAATCCTCTCCGGGCCTGGACTCAAGGACACTTTGTTGTCCCAAGTCCCGAAAATTGTAAACTGAGGTGCTAGGAGCGGGGACAGACTTGGGGTAAATTCCATCATCACCTGAAACTATAATTGGAGAATTAACCCCGATCTGTAAATTGATCAAAACTTATAAAAGTGTAAAAGACTCGTAACCAGTCATCCATCTTGGGCGTGGCCTCTCCCGGAAAGGGCTCTGACTGCCCGAGGTGTCCCTGTTGAAGGCCCTGCAATAAATCCCCATTTTATTCTCTGAATCTTGTCTGGCCTCTGTTCTAGGCAGCCTCTGATCAGGCATCAGTCCGAGCTCCCACGCCCCAGCCCTGGCCTGGGCACGGCAGCCCTGATGCCGACGTGTGGGATAAGTGCAGACAAACGCCACAGCTCCCATCTGCTCCCTGGTGCTGCTCAGACAGCCCTGCAGGAGCAGGGGCTCCTGTCAGCCGTGCCTCTTAGCCAGGATTTCCCAGGATTTCCCAGTCTGCTCACTGGGAACGAGCCAGCTGCTCTGCGCTGGGCAGGGCGGCAGCGTCTCCTCGGATTAGGAGGTTGCCAGGGGATAATTTCATCTCCTGGGACAAGGAGATCTCCCTCCATCAGCTTCCTCTTGCTTCCAGTGGAACAGCCCTGGTTCATCCTTGCTGGCAGCAGTTTGGGGGATCCCTCTGTGCAGGAGGAACTGGGCAGAAATGGTGGAGGGGAAGGAGAAGCAGATGGAAAGGAACTCAACCCTCATACAGAACATTCAGCATGGAGGAGGAGGGCTGGGAGGGCAGGAAGGGCACGTGAAGCCAGGCCTGCTGAGCTGGCCATCATCTCCCATTCCTCAAGCTAAACCAACCCCTTGAACTGCAGGGAAGCTGAAGCCTTAACTGGGATTTTCCTTTTCTTGAGAGCGCACAAGGTCCCTGGTGGCTTGAGCTGGTTACAAGTGCAGGAGACACCCCAGAGAAAGGCAGCAGAGAGGAAAAGCCTCACCTTGACCCCATCCAGCCTTCTCCAGAGCTTCGCTTTTCAGCTTATTTGGCTTCTTTAGTGGTTTTGATACAAAATTCCCAATATTTTGAGACAAGAGGCACTGAGCCAGGCACTGGGGTCTTGCCACAGAGTCCTGGTGGCTCAGAGGGTTTTTGGAGCAGCTCAGAGCAGCGCTGGGAAACGCTGCTGCTCCTCCGTTTGGACAAAACAAACCCATTTGAGAGAAAGCAGGAGACAAAGGGGGAGTGAGCCTTGACCCAGCCCTGCCTGAGCCCACCGAAGCCGGGCTGTGTCCCTTTGCTGTGTCCCTTTGCACTGGTGCTTATAGCACAGGGATCTCCAGCTGCAGCGGAGGGACTTGGCAAGAGGGGCCAAAAAAAAAATCTTCTCCATTGTTCTGGGAGAGCGGGAGCCACAAGCCCCGAATTTCAGGAGCAGCCTTGGCCATCCGGAGGGAGCGCTGCCAAATCCCAGAGCGTCCCCGCTCTTCCTCCGACCCCGCTCGGCTCCTTCCCTTGCTCTGGTCCAGCTGCAAAGGGGCTCCTTTCTCCCTTAAAAGGCAGCCAAAGGAATGTGGTCCGAGAGTGAGGGGCAGGAAACAGGGATTTCAGCTCCTCAGCTCTCCTGGAAATGATAGTCCTCTCTGCCTGTGCTGTTTGATTTTTTTTAATTTTTTTTTTTGAAGCCCAACACAAGCCCCTGGCAGCGGCGTGGTCCCATGACCCCTTTTGCTTTGCACATTTTACAATGGCAGGGGGGGAAAAGTCCAAGCTCCGTTGATTAGAAGGAAAGCAGGATTACATGGGAAGCTCCTGTGGTCTGCATGCCAGGGCACAGCTTCCCTCAGGACCTGCTGCACCTTTTGCTGTTATTTTTGGAAACAAATGGTGGCACCTGAGGGGGAAGCTGCAGAGGGTGTTTCCTTCCATGCCACAGCCCAAGGTGGGTTTAGCATCCCAAAAATCCCACCTGCAATTGGCCACAGTCCTGGGGGCTTTGCCTGGGGATCAGAACTGATCCCCACTCCCAGAAAACTGAGGGGATCCCACAGATGAGGGCTTGGGGATCCAGGGAATCAGGATTGGGACAAGTACAAGGGTCTCACTGACCAGGAGGAGCACAGCGCGGGCAAGTCGCCCTCTGGAAAACTGGTGTGTATTTGCTTTAAAAACCCACTCCTTGAAGCATTTTAATTAAAACAATATTGATTTTAACCGAAATCCAACCCAAAAGCAATGTTTTTGTTCAGAAAAAGTGGGGCAAACGCTGCTTTGGAGGTGTTTCCATGGAGCCTCTGAGACTGTGTTTAATAAGTGTCACATAAATTACCCCAGAGGTGACCTCTTTTTGCTCCCACAGT
Organism: Pomatostomus ruficeps; assembly: GCA_013400735.1. NCBI lineage: Eukaryota > Metazoa > Chordata > Aves > Passeriformes > Timaliidae > Pomatostomus > Pomatostomus ruficeps. Next base: position 118,628 of record VYZT01015256.1, on the reverse strand, counting down.
GATGCCAACGCCGATTTCTGGGCTGGAAAGACACACAAGGTACACCTGCCATCCAAAAGCATAGTGGCCAGTGCCTGCCAGCAGAAATTCATGGCAGGGGATCAGACGGGGAGAACAAGGAGCAGCAGTGGCCAGGGCAGGAACACCACAGGCTGCTCCAAACCCCGTCTGCCTTCCCCTCCCTGTCTGCCCTGCACAGAAACTCCCTCTCAGGCCTAATCCACCAAATATTATTTTAAGCATTAGTTTACTTTCAGCACCAAATGTGAAAATGGCTGCGAAGGAGAAGGGTTTTCTCTGGGAGTGCCTGTGAGAGGCACACCGACCTCTCCTGCTGTTTTAAAGATCAAATGAGGGACCTGAGTGCTGAAATCCCAGAAAATACAGTCCCTTGCTTGGGTAAAATTCGCTCTCTTTTTATCTGGGGACACAAAGCTCAGTTTGGAGGGGAACAGGCTGAGCACCTGTGGGCTGCAGGGATGCCAGGACACCTCTCATGTGGGTGAGATCCACCCGCTTTGCCCCCAAAGGCAGCAGCAGCGTGTTGGCAGGGGGTTTGCAGGGAACAGGAGGAAGAGGAGCTCTTCAAGGAGCAGGGTGTCCCCCTGCCCAGCCTTACTTGGTGAAGGAGCTGGAGAGGAGCCCGATGAAGGCGATGGCGGCTCCCGAGGCTGCCGTGGTCCTGCAGCCGATGCGGTCGGTGAAGATGCTGACGATGGGAGAGCAGAAAAAAATCATCCCCATGGCCAGGGAGCCGACCCATGCTGGGGAGAGAGAGAAGAGAGGAGATGGTCAGGGTGGGACATCAAACAGGGGCTGGGGAGGGGACAACCAGGGACCAAGTTGAGCTTTGAAGTTGTCTTGGCAGAGAGGCAGACCCACCACACTCTTAATTAAAACACTGTTAAGTGCTGTCAATTAACAGTGCAGCTCATAAATGGCACAGAGACCACTTGTGCTGCCTGGTGGCCCCAGGGATGGGGCACAGCGATGGAGGAGGGACAGGTTCTCCATGTGTCCCTCTCTGCTGGGTTCGTGTGTCCCAGGGAACAGCAGGAACCGAGTTCCAGCGCTTTTCCCAAACGTGCCACGATGCCCCACTGATCCCACCAGGAACCTCCACAGCCAAAAGCCCCCTGAGCCCCTCCAGGCTCTTTGGCTGGGAAGAGTTTCCTGGCCTGAGTCCCAGCCCTGCATTCCCACCCTCACCCAGCGCTCCCTTGCCCCCCAGGGTCAGGACTCCTCCCCTTCCCCTCTCCCCACCTCCAGGGAGGATTCCTCTTTATTTTATCTGAGCTGATGGAGACACGTTGATCTCAGGTTAAATTCCAGCCCTGGCCCTGCCAGGCGAGGCCCAAGTAGGACCATCGTGCCCTGTCTCCTTCCAGCCCACTCAGGACAAAACCACTGTCTGTCTGTCTGTCTGTCTGGCGTTTTTTCCAGCAACTTTAATTATTCACAGATTTTCTTCAGCCCATCACAGAATCGTTAAGGTCAGAAAAGCCTTTTAAGATCCTCAAGTCCAACCACTCCCCCAGCAGTGCCAAGCCCAGCTCTAACCCACGCTCCCCAGTGCCACATCCACAGAGCTTTTAATTCCCCCCAGGGACAACGATTCCATCACTGCCCTGAGCAGTCTGTGCCAGCTCTTGACCACCCTTTCAGTGAAGAAATTTCTCCTAATATCCAGCCTAAACCTCTCCTGGCACAACCTGAAGCCATTTCCTCTTGTCCACCATCTCCTCCCTGCCCTCCACCTTCTCCTTTTAATGATTTGTGTGACTATTTTGGGGAGGAAAGGCAAGATTTCAAGAAAAGCAATGTGGTGAGGAAAAGAATTTCAATTCTAACAGCTCTGAGGAGAAGCAAGAGGTCCCCTGGGTGGTGCGTGGGGCAGAGCAGGATGGACAGAGGGACAAGGGGCCCCCAGCCCTACCTGGCACCAAACTGGGGGGACCTCCTGGAGCATCTCCAGGCTCCAGGTGCTGGCTCTGGGCTGCCAAGCACAGCCCCAGGACATGTGGTCCTTTTGCCTTTTTTTTCCCCCTCTTTTAGGGTTGGGTTTTTTGTTTTTGTACCAGAGCCAAGGGCTCTGCAAACCTTTTCAGTGCAGCCCTGCACAAAAACACCCTCATGGTCCTTCCAGAGCCATGAGATCTTCAAAAAATAGCCAGGTCCCTATTAAAATAAAATCCCAGCTATAGAACGGCCTCTCCAAGCTCTGCCTTTCACAAAAGGACCACACAAGGAAGCCCCCCCAAGGCTGGGAAGAGCTGACCCTTCCAAATTAATTACAAGTTCACAAGGACCCAATTTACTTCAAAATCTTCCTTAATAAATGCAGAACGGAGCAATAAAATGAAAAGCGAGGGCTGAGCTGGAACCTCGTGGGGACGGGCTGGGCTCTGATCTCAACTGCAGGCAAAAAGACGGGAGAAGGAAAGGGAGAGGGAAAGGAAGAGGGAAAGGGAGAGGGAAAGGGAGAGAGAAAAGGAGGGGGAAAGGAGGGGGAAAGGAGGGGGAAAGGGAGAGAGGGAAAGGGAGAGAGGGAAAGGGAGAGAGAAGGGGAG
>VYZT01015256.1:90516-116033 GCA_013400735.1 Pomatostomus ruficeps | reverse complement strand
AGAGGGAGAGGGAGAGGAAAAGGGAGAGGGAAAGGGAGAGGGAAAGGAAGAAGGAAAGGGGAGAGGAACTGGGAGAGGAAGAGGCAGAGGAAAAGGGAGAGAGGGAAAGGGGAGAGGGACGGAGAGGAAAAGGGAGAGGGAAAGGGAGAAGGAAGGGGGAGAGTGAAAGGGAGAGGGAAAGGGAGAGGGACAAGGAGGGGGAAATGGAGAGGGACAGGGAGAGGGAAACGGAGAGGGAAATGGAGAGGGAAAAGGAGAAAAAGGGAGAGAGGGAAAGGGGAGAGGGAAAGGGAGAGGGACAGGACCCCCCTCTCCAGCTGATTTTCTCGGTTATAAACACAAGGCACAGTGCAACGAAAGTCCCTCTAATAGGATTAGGTGGCACAGGTCCAAAGAGCCGTCCAAAACAACTCTGAGAGGGGGTGAGGGGTGGGAGCCCCGCCAAGATGGGAAAGGCTCGTTAAATTGGATAATATACTTCCAGAAATGTTCCTTCTACTCCAGCCAAGGCAGTAAAACGTTAGATGGCCCCGTCATGTTTGAAGTTTGTTATTTTTGGAAATTACTTTAAGAAACGCGGAAATAAAAGCATAAAGCGAAGTATTAAATTTAAAGGGCCAGATTCGGATCTTAATAACCCGGGGATTTACATGCAAATAGGCAGGATCAATCTCTGGCCCCAAAAATGCACACTCACCTGCCGAGATCAAAGCAAACCCGGGGCAGGAGGTTCAGCAACAGGCGCTTAAAAGCTCCTCCAGCTCTGGGTTTGCAAAAATGGAGATATCGCTCAATTAAAATTGGTAAACACACCAAAATAAAAAGAAAAAAAAGAGTCCTGTGGCAAATTGCTCTACCTTAGAGAAAGGGCTTACCACAAGCAATGAATAAAAATAGGCTCGGGGAAGAACATCCAGTTAAAATTAGTAAGAACAATAGCCTCACTTCCAGAGCGGGGTTTTGTCTTCCCAGCGCTTCCCAGCGAAGCCCCGGGAAGCCAGGAGGGCTGGGCGAGCTCCAGCGCTGCAAGGAAACCTCAGCAAAACCTGGGGGCAGGAGAAAAATCTCCTCGGTGCCGGCTCCAATCCCGGTGTGATTCACACCAGAACACCCCCGGAGAGTGGGGTCGGTGATTTTCCCTGTTTTATCCCCAGTGATTTTCCCTGTTTTATCCCCAGTGATCCCCATTCTCCTGGGGTGGGACAAGGATGGAGAGAAGGCATGGCAGGAACCACAGGTTGGGAAAGAAATGGAGTTCAGGTGAAGCTCAGCCCCAGACCCGCCCCGTTGGGCACAGTCCTTGGATCTGCTCCAGGAAAAGAGTTTATTTTTGACAAAGAAAGGTTTATTTCTGGCAATCTGTGGAGCTGAAGTTTCTCCTGGACTCTGCTGGATGTGAAGGGCAGAGGCAGCTGTTCCTCCAGCGGGATCCAGACAGGGCCCAGCACCTTCCCTCCAACGCTGGAGAAGTCACCTCTCGATTTAAAGCCCACAGAAATAAAAAGGGAGGGAATTTTGGCTCCTGGTTTCCAGAGGGTTTGGATGAGATGGTTGATTCCCAGCCTGGCCACACCTCCCACCCTCTGCAGCTGATAAGCTGGGCGAGATATGGAAACACAGGCAAGCCCCCACAGGAGGCACAGAGCCTTATCAAGCAGGTCCTAAAAGAAGCGATGGAGCGAATCCAGCTGAGGATGGGGCTGGAAGGAGCTCCAGAGCTGCCAGAACTTTGACAGGGATCGGGTTAGGACTTGATAGTGTTTTAGGGTGCTGTGAGTCCAGCCAGCTGAAGGGGCTGGTTTTGGAGCTGGGTGCCATGAGGGGACCTGGCTGGTGATAGCCAGGTGACCCTTTCTCCAAGAGATGTCTTGGCAGAAACATGAAATTCTTCAGAAATCACAGTTTTAGATTTAAAAAAAAAAATTTAAAAAAGGCATGAAAGCACTCTGCTTTTGGTGAGGGGAAACGGAAATAACCTCTGATTTAGGGGTTGCTGATACCAGAGGTGACTCAAGGTGTGCTGTCCCTCCCTGGTGGCCACCTCTCTGCTGCCCCTGCTTGGCACTGAGTTCCATGGGGAGCAGGCCTGCCCATCCCACCCTGCTCCCAGCACAGCCCCTCCTGCAGGGACTGGAGCAGCAGCTGAGGAGCCGGGACCCCTCAGGGCACCCCCTGCTCCAGGGGGCTGGGGGACACACCACCCTAGCTGCCACCCCAGCCCAAGCCACCCACAGAGCTGCTGGGACGTTCCTGGTGCTCCTGGGGATGGAGAATGGGAAGAGCCCAGCGTGGGGTGGTGCTGCTCTGCTGAAGCAGAGCAGTTGACCAAGGAGAACATTCCAGCAGCAGCTCTCACACGGAGGGGAAAGCTCGAGTTAAAGCCCCACAGATTTCTCCTCCTCACCTTGACAAAAGGCAGCCAAGGTGTCCCATGGCTGATCCAAAGTGATGTGGCCTTCAGCAGGGACAGGGAATATAGGGGTTGAGGAGCTCCGAGGGGAGCAGATATCAGAGAGGGATTCAGAGATCAGAGAAGGATTCAGAGATCAGAGAATCACAGTATCAGTAGGGTTGGGGTTGGAAGGGACCTTGAAGATCTTCCAGTTCTACCCCCAGCCATGGCAGGGACACCTCCCACTATCCCAGGTTGCTCCAAGTCCTGTCCAACCCAGCCTTGGACACTTCCAGCTGTTGCAACAGCATGGCCAGGAGGATTCATCCTTCCCAACACCACTCACCCTGGGCTCGGGACAGAGCGAAAACTGACAAGGTGACCCATTCACCCACCAAGTGGACCAGGAGTGCTTTGGTCACCTTCTCCTCCTCCTGCCAGCGGGTGACAAAGCTCCTGGGGACCCCATGGCAGAAGAGGATGGGCACAGGGGGTTTGGGGGACTCAGCTCCCCCTGCAGTGGGGCTGGTGATGCTGAGGGCCGTGAGCACCATGTCCATGTGCTCGTGGTGGGCAGAGCCCCCAGGGTCAGTCCAGCTGGTCCCACCTGGCTACCAGCTCAGCTTCCTTTCCAGCCAGACCATCCAACAGGATGACAAACTCTGCCGTTGCTGGCGTTTTCCTAAGCAGAAAAAGGGCTCTGAGGGCAGAGCAAGGTGGGAGCAGGAAGGTGAGAAAGGAAGAAAATCTCACTGCTCTGAGACACAGATCCAAACCCTGCCAGTATTTAGCTCATTGTTCCAAAAAACACCATTAAAAAATCAGACTGCAGCACTTGCAGCCAAACCTATTTGTTCCTTTAAAACCGAATCTCCAGGGAGAGGGGAGGAAGGGACGTCGCTCTCAGCTGTGCTTCCCCGCTGACCCAAATACCCCGGGCTGGAGGGATCAAGGGCCCGGAGGTGACCTCAGATCCGCCGCTGGAGGAAGTGTCTTCCCTCGCTTCCCGCGGCTTCTCCCGCTCACGCCGCACAGCTGGGACAGGGCGGCCGCCGGAGGGGACGGGGACAAGACGCACAGGGTCACCTTCCCCAGGCACCTGGTGTTTCGCAGAGGAGAGGTGAGGCAGCCAGAGGTAATTCGCCTCCTGCACCTCTCCAACAAGGAATAAATCGCTTTCTGACTCGTTCCAGGCACGGGGAAGCTCTGCTGCTGTGACAAACCTCATCATACATCTCCAAACCCTCCCCAGCCCTACCTGGCTCTGGTTTTGGGTGGCCTGGGAGTCCAGGCAACCTCATGGCCCTTCCCAGGCAGAGGCTGCAGGGGAGCAGGCGGCTGTGCCCCCCTCGGTGGGGCTCCCGCTGCACATCTGGAGTGGAAACCACGCAGCTGTTTCATCTCGTGCCCTTGAAGAGCCATTTGCGTCATCCCCCTGCGCTCTCAAAGCGAAGCCTGAACCGCTCCCAGCGGCTCAGCCCCATGTGCTCGACACCCCCTGCGGGCTGAGCTGGGCCCAGGGATGGACGGACAAGGCTTAAATCAAGGCAGATGCAAAAGGCAGAGCTGGGGAGGCCACCTTGAAGCACAGCGGGATGGGAAACTGAGTGAGAGAGCAGCAAAACAGAGCTGAGGAGTTGGAAACCAATGCTGGGGAACCCCAAATCGAACCTGGGGAGCACCAAACCGAAGCTGAGGAGCAAAAACTGAACCTGGAGAGCACCAAACCAAAGCTGAGGAGCACCAAAATGGCCCAAAATGAAGCTGTGGAGCCTCAAACTGATGCTTTGGGTTTGCTCCCCAAACCAAAGATGAGGAGCCCCAAAGCAAAGGTGGGGAACCCCAAACAAAACCTGAGGAACACCAAACTAAACCTGGAGACCACCAAACTGAGAGCCACAAACCAAAGACGGGGAGCACCAAACAGAAGATGAGGGGCCGCAAACCAAAGCTGTGAAGCCCCAAACTGAACCTGGGGAGCACCAAACTGAGGTTGAGGAGCACCAAACCAACACCAGAGTGCACCAAACTGGTCCTGAGGAGCCTCAAAATGATGCTGAGAAGCCCCAAAACAAAGTGTGAGAAGCACCAAACCAAAGCTGTGGAGCCCCAACATGAGGAGCCCCAAACCAAAGCTGGGGAGCCCCAAACTAATACTGAGGAACCCCAAAACGATGCTGAGGAGCCCAAAACCAAGGCTGGGGAGGACCAAACTGATGATGAGGAACCCCAAAATGAAGCTGAGGAACCCCAAACCAAGGCTGGGGAGTCCCAAACTGAGGAGCCCCAAACCAATACTGAGGAACCCCAAAACGATGCTGAAGAGCCCAAAACCAAGGCTGGGGAGCACCAAACTGATGATGAGGAACCCCGAACCAAGGCTGGGGAGCCCCAAATCAAAGTTGAGGAGCACCAAACTGAGGAACCCCAAACCAAGTCTGCGAAGCACCAAACCAAAGCTGTAGAGCCCCAAACTGAGGAGTCCCAAAATGGTGTTGAAGAACCCCAAATCAAGGCTGGGGAGCACCAAATGGATGCTGAGGAACCCCAAACCAAGGCTGGGGAGCCCCAAATCAAAGTTGAGGAGCACCAAACTGAGGAACCCCAAACCAAGTCTGCGAAGCACCAAACCAAAGCTGTAGAGCCCCAAACTGAGGAGTCCCCAAATGGTGTTGAAGAACCCCAACTCAAGACTGAGGAGCACCAAATGGATGCTGAGGAACCCCAAACCAAGGCTGGGGAGCCCCAAACTGATGCTGAGGAGCCCAAAACGGATGCTGAGGAACCCCAAACCAAGGCTGGGAACCCCCAGACTGAGGCTGCCAAGCTTCTCTGGAGGGAGCTGGTGCTGGTGGGGCACTGTGGTGGCAGCCTCGGTGCATCACGTGCAGCTCAAAGCCAGCTAAACTCATTAATTGTATAGCAGGCCCTGCTTGGTACCATACCCTAAAGCTCCAGAACAAAGTCCTCCTTTATCAGGTTTGGCTGACTTCTCCTCCTCCTCCTCCCCCCTCGCACTCTTCTGAAAACAATTCCACAACGGCCTGAAAATTGGAATAAATGGAATTATTCAGAGGAATTATTCAAGGCCAGGTCTGGCTAAAGACCCTTTCAGTGCCCTGTTTGTGGTGGCATTAGGACAGGGCAAGGAAATATGGGAATGTGGGAGAAGTGGGAGCTCCCACGGCCACGGGTGAAGCAACAGCTTCCCAGAGATGAGCCCCAGAAAGTGCCAATCCAGCCTTTGCCACAGGGGAGTTCCAAACCACTGATTTTGAGCTGGTTCAGGAGCACAGAGCACTGTGGGAATGCACTTTGCTTCAAAAACCCCACCACACCTCTCCTGACTGCATCCCTCTGCCTCCCCTCACTCTCAAAGACACAGGAGATTTCAAGAGACGATGTCCAGGCCACCTCCTGTAACCACTCAGTGACAGATCTCAGCTTATGTGAGAGAAAAGCCCCGAAATAGGCGGCCCTGTGGCCACACTAAGTAGAGATGGAGACAAATCTGTGGTTTCGCCTGGCAAGCAGCAGGCACGGAGTGTTTGCCTGGGGTTCCTGCGCTCGGCATCCCAGGGAAACTCAGTCCCAGCCACGGTTCGCACCCATTTCATTCCAAACCCATAAAACTCAACCCTGGCTAGAGCAAAATGGCGTTTGAGCTGGTTTCTGGGCTGCATCACCTCCTCCCCATGCACAGCCTCAACCTCGGAGGCTCCAGAGCTGGTCCAGAAATGCAAATTCTTGTGAAATCCATCCAAAAGCAACAAGGCAGCATGTGCTGTGCAGCTGAAACCCACCATGTGCCCAGGCGGGAGTTTTCTTCCCAGCACTCCGCTCCGCAGGCTGGGAAGGTTTTTCTTCTCCGCGTCGCCTCTGGCTTGCAATTTTTGAGGGATGATTCACCTACCACACACCAAAGTTACCCAACAAACAGGAGCTGCAGTCACAAGAGCTCCTCGGCCCTTCCAGACGGTTTTCCATGACCCACACACCCAAGAAGGCCGAGGATCTTGTTCCTCCGAGCTCTCCTGGCAGTGTGGGAGCCCAAGGGATGTTGGATTGGGCCGTGTCCGCCCATCTCCCATCTCCCTGGATGACAGCCCAGGGCTATCTTTGCATTGAGCTGCTGTTGGGCAAAACCAGCGCCCTCCCGCAGCTCCTGCCCTGATGAACTGGCAAAGACTCTTCAGCGCCGGGCAGGGAAAAAAACAAATCCTGGGTTCGAGCATCTCCCCCCTCGACTGCGCTGTCAAACGCCTCGCCAGCCCCTGGCTGCGTTTTCATCCAGCGATTTTATGAAAAACAGAGAAGTTCCATTTTAATTGGTGAAAATTCCCTCCTCCCACCCGCGGAGCACCAATCTGTAATTAGCCTTTCATGTAAAGCGATGTTTATTCCTGACGGAGTTTATCTTGGCACAAACACGCGCTCTGAAATGTGCACACATTTGAAGACTCAAACCCTGCATTTAATTCTCTATCTGCTTGTTAATCCTCATTGTTCCCAAGCCCCTTTTCAAAACACACCCACAGGGAGAAGAAAGTATTTTTTTATGTATATACATAAAAATCTCCTTCCAGCATCAGGACACCAGCGGCGAGCGCGGCACCGGCCCAGGGTCCGGCTGCCCCCTGGATCTCGGCGCTCTCCCAAACACACGGTGCCAACACCAGAACTCCTGATTTTGTCCATCTTTCCCTTGCTTTAATACACATTTTTTTCTCCAGTCCCTCAAAGTCCCCCTGATATCCAACTGAAGGATGAGAGCCCTGAAGTGGGAGGATGGGAGAAGCACCGTGGGGACCCCATCAACAGCTCCCAGCTTCGTTTTGGGAGCTGGGTTCTCCAAAACCTGTATCCTGTTTTACCCACTGGGATACAGGTTTTGGAGAACCTGCCCTCAACGGTGGCAGCCAGAACCCAAATTTCATGATTCCTGGGCTTAATGTGGAGTGATTTGGGATTTACACTCTCCCAGAAGCAGCAGTCACATCCCCTAACGCAGCAGTTCGAGGCTGGACCAGCAGCCCCCTGGAGCTCCCAGCTGGGACAGGGTGACCAAAGCAGGTCAGGTCCTTGTCCCTCTGTGCGGCTCCAGGTGCAGATGGCAGCGAGAGTGGGAGGGGTCCCGAGTGGTGCCAGTGGCTGCTCCAGGTTCTCCCACTTCCAACAGGGCAATAAACACAATATCCACCCCATAAAGTGAAAGGGACAGCAAGGGTTTGGGATCAGGGACAGCAAAGGTTTGGGGTCAGGGACAGGGGCAATATCAGGGTTGGGATTAGGATTTGGGGTAGGGTCTAGATCAGGGTTAGGGTCTGGTTTAGAGTCAAGGTCAAGGAACATCTCTCTCCCCAGCCCAGCACATCCTGGTGGGTTGGGGTTTCCTCCAGGCCCCTCACCCTGAGTTTTTGGGGAAACGCTTCCCACTGCTGAAGCCAGGCAGGTCCCGAAGCCAATGACAATGATTAACCCTGGTGGGACACTGCAGGTCAGCTCTGGCCCCAGACACCGACTGACTGCTGCACGCCCAAAGCTCCCAGCCTTTGGAAAAGCCATGACCTGACCAAACTCCACTGGGCTTTGATCATGATTAACCTCCTGCAGTCACCGGTGCAAGGTCACAAACCCGGGAACAGCTCAGCACTCGCACCCCGCCATGGCCAAACCCTGTCCCCAACAGCGAGGTGGGACCCCCTTCTGCTTCCCCAGCCCCAAAACGTGTCCTCTCCTCTGACCCCCGCCATGGCCACCTTGTGTAACTGGTAACCAGTTCCTGCAGTCACAGACAACTGGGGGGACAGTGCAGCTGGGGGACCGGGGTGGTGGAGCCTCAGGAGTTCACCCCAATGCTTCATCTCTTGCTCACAAACAGGGCAGGAGGGATGGAAGAGGAAAGGGAGGGATGGAAGGGGGACAGCACCTGCCAGGACATGAGAAGCAGCACGAGGATGGGGCCAGCAGTGCTGGGATATGTGATCAGCCCCAGCCAGCCACTGCTTCCCAGGCTGTGATCCCACTGCCACTTTTGGGGGCACACCTGAAAGTCCTAAAGAGCTGGAGCGTGACTCTGGGAGCACCTCAATCCCTGCCCTGCCAGCTACCCCATGTGAGTGGCTGCCATGGCTTTTCCTGGCCAGAGAAGCCTGGCCAGCCCTGAGATCCACTGGGATACAGAGCTGTGGCTCCCAGCCAGAGCAGCCCGGCCAGCCCTCTGATCCATCAGGATGCAGAGCCATGGCTCCCAGACGGAGCAACCCTGTGATCCACTGAGACACAGAGCCGTGGCTCCCGGCCGGAGCAGCCTTGCCAGCCCTGAGATCCGCCGGGACATGGAGCTGTGGCTCCCGGCCAGAGCAGCCTAGCCAGCCCTCTGATCCATCAGGATGCAGAGCCACGGCTCCTGGCCGGAGCAGCCCTGTGATTCACTGGGACACGGAGCCGTGGCTCCCGGCTGGAGCAGCCTGGCCAGCCCTGTGATCTGCCGGGACATGGAGCCGTGGCTCCCGGCCAACGCACCTCGGAGCAGATGGCAAAGCAGCGCCGGCTCACAGGCTGGGGTGAGGGGCAAAGCCAGCAGAGCTCCTCGTGCCAAGGTCAGGGGTTCATTCCCAGCCAGGCCCAGAATCCTCATTCATCCCTACGGGAGCCCATGCCCAGCACCGATCCACCACCGTGTCTCCATCCACGCGGTGGCATCGTACCCGGCACACAGGATCCCAAAAATCCTGAGAGCACCTGGGGCATCCCAAGCCCTTCATGCCTCAAGGAGGAGATCCTGGCCACCAGTGGAGACATGTTGGGCTCCCCTCCCAGAACAAAGCTGGTGGCCCAAGGCTGCCCCATCCTTGTGAAATCACCGGGCACTCTCTGTCTCCTCTACCCCCTTCCCACCGACCCTCCTGGGCTGGGTTTGGGAACCCTCCTTCCTCTGCAGTGAGATGGGGGTGAGAAAGGATCCTTTTTCCAAGCTGGAAGAGACAGAAAAGTTTCCCTATTTGCCAAATTTCTCCCAAGCCATCTTCTGTTTCCCATTAAGGGGCAGGAGGAGAAGAAACCCCGCGGCCCAGCTCCACGCTCCTCCCAGCACAGCTCCCACGGGCACTCGTCAACATCCCAGTAAAAAAGGGAGAATTAAACCCATGCAACCTGGCTGGCCGTGACCCAGGGACCCGCAGAGCGAGGACCGGCGGCGGGTGGAAAACAACCCCCCTGCTCTGCTCTTACATCTCCCCCACGGAAACTTTTCAACTCCAGTCGCTGGCAGGAGCCAGGCTGATCCCAGCTGAATTCCTTCCACTTACCAGCAAATAAATAGCAGTTAAATGAAAGGAAAGAGAAAAACACCCTTTTTTCAAAGGGGAAAACAAAGAAGTCAGGGAAAACAAATGGAGGCGAAATGTTGGGCTGGTCACAGGCTCACCAAGATCTTTTTCCTTCCCAGCTGGGTACTTGACAGCCTTCCCTTTCAGCTAATTAAGGGATACTCAGAAAAAGAAGTGCTTCCAAGCCCTCTGCCAGCCCTGAGCATTGAGGGGAGAGTCCCCGCAGGCTGGACACCAAACCCAGGAGCCCTGGCCAGAGCTCCTCAGCCACCCAGGCACTGAGTTTTAGACAAATAATTGCTACTGCAGGACATCTGCAGCCTTCCTGGCAGATTTCTGCACAGCCTTTGCCCCAAACCCTCTGGTGGTGGGCATCTCCAGTCTCAGAATCACAGAATTATGGAGCTGCTTAGGTTGGAAAAGCCTTCCAAGACTACCGAGTGCTACTGTTAACCCAGCACAGCCAAGCCCAACACTAAACCCTGTCCCCAAGCACCACATCAACAAGTCTTTTCAATCCCTCCAGGGTGTTTTATATACATTTATACCTTCCCCTAGACAAGGGCTGGTCTTCTTGAACGCCAAATATTTCTCCCAGCCAACACCTTCCCTGCTGCAAAATTTCCAAGCACCACTTTGCAACCTGCCTCTTGCTGGACACCGTTAACTACCTTGGGTTTTGCAACTTTTTAGGGAGCTGAAGGCAGGGAGGCACCTTCTAGGAACACCCCGAGCCCAGGTTTCAGCACTGCACATTCCCCTTCCTCTCCTCCACATTTCCCAGTGTGTGGGGATGGAAACAGGGATAGGGATGGGGATGGAATGAAGTTGTGTCAGGGGAGGTTTAGGTTGGAGATCAGGGAAAGGTTCTTCCCCAGAGGGTGCTGGGCATTGCCCAGGCTCCCCAGGGTATGGGCATGGTCCCAGAGCTCCAGGAGCGTTCAGACAGCGCTGCCAGGGATGCCCAGGGTTGGATTGTTGGGGTGTCTGTGCAGGAGTGGGACTGGCTGATCCTTGGGGGTCCCTTCCGTGGGATATTCTGTGATTCTGTTATCCTGTGAGATGGGCACGAGGATGGGGATGAGAATGGGAATGGTGTGGGAAGAGCTAAACCCCCCAAACCCCCACCAGCCAAGGCTGGGGCATCCCGAGGACGAGTGAGGCTGGAAGAAGCCTCCCTGTGTTTTTCCCTGTGCCAACCCCACGCTCTGCTGGCACTGCTGGCTCTGCCCTGCAGCATCATCCCCCCGGGACCCCCCACCCCCCAGAGCCCTCCAAGCTCCAGAGGAAGAAAATCCTGTGGCAGCCTCAGCCTGAGCCCCACTGGAGCAAACATCTTGAAACGAAAAGCGTTGGGATCCCTTCCCTGTGGGACCCAAGCAGAGCCGCCCACCCCAACCTCACCAAAATATTTCAGTTATGTTCCTTATTCGCTTCCACTCACCCCAATCTCACCAAAATATTTCAGTTCTGTTCCTTATTTGCTTCCACCCAACCCGGCCCAAATCTCCCCGAAGACAGAGCCCGCCCAACACCTGACGATGCCCGGGGCTGGAAATACAAAAGGGAAAATTGTGGTGGCTGTTCTGGGTTCTCTCGGAGGGGAGGCCCCACCCCAGGCTGTGCCAGGTGGATTTTGAGTTGTTTTGCCCCCAAGGTTCGCTCACAGAGGAGGCAACACCTCCCTCCACGGCCTCTCCCACCTCAGCTCTCCCGCCACAGCGGCGTCGTCCCCAGACTGTCCCCAGGCTCAGCCCCAGCCCCGCCGTGGCACAAAGGACACGAGGTGATGGCTGATCACATCGGGAGCCTCCTCCGCTGACAGAACATCGTTAAAAATCAAATTAAATGAAGCAAAGCCGTTTTTAAGCGGGCTGAGCAGAGCCCTGGGGCAGGCACGGAGTCGGGGCAGCACCCTGGGCTGACACAGAGTCTGGGGGACAAAACAGCGCCGGGGGGGAACATCTGGGCTCCTCTCCTGATGGCCACCGGGAAATCATTTCCTGCCCCAGAGCTGGAGAGTTTCCCTGAGTGTGCAGCACAGACACCAGCGCCTTTGGATTGTGCTGCTGGAGCCCACGGACCAGGAAAAAGATCCCCAGATGACACAACACTCGCGTATCATCATTAAACCAGACACCCAGAGGGCGAAAGAAGGGTGAAATATCCTTGTGATTTTAATCTCTTGGAGCTTCCTTACATTAAAGGCCACATTTGAAAACAACTGGATATCTCAGAAAAAAATTAGACAGGGCTGTAATTAAGCAAATCTGATCGCTGAAGTGAAAACCAGCAGTGTTTTATTTAATTTTTTTTTTTTTTTAAGTCCAGCAAGAAGCAGGTTACACCCCTTTGCCAACGGGCTGTCACTTTTGGCTGACCTGCCCTCATTTGAAAGTTTTTCAGACGCCGGGTGGCTCCGGGGAAGGGCCAGCCCTGCCCTTGGGTGCTCGGGGCAGGAGGAAAAGGGGTTCACTGCAGGATGAGCACGCCAGGAGCCCAGCCCCGAGGGGGATCCACGATCCCCATCCCCTGCGTGGCTCTGTGCACGCTCACATATCCATACAAATTAAAAACCGGGCCCCGAGGGGTTTAGCCCACACGACAGCCACAGGCAGAGCTCCCTCGGAGCCACACAATGTTTAACGAGACCGAGGGGAACCGGGGACAGCCCGGACCACGCCAAGCACCCCGGTAGCAAAGGGCTCCGCGGGCAGGTGAAACATTAATGTGCTGGCCTGGGGAAATGCCCTCGCTTTTTGCTGCATCAAGGGCTTTGAAATGGGAATGAACAACAGGGCAGGTTAATGAAGGCTCCTGTCGGTTACCGGGTGAGGTTTGGTCCTGCGAGTCAGGGTTCAAAGCCGCACACCCCATCTCTGCGGCCAGCAAGCCTCCTCCTCCTCCTCCCCATGGAAATACGGCTTTTTGGGGTGGGAATCAAAACTCCCCTGACCCTATAAGGCTCCCCCTGTCCTACAGGTGCCCACAGTGGGATTGCTGCAGGGAACACACCCCACAGCCCCCAGGCTTGTTTTCAACTGCCTGAGCTCCAACTTCACCCATCCGTGCTTGGGGGCAAAGGGAGGAGCAGGTGCTGAGAGGACTCAGCAGCGTGGAGCTGAAGCCTGCCAGGATTTTGGGGTATGGAGGGGTGTGAGGGACAGCCCTAAAACACAAAACTCCAAGCGTGGGGTGGGTCTGACCCCTCTGCTGTGCCCAGCCCAGATCCGTGGGGCTGTGCTGGAGGACAGCAGCTCGCTGGGCTCTGTGGCAGCACCGGGGATGCACCAGCAGATCCCTCAGCCCCTGCAGGGACCCTGGCATGGGGCAATCCCTTCACAAGGGAGCTGGCACACGCTCGTGGAGTGGCATTATGGACAGGCAGAGCAGGACAGGGGTGCCAGCAATGAGGAGAAGAGCGGTGACACCACAGCAAATCCTCACGAAGGGCCTGAGCAGAGGCAGCCACAGATCACTGCTGCCCCTGTGCCCCTGCCCCGGCGGGCTCACAGATCCCAGCTGCTCCAGCTGAAGCTGTGACAAAATGTCAGGCATTTTCCACTGACTGAGTTCAGGCTGCTTTGGGAGCG
This sequence comes from Pomatostomus ruficeps, assembly GCA_013400735.1. Lineage (NCBI taxonomy): Eukaryota > Metazoa > Chordata > Aves > Passeriformes > Timaliidae > Pomatostomus > Pomatostomus ruficeps. Next base: position 102,717 of record VYZT01015256.1, on the reverse strand, counting down.
GAACAGCAAACACAGCCACAGCAACCACAGGCAACCTGGAGCTGAATTGTCCCCTGAAAACACCCCTGCTGCAGCACTGATGTGCTGGGAGAGCAGAACGCTCAGGATGCAGGACCCTGAGTGCACCCACACTTATTTTGAGGTGTCCACGAAGCTTCAGCGTGTCCAGGAGCTGGGAGAGGCACGGGGTGGGAGGGAATGGGGTGATGGAGCAGCCGAAGCCCCGGCAGTGCTGCTGTCGGTTCTGGCAGCCACGGGCCTGTCGGGATCACGGGGAGTTTGCAGAGCCGGGGAGAGGCTCGTTTTTGTCTCCCGTGCTAATGAGGCTGATACCAGCTGCTTCTCGTTGAACCAGTCTGACCATCGGGCCGAGCCAAAACTGATTCATTCATAAGAAAATGGGAGAGGAGATCGACTCGTCACCAGCCCTGACTAATGGGGAACCCGGCCAACAACCTGCTGCTTCCACCCCGGCCCCACATCCTGCTTGCTCGGTTCTTCACCATCTTTCCTTCACCCCGGCACAGCCGGGTGATAAAGCAGGAATTATTTGCTGCAAGGAGTGCCGGCGCGTGGCCAGGGGCCGGAATCAGCCGGCAGTGCCTGGCATTTTGCAATAGCCAACTCCCGATTCGGAAACGGAGGAAACATTAAAACCCTCAGAGACATCGCTTTCCACGCCACTCTGCCTCGCATCGTCTTCCCAACAGCTTTTAGGGTTGTTTTTTTATCTCCGTCCTTCTTCATCCGGCAATAAAAAATCTAAACAACCGCCTTTGTGGAGCAGAAGAACTCTCCCTGCTGTAAAAACTGTTTTCTGTGGGTGTTTTTTTTTGCGTCATTTTTGTTTATGAGGCCAGTGGAGCACAAACGGTGGCGGGGGGAGGCTGCAGATGGCGGGGCTGGGAACCCTGGGGTTGGAAGGATGCTGTCCCAAGGGAAGGAAATGGAGCTCTGGAAACCAGACTGGGGCTAATCTTATCTCCAGCTGGAGATTAGGCCAGGCCAGCAGGAGTTAACAGCCAGGCACAGAGGTCAGAGCAGGACCTGAAGTGCCTCCTCTCCAGGCTCTCTGGTTCACGCTTCGGTTGATGAACTGAAGCAGGGCAGAGTTTAAGAGCTTTTAAAAAATCTGCCACGATTTCTCAGCTTTGAGCATTATATTAATCTCCCTTAATAAAGGTCCTCTCCTAAAATGCAGATCCCAAGGGAGTTTCAGTGAAAAGCCTGGGACACCATCCCTTGCCCCCAGATCACCGGAGTTTGTATCACCAGACCCTGCAGACATCAGGACAAGAAAGGCAAAACTTTAGTTCTTGGTGAGAAACCCACACTGCGTCTTGAAAACCCCCATTTCCAGGGCAGAAAAGCACCAGCTGGGGCAGGGAAATGCCCCAAATCCTGACACTGGAAGTGTTCAGCTACCCCGACTGTTCCACAGGGACAGCGGAAAACTGGGACCACGTGAGGCAGAGCCAAGCAGAGCTCCGGATAACGCAGCCAATGTCTCTCACCTCTCCCACACCACCCCAGCAGGCTGCGGAAGAGTTGCCAAATATAAAATTTTCATCTTCCCATCTGGGTTCCAGGGCAGTGATCGAGCGTTTCGCACGTGACGCCGGCAGTGGAAACGCCTGGCGCGAGGGCTCTGGGATTCATTCCCAGCTGTCCCTCCCAAGGGCATGCAGACCCCAGCCTTGGCCCCACGCCCTGGTGCAGCCCTGAGCGTGCACCCCACACCTGCAGGGCGGGACAGGAAAAACCTGCAAGGGATGGAAATCGCGTTCCCAAGGTGCAAGGGAAAAGCTGTGCACGGAGTGGTTGACAACATCCCTGTCAGTCCTCACCCCTTCCCCTCCCAGGCTGGTTTCTCACCGGCTCTGGAGAAGCTTCTCTGGCACCAGGGCAGCCGGCACAGCTTGCATTTAATGCTGAATTTTTCCCCTGGGTAGGGGAATGCTGGGGAACAGACAAGAGGAGCCTCGCAAAAACCTCAAACCTCCAGCAGTGCTGAGGCTCCAACGAGTTTATATAAAAAAAAAAAAATATAAAAACCCAGCAGGGCCAATATTCCCTCCTTGGCAATGACCTATCCCGACACCACTCCTACTGTTATCCTCTGCAATTAGGTGATAAAGCTGTAATTGCCTTATCTGATGCAGCTGGGCAGAGCAGGAGCTGGCCCCGACTGCGCCACCTTTTAAAGCCATCCTGTCCAAAAGGATTCCCCTGCTTTGCGGACAGACGGACAGACAGGACCCTTCAGCAGCATCACCCCTGTGCCCGAGCACTGCCCCACGTCCATCCCTGGCAGGAGAGGGTCAGCCCTGGCCGGGATGGGGGCACAGGGGCAGCTCTGCGTCCTCATCAGGAGCAGATGGTAGAGGGACCAAACCCGCGCCCCCAGCACCTCCCCCAGCCCTTCGCAGCACCCTGGGGAGCAGCAACACCAGGCCAGGCAGCCGGGAGAGCCTGCAGGGCCAGGGCACTGGAGCAGCCCTCCGGCACGGGGTCCGGCTGCACCAGTGGGATCGGGGGATTGGATTTCAAGGAGGTGACCCCAGTTTTCCAGCCCAGTGCCTCGGCACGGGGAGCAAAGCCACCCCCAGCGGCTCTCAGGCCGCAAAAAGCCCAGCTTGGTATTTCCATCCACGTGTTCATCGCCTCTAAAGGAGCTCGGATGGGCTGGGGCACCTTCCCAGCAACACCAGCCCTGATTCCAGCTGATTTTAGGTTTGCCGTCCCCTGAAACCCAATTCTTGCCATTTTTCCAAGCCTTTTACTACTTAACCTCAGCACCGCTGCTGACCCCAGGAGCTGACATCAGACCTTTGGGGGAGAAAATTCCAAAATTCCCCCCGTGAGCACTTCCCAAACACGCCCCAACGCCCTGGCCAGTGCCGGGCACAGCCTCCCTGCCCTGCAGCCCCAGCCAGGGGCCGTGGTGAGGGGCAGGGTGCCCGTGCCCCTCTCGCCGGGCGGGCACCTCCCGCCGGGGCGCAGCCACAAGAAAGGCCGGTGCGATTTGCATCGTTAGCATTCTTTCCGTTTTAATAACCCAAGGTGTTACCAGCAACACTGTTACTGATTTTTATCTCCGCTGCGCCTTTTAAGAGCTCCAATTTGTTTTTCTTGGAGATCTCGTTTTGTTTTATTAAAGCTGACACCGAAGAAGGGGGAAAAGGGAGACGTTCTGGGCCCAGAATGAAAATATCCCGTTTAAATACCCCGTATTATTTTCTTGGAAACGTTTCTCCGTTGACTTTAATTAAGCTCTCCCCGGGCTCGCGAGCTTGGCGTGCTTGGCTCTCAGGCAGGTTTAATCCCAGACAAGCTCCCCACACCCCCAGTTGTCCCTGCTCCCACAAATCTTAAGAAACAAACTGGGTTTTGCCGAAACACACGGATTAATAGCTGGCCCGCCATCAAGAACATCCTGACGTTGCGTTTTCGTCACCGGTCACGGCGCAAGCACACGGCTGCAAGCCAGCAGAGCCAAAAAGCAGCTTTAGGCTCTTATTATTTTGTTCTCTCTGATTTTATTATGTTTTCATTGCCATTGCAAGGCCGGGGGGATCCATCTCTTGTGCCTGAGCTGTCAGGGCAGGCGGGGTGGCCACAGCCCGGCTCTGGTGGCCACGGTGCCGCTGCTGAGCCTGGTGCTGGGTGCTGCCATAAAATCAATAATTACTGCCCCCCCCATGGCAGAAGGAAGCTCTTCAGGATGATTGCAAACACTCCAAAAGTTGGGAAATCCCAGGAGGGAGCTTGTCTGGGCATCATCTGGTGCATACCCATTATGTAATTACCGTCAATCTTTAATCACAGATGATACTTTTCCATCGGACTCCAATCATACAGAGCATGGGAGGCACAATCCTCGCTGAAGGAGCTCCCATCAAATGTGATTTATTCACGTTTATCCAGGTTTATTCACCGAGCTCCCACTGCTTTACACAGCATTTGTGCAAAAAATCCCTCTGGCTCCCTGGCAAATACCCACATCCCCCCGAGAGGGAAGGATTTTGCTTCCCTTTTGCGTGCAGGATCTGCGGGGAGCACAGATTAAGGCCAAGAGCTTGAAACAAAAGCTCTGTTTTGGTGCCTGATGTGAGGTGGCCAAGAAAAGGCCCCGGGGTCCCCGGCCCAGCTGGTGCCCGGGACGGGGCGGTGGGTGGGTGCTCCGAGCGGGTTCCCTGGCTGCAGGCGTTGTGGTAGGGTTGTTTCTCCTCCCTGAGAAGGGCCCCGGTGTTTGCCCGGGGCGAACCCCAACAAGTCAGCCCATGCAGCGAGCGCCGGAGCCGCTGCGGAGCGCGCGGGGCTTCCCGCCCCGGGAGAGGCAGCTGCTCTGCAGGGAGTCATGGAATGGTTTGGCTGGGAAGGGACCAGCCAGGTCCAACCCCCGTGCCATGGGCTGGGACACCTTTGCTGGACCAGCTTGCTCAAAGCCCCGTCCGGCCCAGCAAGCCACGACCCATCATGAGCTGCTGAATCCAAACTCAGAGCCAAAAAATTCCCAAAGATGCGGAGGTTCAGTGAGCTCATCTCCTCCAGTGTGAGGTTTTGCAGACCGGATTGTCCCTAAACCACGCCACTGGTAGCACTGACCCCAAAATCCCCTCCACTGGGGTGCCTGCACGGGGCCACAGCGCTGGGAGCTCCCGCTGCAGCAGAATTGGTGCAATGCCCCTGTGCCCTGCGAGGTGCAGGGATGGAATTCCAGGATATCCCTGAGGTGGAGTTCCCTGGGGTGTGCCAGGGGGTGCTGGGGCTCCATCCTGGCACAGCATCCTCTCGGTGATCCCACGAGGCAGGGAGGTTGCTCCTCGCATGGCAAGGCATGGCACGGCACGGCACGGCACGGCACGGCACGGCATGGCACGGCTGCCAAGCATGCCCAAAGATGAGTTCCAGCAAAACAACTTGCCACGGGTGCAGGGCAGCCATTCCCGAGGGTTTTCCCCCACGTTTCCCACTCTCGAAGGACGTGCTGGGGACAGGCGGCGAGCTCACGCGTCAGGTAATTTTTTAGGGATCCACAACTAAAAGGGCAAGGGCGGGGACAGTGGGAAAACCCCGCAAACGTGCCGGTGGAATGCAGGGCTGTGCCACCCTGCCCGTGGGGCGCATCCGAGGAGGCCGGAGCGGCGCTGGCAGCGGCCGGAGCCCCGGGCAGGGCGTGCGGGCAGCGGCGGGCGCGGAGCTGGCAGGACCTGTTGTGCGAGGTGCCGGGGAGAGGCCGGCGTGGCTTGCGCGCCCGGCGAGCGTGTTGCAGCAATTCCCAGCACACGTCACGCGGGTTTTGCAACCGGCCCAGCTGTCTCGGCGGGGATGCGCGGAAAGCGCCCGCAGAAAACCGAGTGCCTGCGGTGGGATCGGACACGCCCGGCGGGAAAGGCGGGCACGGCCCCCGGCGATGCCCGGCCTGGCACACACCTCTCCACCAGGCCTGCTGAATGCCAAAGGGCAGCATCTCCTTCCCTGGCAGCAGGAGTAATCAATCCTTCGAGGAAGAGGAAGGGAAAACCCAACAAATCCCAGGTGCAGTGGCATAGTTCCACACATTCTGTCCTGGTGTCCAGTCCTCTTGCGGCCCACTGCTGTGGTGATGCCATGGGATGCACGGGCACAAGGTCGTGGAGATCCAGGGAAAGGTGGTTCCTCAGGGAAACCGCCGGCTGCAAGATGTGGGTGCGTGGCCTCCGTCTCAGCTCCATGCTCTGACCGCTCATGAGAAACCCCTGAAAGGGGATCATTCCAGAAAAAGTGAGTGGGAGAGACCGAGGTATTTGGTGACGTGCCAGGAAATTCCATATGGCACCGGGACACCAGCCAGCAGTGGGCAGAAGCCCAATATGGTTGGACCTGGTGATCTTAGAGGCCTTTTCCAACCTTTTCCATGATTGCAGAGCCAGGGTGGAGCCTCATTTGTTTCCAGCAAGGGGGCACAGCTTCGGAAACGCTCAATCCAAACACCGCCAGTGTCCCCCAGAGCCACGTGTCACCTCATCTGGCTGCGCTGTCCCCCGCTGCTGGCACGTGCCACGCTGGCTGAGGTCCCCAGGAGTCACTGGGATGAAACAGCACAAAGCTACTCCGGCCTCGTATCCGGATGGTGCCAAATGCCGCCAGGCACGGCGGCAGTGCCACCATCCCAGCAGGGTCACCTCCCGCTCAGCACGGCAGGAGTGGGGCTGGTTTGCTGCCACCCAGGGAATTTCCCCCATGCACAGCACAGGGTACAAAAATCAGCTTTGGGATGGTGGAAACCCAGGTAATTCCTCCTCCCCCAAACTGCCCCACAGGGAATTCAGCTCCACAGCCACCGATCCTGATGGTCCCTGTCACGCCACCAGATTTTTTGGAAGGCTGGTGTGTGGTGGGCTGGGGTGATTGATTAAGTGGGATGATCCCTGTGAACAGAGGTGTCTGGACACGCTGGATAAGGAGGGAGAGAGTCAGAGGAGCTGTCCCAGGGACACGGTGACAACGCCCACGTGAGCTATGCACAGCCAGCCCCGGGCACTGCCAGCGAGGTCAGCGGCACCTCCCGGCCCCGGGGTTTGGCCCAGCCTGCTGGGTTCGATCTGTTTTCAGGTGTTGGATGTGAACCATCCCAGCTGATGGCCGGCTTCCAGCTGCTGAGGGGTTTTAAGGAAATTAAAGGGTGATTCGTCAAACTTGGGGATTTCTCCCCAGAAAAGGAAATTAAACAGTTCCTTCACAGCCCCACAGCCTTGCACTGCATCACACCTCATATAACCTTGTGCCTGCACATCCATCCCAGCCCTGTGACCTGCAGCAATGACCCTTTCAGCCTCCAATCCCTCCTCCTCCTCATCCTCCTCCTCATCCTCACCCTCCTCCTGCTCCCAGCCCAGTCTCAGAGATGGAGCTGCAACTCAGCACCCTCAAAGTTTAACCCACGATCCAAACCTCACCACGGGGAGGCGGTTCTGTTCATTTTGTTTGTTTAGTTGCAACTAAAAGGACCAAAAAAACTCCAAACCAACTGCGCAACTCCGTGTCCCACTTCTTCACAGGCCACAGCGAGGTCACAGGAGCGGTCACCGCTCGAGGACAACGGCCACCGGGAAATGCAACCCTGCATCTTCTTGGCTGGCTGGTGGAGGACACTTAAAAGTAAATTAAAAACCACTAAAATGGCAAATGTGCTGGCTGAGAGGGCCCCTGCAGTTTTGAAAAACAAGAACCTCCCTTAGAAACAGCACTCCGGCCTCCTAATAACCTTAATCGCTCCTGCCAGCCCCAAGAACCAGGTTTAACAACATGACTGGGCTTTGTTTGCTTTGCAGGCTGCTTTATCTCACACGGCACCTTGCAATCAGCTCAGGCAAAACCCCAGTTCCTCCAAAACTGCCCCCGGTTTCCCTGAAATCACAACCTCCAGCTCCCAAAACAGAGGCAGCTGAGCTGGGTGCAGCCTGGCGCTGGCACATTGGCATCCCACCATGGGAAACCCCCAGGAAATCTGGGAAAGCTCCGTGGTGCCCTTTGTACTCCCCAGCTAGCAGGGCAGGGTCATAAAAACGTCTTTTTTATCTCTTTTTTGCTGGATTTATGTCCCCATCTGGGCTATGTAAATATTGTTGGTGTCAGTGCATCCCTCGGTGGGGTTAGGGGAGGGTTGGAAACCCGGATGGACGTGGGAAAGGTCCCCGGAATGCTGAGGTCCACAGCACCCTCGGCCAGTAAAGCTGTGAGGCAGGGCCAGCACTGCACCCCAGTAATTAATAAAAGCTCCAAATCCGGCAGATTTGGGTAAGAAGGTGACAACCACAGTGACAACCACAGTGTCACCTTCAGGAGGTGGGAGCCTCCCAAGTGCCAGCACTGGACGATGACCCGATCGCAATTTAGTTGGGATCATTTCCAAGAATTTTCTCTTGCAATCCAAAGCAGCTTGGGCAGCAGGCTGAGGGAGGGGATTCTCCTCCTCTAAAGGGGCTCCAAGACAGCTGGACAGGGACAGGACACAGGGAATGGCTCCCACTGCCAGAGGGCAGCAATGGATGGGATATTGGGCAGGAATTGTTCCCTGGGAGGGTGGGGAGGTCCTGGCACAGGGGGCCCAGAGCAGCTGTGGCTGCCCCTGGATCCCTGGCAGTGCCCAAGGCCAGGCTGGACGTGGCCGGGAGCACCTGGGACAGTGGGAGGTGTCCCTGCCATGGCAGGGGGTGGGATGTGGTGATTTTTTAGGTCCCTTCCAACCCAAACCACTCCGTGATTTACCCTCAGCTTGGGATTTCTCTTCCCAGCTCCTGGAGCTCCAGCCACACTCACCCACCCAGAGATTCTTCCTGAGCCCAGAGAGGAGCCCGTGGCTTCTCCTCCCCCTCCTTCATTAGCACTGAAAAGTTTTATTTCCTCCAAAACCCAAATTCCCTCATTCTTACCAAGCCTTCATTACAACGCTGGAGTAAAAATAGCCTTTTCCACCTGTGCTCCCCTGTCCTAAGGGTGTGAGATCAGCACAAAGAAATTCCCCAGGAAAACAGATGGGAATTCAGGAATGAAGGTGACACCAGCCCTGGTCAGTCAAGGCCTGTGGTCCATGCGCCATTCCAGCCTCCCTACGCACAGGGAGCTCCAGCAGCCTCTGCTCCCTGGCTGGAGCTGGACTGAAGGGGGGAAGCTGCTCCCCAAATTCCTGCACCCAGAGCAGAGGGTGCTGCTGGACACAGGGGTGCGCTCAGAGGAGCTGCAGCCAAACCAGACCAGCTCCTCAGGCCGTCTCTCCAAATGCTTTCAGTGCCATTTCCAGGAACCAAAACATTAAATATTAAGCGAAGAGAGTTAATCTATACCTGGGATATTGACATAAAGTGGAGGAGGGGAGAAGAAAAAGATAAATAGACCCTTTTAAAAAAAGAAAAAATCTATGTGTCTTTGCAAGCTGTCCCACCAGGGCTTTCCAGACCTCGGGTATGGCACCAAGGATGTGTTTGGAGGAACAAAGGTGCACCAAACAAGAAGTGTCACCCTCCCAGCTCTCCCCAGGTAGCTGGAGCATCCCACTGGGACCCTCAGTGCAAGCAGGACCTCCCTGGCTGAGGGCACAGCCCTGGCAAGGGACAAGGTCACCTTGGGGTCCCCTCTCCCAGCATTGGGGCAGAGCAGACACTGATGTGAGAATGCCCAGGACTGCGCTGCCACTCGGAAGGGCTTTGGGAGCTGGGGAAGATGGGATGGGTGCTGGGGAAGATGGGATGGGTGCTGGGATGGCTCATCTGGCCCTTGGCTCAGTGTCAGCACCGGGACAGCCACAGATCCGTGGATCCCGAAGCCCCGGAGCGAGCCTTGTACAACCGGAGGGAAACGTCACCACTCCTCTCCCAGCAAACACCCTCAAGCATCACTCAACACCTCTCCAGCAAAGCTGGATTTTTTTTTTTCCCCGTGGCCGAGTACTCACACGTATATTATTATTTCTTTTAATTCCGGTCTCAGCATTCCTGCGCTCCCCCCGCAAGAAAACAAAGCCGAAAGCACAGAGTGTGCCTCGCAGAGGGCCCAGCCGGGCGTCCTGCGGGGAAGGGGCACGCGGTGGTCGCGGCGCCTGCCCGCCCCAGCCCGCCGTGCTTGTTGACATAGGCAGCACAGTATATTTCTCTAAAGAGCGGCGCCTATGCATTCGATGCATCGCTGCCACGGGGTTTGTTTTCAAAGCCTGACCCCAGACCTGAACTCCACGGATCCTGCGTTTCTCAAGATCAAACGCTAGAAAACGTGACCAATGCAAACAAGAAACAAACCTTGATAATTATAGCCGGGGCGGCTATTGTTTAGTGCCGACTAGCACCCGCTTTAGCATAAACAGAACCCTATTTTTAAAGGGATGCCTGACCAGCTGACAGCATCACTCCCCATTTTGCCTCCAGACCCCCTCTTTGATACAAACCCACCTCCCTGAGACCTGGAGGAGGTTTAAGAGCAGAGACAAAAGGCTGAGCCGTGCCCACAGCCGTTCTGGATGCCGCTGTTGGAGCCGGGAGCGGATCCTCGTCCTCCCAACCTGCTCGCAGGTGGCGGGGGATGAGGGGCTCCCTGGGGTCCCGCTGTTGCTCGCAGCTGGCGGGCTCCGAGTGACGTCGGGGGACAAACAGACAGCACCGGTCTTTTCAGGAAGGCCACATCACTTAGCGCTTGGAAAGGAGCTACGATATTTTCCTGATTATGTTTGCACGCAAACGAGCGCCGTGGGGAAATTATGCAATGCTGAGCGGGGAGGGGTGGGAGCGAGGGAGGAAGGGCTGGAGGGGGGCCCCAGGCTGCACCCCGCTGCCCTCGGCCCCAGCCAGTGCAGCTGCAGCCCCGGAGGTGCCGCAGATGGGCTCCTCGGCACCGCAAGCCCGGAGCCACGGCTCGGCAGGGGTTATTAACAGCCTCTTCATTAAGCACCCAGACCAAAATGCATATATTCGTCACCCAGGCAATTTAATTACCCAGCCTGGGTTCACCTCGCACACCCACACGCCTTTCTGTTTCGAGGCCTCCGTGCGGTCATAGCCTTAAATAAATAGATGGCAGGAGCAGGAGGCAGATGCTGACTCCGACAACCTCTGTCTTGGGCACGGAGCCTTTAAACCACCAGAACTTGCAGTATTTAATTTCTTTTGTTACCGCTTCTACCTTTAGAGCCCTGCCTTGAGGCTTTCGAGATACAATCACAGGCAGCAGGAAACAGAGAGCTACACTATGAGCTTCCTGGGCATCACACGCGCGCACACACGGCACACACACACTCCCAGCCCATCAATCACCCTAATTATGAGCGGCCACACGTCCGCAGCGCTCTGTGGCACTCCGTTACTGCCCACAATTACATGGTGGCCTCGCTTCCCCGGTAGGAGTATCACAGAGTTAATTTGGGATTGGAGATGTGGTGGATCCCGGAATGAATTTCATCCTGGTGCGCTTCCCCGCCGCGCTCGCCGGCCGGGAACGTGGGCAGCGCTGGTCCCCAAAACATGGCTGTGAGGTCCTGGCACAGCCCTGGCACTCAGCTCTCCCCAGCACTCTCCTGGTTTCTGGCTGCTGCCCACATCCCATCCGGAGTCGGGCCAGCACCTCAAGCAGGTTCCCTCAATGTCAAGAGCTCGTCTCCACCCAGCAGATGAGAGCCAGGTGGGCCACGGGTGTCCATCCCAGGGATGGATGTGACCTCCCAGGGAGGACGGCAGGACCTAGGACAAGGCTGGGCCTCCCGACACCGGTGTCCAGCTGGGACCACCATGGCAGCAGGCTGGTGTCCCTCTGCCAAGTCTACTTCAACAGCAGGGTCTTGGCAGCAAGAAACATCCCTTTTCTCCACGTTAACCCTGCCCAGCCTGCATCCCGGCCGGGCCTGTCGGTCCCACTGAAACACACGGCTGGGTGCAGCCCACGGACCTCGCTGTCCAGGGATGGCGAGTGCCGGAGACCCCGCGCCGCCCTCGGAGTGACCGCGCAGGCGGCGCTGCCAGCCCTGCCCCGTGCCGGCTTCCCCGCTGAATGGACACGGCTCGGACGAAGCGTGGCAGCCGGGCAGATGCTCTCCTGCAGCCAGATCGAAAGCTTGAAACCCCATAAAACAGAACAATAATAAAGAAAACTGGAGGGGGTGGCTCATGCCCAGCAGCTGATTCACCAGCGCTGCTCTGCTTTACCCCAAGACACACCGGCAGGACAAGCTAAGGGCGTGCTTTTCAGCCGAATTACTTTTAATTGAGTACATCGGAGCTTAGAAACACATGATGCTGTCGGAGATAAATATAGCCACGGCTACGAGGATAGAGGGGGCAGGGAGCAATCGAGAATCAACACAGCCGTGAAGGAGCTTCCAGCTCCGGCAGGCAGCTCCGGCCGTGCCGCCGCACCTTCCCCCGTGCCGCTCGGGCATCCCCACTCCGCTCGGGCACCCCCGCCCTCCCTGCCCGGCCCGGGGAAGGCGCCGGGGAGCCCGTACCTGTTTTAAACTCTAGCGCCGGGTCCTTCTCCCCTTCGCCCAGGTCGCTCTGCAGCATCATGTAGAGGATCCCGAAGGAGTTGTGGATGCCGAAGATGGAGCCGTTGCACCAGGCGGCGGCGAAGACCACCACCCAGCCGAAGCCGCCCTCGGGGGGCTGGAAGGGCGCGGCGGCCCCGCTCTGTCCCCGCTCAGCCGCGGCCCCGGCCGCGGCCCCGGCCCCGGCCCCGGCC
>VYZT01015256.1:50695-90199 GCA_013400735.1 Pomatostomus ruficeps | reverse complement strand
GGCGACAGGAGCGATGGGGGAGCCGCCGCTGCCCCCCGGCCCCGCCGAGCCCCCCGGCTGTGGGGGCATCCCGCGGGCGCGGCCTGGGGGGACTCTCGGTGGCCCGGCGGGGGATGCTGCCGCTCCCCTTCTCCCCGTAACGAACCCCCGGGAGCCGCCCGAGCAGGTGCCCGGAGCCGGCCGGGGGATGTTTCCCTGCACGCCGGGGATCCCGGTGGGGGTTTTGGCGAGCCCTGCCCCGAAAAGTTTGGGGAGCGTTTGTGTGACACCAAAGCAGCTTCTTATCGGGGGGAGCCGCCAGCATCACCCCCGCAGCCGGGTTGTTCCCGGGACCACGGGTTACCCCACGCCGCCTTCCCCGGCCGGGATAGCGCGGCCACCCAAGCCCCGTGATTTTGGGAGCTGTTCCCTTGCCTCTGCCTTGCTTTGCAGCGAGCCCTGCCTTTTCTCTTCTTTCAATAAATAATTACAAACCCACCAATATATTAAAGGTTGTCTTTTCACACGCTGAAGGTATTTACACTTTCATATATGCCAAGTCGGAGTTATTATTCTTTCTTTCCCCTAATGGCTGCGTCAGTGTCAGATTCCTATCAGAGTAAAATAATACATCCCAACCTCCCGCTGCTCTTTCTTTACCTCCAGGGATATTAATTACAGGGCAGGGTGCGGAGCCGGCAGGGAGGCGGCGGCAGGGCCGCACCATCTCGCTGCCTCTCTGGCAGCCGGGGAGCAGCACCCGACCACGGGCTGAGGGCTGCGAAGGCTTTTGTCTACGTGCTGCGGCTCGCCGGACTCGGAGAACCCCGGTGGGACGCGGCTACGGCGAGGAAAACCTCTCCTCGGCCTTCCCGCCTGCAAATCACTGCCAGCTCCATCGCCATCCGCTTCCTCCCGGCCGGAGGATGAGGAGCGGTGGCTCTGCCTGGCTCTGAGCAGCCTCTGTGAGCTCCGGCGAGAGGGATGCGCCGGTGGAAAACGCCGTCTCCTCCCCTCTCCTTCCCGCTCGGGCGCCGCGCCGATGGATGAGCCCAAGCCCCGCCGCCCGGTGGGGTGCCCGGCGGTAACGCCGCGCTCAGGTCAGCCTCGCTGCCGGAGGAACTGCATTTTTATTTCCCTTCCTCTCTGGTGGAGTCTCCTCCCCGGATCCCCATCTCCACAGCGCGGCCGGGGGAGGCTCGGGAGCTTTGGCAGCATCTTCCACTGCCCTCTGCCGACACAACGCGCAGCTCAATTTTCATATCCGTATCACCGGAAAGCCGGCTGAGGTTCCTGGCCTGCTGCTTTGATTGCGTTAAGCCCCTGCAAGCTGAGAGAGAGAAGGGGGCTGGGGTACCCCGCGTGGTGCACAGGGGAGCTGCCCCCCAAAATGCTGATTCCCAACAGCAGCAGAGAGAGGCTGGATTAAAAACAGCAGCGAGAGAGGTGGGAGAAGCTTTTGCCATAGCAAACACCATCTGATGGAGATTTCTTCCCTCTGGAGCTGCAGAGGGCTCTCACAGAACGGGAATTAGGAGTTAATATTCCTGTGGCCCTTGAGCCAGACACAAAACCCAGGGAGCACTGTCTCTCCTGGATGTTGGCTGCATCGTGACTGAAGAGAGCATTTTTTGGCCCAGGTATCTCTGGCCTGGACTGGACCAGTGAGACTGGGGAATAAAATCACAGAGGGGCTGGAAAAGTGTGGGTTAAAAGTCTGGGCTGGGTGAGCTGGTGGAGGTTCCATCCAGGAGGGAGATGCAGCCTGGGAGGCTCTGGGGAGCTCAGGCAGGAACAGCTCTGCCTGCTGTAAGACCATGGAGCATCCCACCCAGAGGGTCTGCGGCTTCATAACCCCAAGATGAAAGAAACGCTGGGGAAAACCACAAAATCTGCTCTTCCCTGGTTGAACTCGATGCTAAAATGCCCCTCTGGGTCTGCCACACAGTTATCCTCTAAGCCCCGAGCCTGCCAGCGTGGTGAGGGACGCAGGGGATGGCAGCAGCACAGCCAGGCTCTCTGGATCCACATCTGGCATCCCTGGAGAGCTGGCAGGGAGCGCCTCGTGTCGCAGCTGACGAGCCCCCGGCCGGCCGGGCGAAGCGTGGCTGTCGGCAGCCCGTGCTTGGCTCCAAACCGTGGTGCCAGAGCCTCTGTCAAAGGCCTTGGCTCCTGCCCAGCGTGTGCCTGGTTTGCAGAGGGGAGCAGTGACCGCGTGGAAATACCACTGCAGACACCTTGGGAAGCATTGTGGGGAGGGACGTGGCCTCGGAGAATACAAATTCCTGTCGGCTTCGCAACCTGGCTTTGCTTCAGTGACACTGGGATACATCCTGAGGACCAAACCTCACTGGCAGCATCTGCTGCTGGGCCAAAAGCTCTGGGAAAGCATCTCTGGTGATGAGCAGCTCCTGGCAGAGACATCCATACGCCAGGCACAGCCTCGTGGTGTCATCAGCAATGCTCCTCTCTTTGGATTTGAGCTGCAGTTGAGGCAGCAGCTGCCTCTGGCCTGGCACAAACCCTGTCCTAGAGCAATGAGCAGCTCGGGGGCAGCCTTGGGGACGTGGCAGAGCTCACCCCCTGGCAGGGATTCAGGGATTCAGGATCTGGAGCCCAAGGCTTGTCCCAGGGAGAGGACAGTGAGAGGACCAGCACACTGCAACATCCTTCCTCTGCCTGACCTTCCCACTGCAATCAAAAATATCACAGGTGGCATTTTCCACCTTTTCAGCACGACTGAAGTCGATTCCACTTAGTTTGGGTGTAAAATGAGACAGCTTCAAAGCACCGGCGTGAGCAGTAGGCTTTCAGGGCACCACATGAGGCCGAATCCCACATTTGGCTTCATTTGGACAGCAGAAATCTCAGCACCGTGTCCATCCAGCGGCTCCAGGCTGGGTGGGGAACATGGTGCTGCTCAGATGCTGCTGCCCCACCTGATTTTTCATGCAACGAAGCAAAACCACTGTTTCTGGCCCAAACAGAGGGACAGGGTGGATCTATGTTGTGTTAAAGGGCTTCTGGAGCAGTGCAGCTGCCTGCTCATCTTCAGCCATGCAGCTGAAGAGGCATGGAGGGCATTTTCTGAGCGTGCCTGGCTGGTTTTCCATATTTCCTTTGAAATAGGAGCTACAAGGGCACGTTCCTGTGGGGAAGTGGAAGTTCCTGCCCAGCCCCAACCACGGTGCACCCGCCAGCGGCCGCCCCAGCTCTGCCGCGTAACCCCACGGGACCTCGGCGCGAGGTGCCAGAGATGCTGCGCCGATGGGAAGAGCTGGAGCCGGCACACAAAGGAGGCAAGGATCCAGCTGTAAATTAATATTTTATAGAACACCAAGGAAAAATCAGAGAGGCTAATTACAGCGATAATCATCGTGGCCCCGAGGCATTTCCATGGAAGTCAGGAATTACCCGGGATTACCTCAGCCCTCGCAGCAGCCTGCGCGGGAGGCGAGCGCGTGCGGCCGTGGCGCGGCACCCGCCACCTCCTCCCGTGCCAGCTGGGGGTCCACGGCCCGAAACAGAGAGCTTTGGTGGTCTCCTGGCATCCCACTCCGGATGAGCAGCCTTTGCCTTGCTGAGCTGAGCGGGATGGATGGAGGGCTGGGGGAGCGGTGGGGTTTGGGGCAGGGTGCCCACCAGGGCCCCACTGTGCCCTTTTGTCCTCAGTGGCACTGAGGCGGGAGCCATCGCTGGCCCCAAGCTGCTTAAAACCTCGAGGGGTTCAGGGCATGGCTGGCAAAAAATTTGTGGATGTTCCCCCAGGGGAAGTTTTTCCTGTGGTTCATTAATTTACTGTTATTAACTGGTATTTGCATAGTTTATCCAGTGACAGAATGAATTCCCTTGGGAAAGAGAGAATTCCCCACCAGCTCCTCCTGCCCATCTCCGGCATGGCACAAAGTTGGCTCTCGGCAAGCCTGGAATGTCTCCAGGAGCTGCGTGGCCGGGAGTTCTGCGGGCTCCTGTCCCACAGCCCCAGCCCGGACACCTCCAGGGGGAGTGGCTCGGCGAGTGGAGAAGCCGTGGTGCAGCTGGTTTGTGCCCTGAGCTGGAGCAGAGGTCACTGCTGGTCTGCCACCCAGAAAAACTCGGGTACAACCCCAGGTGCGCCGTGCACAGAGCTGGGAACAGCCTGGGCTGAGGCTGGGCCTGGGCTGAGGGTGCTGCTCAGGTCTGTGGTGCTGCAGCACCCCTGGAGATGGCAGAGATGAGGCACAAAGCATCCCTGCCCCAGGTCTGGAAATCATCCCAATCATCCCAAAAAACGTTCCCAATCTGCAGCTGGTAAAGAGGCAGAGCAGCCCTGCAAGGAGCCCCTGCTGTCAGACCGTCTGCCAGAACGTCCCCTCAGCACACGGCCCGACCACCACCTGAGGCTGGGGTGAGCTGGCAAAGGTCTCCTGGGCACAGGGCAGAGCTGTGGGTCTCGTCTGCCTGCTCCAGAGCAGCTCCCTGCCTCTCCCTGCCCGGCCCCTCCACGTGTGCCCAGATGGCCAAGCCGTGTGGGGCACCCCGGGCACGCTGCTTGTGCCCCCCAGGCCCAGGGATGTGTGTGCTGAGAGCAGCCAGCAATGCAGGAGCGGGTCTGGGGACGCCAAGTGCTGAGGTGTGACACCCTTTGGGTCTGCCCTGGGCAGTTTGAGCGTTTGTGAGGTGCTGAGCTGCACTGAGAGCTCTGGAGCTGCTCCGAGTGAGGGCTGGGGGTCACCAAGGGCTGCAGGCAGGAGCAGACAGCTCTGTCCTGGGGCACAGGGTCTCCTGCTCTCCCCTCCCGCCCAAACGTGAGTCCCCAGATCCCTGGCTGGTGCTCTTGCAGGCTGTGATGGTCCCAGGAGCAGCGTCAGCCTTCTCGCCCTGACCAGCTGCACTTCTGGGTCTCTTTGGGTCAGGGAGAATTTTGCTTCATTTTTTTTTTTGAGATGAGAACTCCTCTGATAGCACCAGGACAGGGACAGGAGAGCTGGCCAAGGCAGTCCAGGATGAATCCGAAGTGTCCAGCTCGAGCGTCCGCCGTGTCCTGGCTGCTCGAGAAAGGTCCGGCAGGGTGAGGCTGCAGAGCTGCCCGAGCACCTCCGGGCATGACAGGACTGCCCTTGCCCCGCTGCCTGCAACAGAGCAGAGCTCAGGGCTGGGGCACAGACCCCCAGGAGATGGCAGCTGTCCCTTGTGGGGTGCCCTCGCCCTTCACCCGTGCCAGTTTCTCCTCCCTGCGAGCGCCGGGAGCAGCAGCCCGATGTGCCGGGAATGAGGAGCTCTCCCCGCTGCCTGCACGCCGCTGGATGCGGCGCCTTCCTGACAAACACGGCTTAATCCCGCCCTGGAGCGCTCCGTAGAGAAATCACAGCGTGAATCATCTCCCTCCAAACCTCAAACCGTGTCACAGATAATCCCTCGTGCTGCTCAAGTTCTTTCTTCCCCCACGTGCATCAGTGCAAGGGGAAGCACACACGTTTCCCACACCCCGCACAGCTCAAACCACCTGTCTCTCCCGGCTCGCTCTGCCCTCTAGGAGCGGCTGCATTTACAGCAGTCATAGAACCGTGGAATCGCGGAATTGTTCAGGGTGGAAAAGCCCTCATCGAGTCCAGCCACTCCCACAGCACTGCCAAACCCACCGCCAACCCGTGTCCTCAAGTGCCACATTTACACGCCCTTTAAATCCCCCCAGCGATGGTGACTCCATCACTGCCCTGGGCTGGACAGACCCTGCAGTGAAGAAATTTTCTCTGACATTCCATCTGGCACAATTTCAGGCCGTTCCCTCTCCTCCTGTCCCCGTTCCCTGGGAGCACAGCCCGACCCCCCCGGCTGCCCTCTCCTGTCAGGGAGTTGTGCAGAGCCAGAAGGGCCCCCCTGAGCCTCCTTTGCTCCAGGCTGAGCCCCTTTCCCAGCTCCCTCAGCCTCTCCTGGTGCTCCAGCCCCTTCCCAGCTCCGTTCCCTTTCCTGGACACGCTCCAGCCCCAAAATGTCTTTCTTGTAGTGCGGGACCCAGAACTGCCCCAGGATCTGAGGTTCTGTTCTGTGGGTGCCTTGCTCTGTCCCCAGCCTGGAGCTGCCCCTTGGCTGCCCTGGAAGGGGTGTGGGGTCGCTGGAGCCTGCTCTGGCTGTGCCGGCATCCCTGGCACAGACATGCAGCTGCCATGGACAGACCTGAGTGGTTTTCCTGCAGCCTCAGCCCCTGAAGGATTCATTCTTTAGCCAGCCTGGAAAATCCCTGCCGGTCACTGGGGCTGGAGTGGGGACACAGCCTGGAATGGGTTTGGTGTGGGCTGGAGTGGCCTGAGAAGGGCAGAGCCCGGGGGTGGGGGGGGGTGGGGGNCCCCAGGCAGCACAGAGCTCCTGGGCTGCTGCAAGGTGTCCCTGCCCGTGCCAGGGGTGGTGGAACTGGGTGGTCTTTAAGGTCACTCCCCACCCGAACCATTCTGGGATTGCAGGACCCCAAATGTGGATTTTGTCAGCTCCAGCTGAAGGCTTTGACCTGCTCTGAGACCAAGGAGCACCCCTGGGCTATGGGAAGAGGGAATCTCATCTGGAGATAGCAGCATCAGACCTCAAATCCCAAAGCATGGGCTGAGACTCCCAAATAATGACATGAAGCTCCTGCAAATGTCTGCACTCAACATGGCCCAGTGCTGGTGCTGGGACACAGAATCATGGGAAGGGAATCCTTAAAGCTCACCCAGTGCCACCCCCTGCCATGGGCAGGGACACCTTCCACTGTCCCAGAGTGCTCCAAGTCCCATCCAACCTGGCCTTGAACAATTCCAGGGATCCAGAGGCAGCCACAACTTCTCTGGGCACCCTGTGCCAAGGCCTCCCCACCCTCATTGTAAAAATCTTCTTCCTCACATCTGGTTTAAATCGACCCTCCTTTATTTTAAAACCATCACTTACTGTACTGTAACAACAGGTGCTGCTGAAAACTTTGTCACCATCTTTCTTGGAGGCCCTTCAGGCCCTGGAAGGGGCTCTGAGCTCTCCCTGGAGCCTTCTCCTCTCCAGGTGAGCATCCCCAGCTCTCCCAGCCTGGCTCCAGAGCAGAGGGGCTCCAGCCCTGGGAGCAGCTCCGTAATGTGACCGAGGAGAGGACCCCAAACCCTCAGGCACCGGGGGCTGGTGACAGTGACAAGCTGAGCAGGACGATGCTTTGGGGCTTCAGTGATGCCCCAGACCAACACCTCGGCACGGAACTGATCCATGGGGAGGCACCCAGGGGCGCCGCGGGGCACAGGGTAGGCGTGAAGAAGATGGTGGCCATGCCACACCTGGAGCAGACGATGCCCAAACCGCTCCCTGTGGCCCGAGCATCGCTTCCCCTCCCGGCCGTGCCAGCCGAACGATTCCCTGGGATGCTCTGAACCAGCGACTCGCGGCTCGCGGCTGGAAAGCTGCGGGGATTTAGGGATTTATCAAACCTCCAGGGCGAAGTTGTAAGGGCGGCTGCGGGGTGCCGGGGCCGCTCGGGGAGCGCCGGNGGCCCCGCACGGCCCCGCCGGGCCCCGCCGAGACGCACCCCGGCCCTCCCAGCCCGGCGGAGGTGAGCGCGGGGGATGCGGGGATGACGCGGCGCAGGGAGAGCGGGGGGTCCCTGTCCCCGCAGGTGTGAGCGCGCGTGGGGGGACAGCCCTTGGCGGGGCATCGAGGGGCTTCGCTGCCTTTTTATGGGGGTCTCCCGTATCTTTGCATCCCTTTGGGGGGGCATCGCTGCGTGGAGGGGATCCCCCAGCGCTCTGCATCCCTGCGCGGGGGGCGGGTGATCCTCTGCTCCTTTCCGGCGGGGGGGTTCCTCCATCCCCTCGCATCCTTGCGGGGGAGGGGGTTCTCCATCCCTTGACATCCTTTCGGGAGGTTCCTGCATCCCTTCCCATCCTTGCATGGGAGGTTCTCCCATCCCTTGGCATCCTCGCGGGGGGGCAGGGCCGCTCTGCATCCCCGTATTGCTGCATCCCCCCCAGCTCTGCAGCCGCGCACGGGGGCGGGGGGCTGTCCTCCATCCCTTCACATCCTCGCTTTGCGAAGGGGCTACCCCAGCTGGGGGGTCCCTCCACTTCCCAGCTGTTCACGGGGGGCGGGGGGGACCCTCCACGTTTTGCACCTTTGCCCGGAGGGGAGGGGGCCAGGCTGCTCTGCGCGTTTCTATGGCGGGGGGAGAGATCCCGGAGCACTCGGCACATTCGTACCGCGGGGCCTCTCCGCACCCGCGCGCTGGGGAGGGGGTGTGTGTGCTGTCACTTCGCGTTCCTACACCGAGAGCGAGGGGGAGACCCGGCTGCTCTGCACCCAGGCATGGGGGCGGGGGGCTTCGCTTGACATCCTTGCATCCCGGGGAGGGAGGATCCTTCGTCTTTGCATCACTGTGGCGGATAAACCGGGCCCACGGTTGCCTGTGCACCCCCAGCCAGCGCAGGGCAGGGCTGATCACCCCCTTGCTGGGAAATGGGGGGGCTCCGGGGGGCTCTGCAGGCCGGTGTGAGGCCGGGGATGCAGAGAGGACAGCGCCGTGCCCTGTCCCTGGTGTCACATGTCATGCATGGCCCCCCTCCCCATCCTGGTACCCTCCCGGGGGTCTGGAGCCCTGCTGGGTTCAGAACCCCCTTGATGACCCCCCAAACCCGGGGCACCCCAGGGGCAGAGCTGCAGGAAGGCCCAGAGCCCCCTGGAGCCACCGAGCCTGGGCCTCCGCGCTCAGTGATTCAGCTTCTTGCAGGGAGCTGGAATTTTATCGCTTCCAACTCGGGTCCTTGCTGCCTCGCGGTGGTGTCGGCGCGATGGAGTATCTATGGATTGAGATGCTTTTTGAGGGAGTTTGTGGCTGCTTGGTGTGCCCGGCAGAGCGGAGCCGGCGGCCGGACACGCTGCCGGGCACGAGCCGGAGGAGGGGAGCGCGGCACCGGGATGTGCGGGCGGCTCGGGAATGGCAGGATTAATAATTCATCTTCCAAACTTCGGCGTGCCAAGGCACACCCCTCGCGCTGCAGCTCGTTGCCTGGGTTTTAAAGAGATTGCTGGTGTCATTTTTTTTTAAAAAATGGTCTTTTGGTGGCGTTTGAGCATCTCCCAGGGTGTCAGGTGGCAGAGCTCGGTGAGGAGGGCAGGGTGGTGGCAGCATCAGGCCAGCACACCCCGCTCCGGGAGGCGGAGGGTTAATGTGCACCGGGCTGCGCTGTCGCAAACGCGGAGCAGGAGAAGGGCTCTTCCACGGAACGCTGTGATGCAACTCAGACCCCAAATGTCCGCTCCTTTCCCCAGGAGCTGGAGCCCACGGCGAAAACTCGAGATGAAGCATATTTTGCTGCGAGCTGTCATCTCCCTTGGCCCAGTTCTGAACCAAAGATGCTCAATCCTCCATTTTATGGCGGATGACAAATCAGCCGCCGATGCCAAGATCTTGACAAGTTACGAACAACAGCCCTCGAGCCAGAAGTGTTAAGAAATAAAAAAAGCAAGAACGCCTTTTTTTTTTTTAATTTTTTTTTTTTTTGCAGAGCTGCTTATCCCAAAAAGGCACCCTCTGAGCTGCACCCCGTGGGCAGGAGCCACGGAATTTCACACCCTCTGAGCACAGAGGCTGCAGCCAGCTCCAGGCTGGCATCTGCCCCCAATTCCCCACATCCACCTGGAGTTTTGTGGGGTCCAGGGAAAATCCACCTGGATGCGCTGGGAGCAGCAGGCAAAGCCCAGCCCCGCAGGGAGCAGCTCGGAGCTGGCCGGGAGCGCTCTGCTCCGCGGCTGGACACGCCAGTCCTGCGGCTGTTCCCAAAGGCAGCAGCAGCAGCGTTCCAGAAAGCCCCTCGCTGCTGGCCGAGGGTTTCCCGGGTTTATCAAAGCGCCTTCTATATTGGGGAGAAAAAGGCCGGTTTGTTTGGCGGCATCCTGCTCGCACAGCGAGCGAGGGAGATCCTTCTGGTAATGAGCTGGGCACAAAAGGGGGGGAAAAAAAAGCCGTCATTGAAGATTTTCCTTTGGTGATGGAGTCATTAAAAACAACACATGATTCCTGGGCCGGCAGGGATCTTTCACAGCCAAACAGAGCTGGGATCTGTGCTGGGTTCCCACAGCCCCATCCCCTGACTCCTCCTCGGAAGATCAAGGCAGTGCTGCTGCTCCCGGGCGTTCCTCGAACTGGAATGAGCCATGGAGGAGCCAGAGGAGGATGGAGAAGTGTCATGCATAGTTTCAACCTCAACTTTTCCCCTCCTCTTTCCCTTTGGCATTAAGGTATCAGGATGGATGGCTCTCTTTTTTTGTCTTTTTTTTTTTTTTTTTTTTTTTTTTTTTTTTTTTTTTTTTTTTTTGCATGGATTTCGTTTGTATCCGTAGCAGAGACAGAGCAAAAAGGTGAATGGGAAGGACCTGGTGAAGTGGCCCTCAGCTCCATGCCCAGTGCCAGGGGCCACTGAGGGCTCCCCATTTCTGAGAAATCAAACAACAGGACCCAAACTCCACATTAACTAAACCCCAATGAAAGCCTGAAAATTCCCTTGTTGGAATAGGAGTTGTTCAGCCTGGAGAAGGGAAGGCTCTTGGGAGACCTTAGAGCCCCTTCCAGTGCCTAAAGGGGGCTTCTTAAAAGGAGAGAAAGACTTTTTACAGGGCAGACAGTGATAGGTCAAAGGGGAATGGTTTTAAACCAAAATAGGAGAGATTTTGATTAAAAGTTAGGAAGAAATTCTTGGCTGTGAGAGTGAGGAGGCCCTGACACAGGGTGCCCAGAGAAGCTGTGGCTGCCCCTGGATCCCTGGCAGTGCCCAAGGCCAGGCTGGACAGGGTTGGAGCCATGGCAGGGGGTTGAATTAAACCATCTTAAAGGTCCCTTCCAACACAAACCCTCCCGTGATTCTCTGATTTACATAATTTGCTCTCACCTGCCTGTAAGGAAACATCATTTGGGTAAAACCCACCAGGATCCTGTTTGTTTTAGAGCAGCCTGGCAGCAGGGTGGGGTTTCTGCTCTGACCCCGGGGTAACGAGGCAGATGCATTTATGGCATCCTCCTAAGCAGGGCTGGTGCTGCAGAGCGCAGCCCTCGGAGGCGGAGGTGATTTAGAGACGCTTTAGTCAAGCGCCGTTCCTAGAGCTGAAACATTCTACAGTAGAAGGGGAGGGAAAAAAACCCACCCCAAATCAAACCGCCAACTGTGGCATTTACTAATAAAGCTCCTGAGGAATATTTTTAGCCGTGATTTAGCGTTGTGTTGCACTTTGCTGGGAAGCGTTCGCTCGCTGAAGCCTCCTGGCAGCCGCGGCGGCGGAGCAGCGCGCAGAGGAGGAGCCGCAGATGGGCCGGGGGAGAGGCGGGGGCAGCGCTGCCGCTGGGACACGGGGCACTGCCCCGGCCGGGCAGCCCTGGAGCTGTGCCCCGGGGCCAGCCGGACACGGCTCTCTCTCCCCCCGTTGGCTCTTGCCCAGCTCCACCCAAATCTGGCCCTGGCCGGCAGCAGAAATCCCTCTGTGCCAGCCGGGCTGGGACCTCTCCGCTGGGTCCACAGCGAACCCGCGGCCCTGGCTTCAGCCTCCCCGAGCTGATGTCCTGGGTTTGGGGATAAAAACAGCACCCCACACCCTGGGGCTTTGAGTCCCCGAGGCGTTTTGCCACCTGATGCTTCGCTGAGCCTCCGGTGGGCTGGGATGCTTCCCACGGCCCCAAACTCCTCTGGGATGCAGAGCTCTCAGGCAGTGGCATCGCTCCTCCCGTGCCCACCAGTGCCACCCCGAGAATTCGCTCTCGCTGAAGTCCTGCCCCCTGCTTTACTTCGAGCAAGGGGAACGCTTGGGCTCCAGCCGGGTTTAATACATTTAATGAACCTTTTTGGCCAGCAGCTCCGGAGCAGCGATCACCTTCGCAGGGAGCGGTGACATTTGTCACGCCGGTGGCGTTCCCAGGCCCTCAGGCTGGCAACAAACACAGAAGTGGTCACAGACGCATTTTGTAAATGAGAGCACCGAGTCCTTGCAGTGCAGCTCACGCTCCATTTTGTGGGAAGGGAATCAGCAGATCTGGCCCAGCTCTCCCAGGCAGGTTTTTCCCTGCACCACAAAGAGCCGCCCGCACAGTTTTTCCTGGCTGATTTTTTTTCCTGAGATGACAAAGCTTCAGCACCTGTAGGCTACAGGCTCTGCTCTCCCCATGGCCCACGTTCAGAGGAAAGCAGGAGTTTAGGGTTACCCGAGCCAGAGGTTACCCTTCAGCCATGAGGAGGCTGCTGGTGGCCTCCCTGTCCTCTGCAGGTTTGTCCTGTTGCTCTTTGAACCATCCCACGCTGTGGCAGAGCTCCACAAACCAGCACCCTGAGAACCTGCTGCTTTCACCCCTACCCCCCATTCCTGTCTGCTCAGAAGCATCCCACACCCCCAGATCCGTCCCAGCCCTCTCCTGTGCCAGATCCATCCCGCCAAACCCCACAGGATGAGCTCCTTCTGGCACCTACAAGCCGAGCTGGGTGTCACCTCTGCCTCTTGTCCTTTCCCTGACTGGAGTTGCTCCTTTCACTATTTCAGAACTGCTCTGTGCCTCCCTCCTGCCCCCAGCCCTTCCTCACCTCTCCAGTCCAAGGGTCCTGCACCAAACAGGGTCCTGAGCAGCCACCACGAGGTCTGGCACTTCTTGTTTGTTTAATATTCATTCATAAACTTTTTTGTTTGAGGGTAATAGGTTTTTCAATTTATCACTTGTTTTTTGCACAACTCTGGCTCCTGGCATCCAACCAAAGATTTGCTCCCTTGCAAAAGCCTCCAGCTCCTGGCAGTGTCTGCTCCTCAGGGCTCAGAAGGACCCTGGGAAGCCAAAACTGGGAAAGAGCTTTGATTGCAAGGGCTGAGCAAACACACTGCCCCAAAGCTTGGCCTAGAACTGAGCTTAGTGCAGGGCTGACCCAACTCCCACTCTTGAGGTGTTGGTTCAGCACACGCTCACCCACATTCTCCCCAAATCCAAGCTCGGGGTTTTTCTTGGCTGTCTGACACTCAGGGAAGGAGGTTTCCCTCATTCCTGCTGCTCCATGCACCATCCAGTTCCATCAGAAATGCTGGATTTTCAGCTGATGATGGCAGCATGAACAGCCTTGCCCCCAGTGCTGCTCATCTCTGCCGGGCTCCACTCCCAACCCAGGTTCCTCCTGCAGGCAACACCCATAAAAAACAAGCCCCAAAATTGTTTTCTGCTCCACCATGGCCCAGTGAGAGAAAGTGGGAGCCAGAACGTCTCCCTCCTCTCTCATGTGACATCAAGCAGGGCCGCGGGTGTCGGGCACTGACCAACCCAAACTTCTGTCCCAGGGATTGACCAGCACCTGAGGACCCTGTGGTCACCAGCCTGTCCCTCCTTGCAGGGCCACCCAGAGCACACCTGGGTCCTCCAGGCCACTTTGGCTCTGCCCAAATCACAGCCCAGTGGGAGAGAGTGGCTTTGGGGGCACAGCGAGGGCAAGGACACAGGCGTGCACACAAAAAAACTGCTGCAAAAACGTCAGGAGCAGTGGCTGGATGCAAAACTTTTTCTGGACCCTCATACCAAATAGGAGCTGCTTTCTGCCCCTGGTGGACCCCAAGGATCGGAGCTGCCAGATGTTGGTGGCTGCTGAGGCAAATGATAACATCTGGAAAAAGCCAGCTGGAGGGGTCACCCCAGGACCAGCAGCTGCCAAACACCCCCCAGGCTGGTCTGGCAGCTCTGATTCCCCAGAACTCCCTGCCCCAGGAAAGCTGGGGCTGCTCCAGCAGCTCTGGGTTTGGGATGCTGCTGTCAGTCTGTTCCTCGGGAGAAATCAGCTTTTAGGGCACCATAAATAAACCCCTCATTGCTGCCACACCCCCTCCCCTGCCTGGCCACCTCAGCTGGGTGGGATTCCCTTCCCAGCTCCATCAAGAGGTTTGGGAAGCAGCTGGGAAGCTGGGGAGTCTCTCCCTTCACCTGTGACATTTCCCAGAACAAGGTTCAGAGATATTGGCCCTTTCCAGTCACGGGGAAAAGCTGAGTGATGGGAGAATCCCCAGAGCACACCTGGACTGGGGCAGTGGCTCATGGGGAGCCCCTGGCTGGTGCCGTTCCCTCTGCCTTCCACTCCCAGGAAATTCCTGCTGAGTTCGTGGCTCCCATTTTCCTCCTCCTGCATCCTGACACTACCTCCCACTGAGGGCTCCCTGCTCCCACTCTGAAACAG
Source organism: Pomatostomus ruficeps (assembly GCA_013400735.1). NCBI lineage: Eukaryota > Metazoa > Chordata > Aves > Passeriformes > Timaliidae > Pomatostomus > Pomatostomus ruficeps. The sequence continues at coordinate 76,055 of VYZT01015256.1, read as the reverse complement.
CAAAATCCCACGGGTTTTAATCCATGTAAGTGATCCCAGAGCCTGCATCCAGCAGATTCCTGCCCTTGGGAGCTTTTCCTGAGGGTCTGAGGATCTGCCACCCAAAACTACCCCTTTGAAATGTTGGAAATCACCTGAAACATCAGCAAGAGCAGGAGCAGGGCTGGGCACAGCTCAGCATCCCCTCGCTGAGGCTCTGGCCAGGCCATCAGTGCCCAGGATTTGTGTGCAGCCTCCTGGTGGGGGCGAGGAATTTGTGCCAGCGAGGACAGAAATGATGCTGGCATCTCTGGAGCCATGTGCAGCCCATCCCCACCTGGAGAACTAGAGTCCCATGAGTTAGGGCAGGCCTGGAGGTGGCAGGTTTTAGGTGAGAAGTTGGCATTTCAAGGCAGAAGGCAGTGGTTTGGTGCTGCAGGTGCACAGGTTGAGGGAACACTTCCCACAGGAGGGTCTGGCAGGGGTTCTGCTCCCTGTGCTCCATGAACTGGGGGGGTTCAAAAGCAGCTTCGCCTGTGGTTCCATCAAAGTTGCCTTCCCAGGCTGTCCTTGCATAAAAACATGCCCAACTCCTCCTTGGTTCCTTCTGCTGCAAGCTCTGAGTCTTGCTTGGCCTTTTTGGGGTGAGATTAAAGGGATTTTCCTCCCCCAGGGACGCTCTCCCACGGCACGGCTCAAACGCTGCCATCACAGCCCTCACCCGCTTTCTGCCTCTCTTCAGATCTGTCCCTGCTGGGAAGTTTCAAACCACAAATCCATCCCTGCTGAGCATTTTCAAACCACAAATCGCTTTTTTTCCTTCATCTGCTCCAGGGTCCCCATGGGACCAGGTGGCCCCAGTTCCCCCCGGGTCCCCTGTGCAGGGACAAAGAGCCCCGGGTGCCGGTGGCTGTGTCCAGTGGCCGTGTCCGGTGGCTGTGGCCCAAAGGGATGCTGAGAATGGCTCTTTGTTCCCTGTTCCTAATTGCCGGGCCCAGGCAGCTCGTTAAGGGCTGTGCCCTGTGCCCTCGGGTCCCCGCGGCGCTGGAACGTGCCAGGGCGCAGCCTTTGAGGGCAGGTTTTGGGGTGACGCACAAAACCACCTCGGGGTGAAGCTGCCAGTGCTGCTCTGGTCTTTACACAGCCCAGGGGGCTCGGGAGTGCCCAGAAAGGGGGGGCTGTGCCTGGCCAGAGCAGAATCCAGAGCCCCCGTGCAAGTGCTGTCACAGAGGAACAAACAGCTGGCAGAAATCTCGGGGTTTGGGAGCCAGGGACCGCACCACATCCATGAGCCGCGACTTTGGGAAGCGCTGGAGGACACAGGGTTTGCTCTGAGCCCGAAGCATCGCGGAGGGTTCAGACCGGAGGTCCTTCCCATGGCACCCCGACTGCCCGCAGGAAAAAGCTTCATGGAGGGAGCTTGAATTTGCATTTGAAAGCAGCGGAGGAGCTGCGGGTGCTGGGAGCGCAGCGCCGGCCGTGTGCTGTCAATGGGAAACTGTTCCGTCTGACGCTCCCGGGGCCAAAAAATGTGAACTCTGCAGATTGCTGGCTCCGCTCACGGGCAGAATCGCTGGCTCCGCTGCCGGCGCCCGGCGGCCCCGCTCCCAGCGATGGACGGAAGCGGCTTTTCCTCCGCTGCCAAAGTTCTGTGAAAGATGGGGTGGGTGGGGACTGCTCGGGACGCGGAACGGGGGAGGATTCTGCGCTCTGGGAATGCTCTCCGGCCCTTATCAACCCAGCCATCAGCTCGTCTTTCCTCTGGGAGCTGAGCTGAGGCCGGATACACTCGCGGCACTGTGGGGTCGTTGCCTGTCCGTGTCCGAGTCCCGGGGTCTGTGTCCCAGTCCCGAGGTCTGTGTCCCAGTCCCAGGGTCCGTGTCCCAGTCCTGGGGTCCGTGTCCCAGTCCCGGGGTCCGTGTCCATGTCCCAGTCCCGGGGTCCGTGTCCATGTCCCAGTCCCGGGGTCCGTGTCCATGTCCCAGTCCCGGGGTCCGTGTCCATGTCCCAGTCCCGGGGTCCGTGTCCATGTCCCAGTCCCGGGGTCCGTGTCCATGTCCCAGTCCCGGGGTCCGTGTCCATGTCCCAGTCCCGGGGTCCGTGTCCGTGTCCTAGTCCCAGGGTCCGTGTCCCAGTCCCGGGATCAGTGTCCCAGTCCCAGGGTTCATGTCCGTGTCCCAGTCCTGGGGTCCGTGTCCCAGTCCCGGGGTCCGTGTCCATGTCCCAGTCCCGGGGTCCGTGTCCGTGTCCTAGTCCCAGGGTCCGTGTCCCAGTCCTGGGGTCTGTGTCCGTGTCCCAGTCCTGGGATCTGTGTCCCAGTCCCGGGGTCTGTGTCCATGTCCCAGTCCCGGGATCTGTGTCCATGTCCCAGTCCTAGGGTCCGTGTCCCAGTGTCTGTGTCCGTGTCCCAGTCCCAGGATCTGTGTTCATGTCCCAGTCCCAGGGTCTGTGTCCGTGTCCCAGTCCCAGGGTCTGTGTCCGTGTCCCAGTCCCGGGGTCCGTGTCCATGTCCCAGTCCCGGGCTGCAGCACCCCAGGAGACACTACCGTGGACAACAAACGCTCCCTTTTGCCTCTTTTCCCAGCCTTTTCCCCACCATTCCCCTGTTAATCAGCAGGGTAACCTGTTCCCAGCACCCCACACCCCATGGTGCCCGTCCTTTCTCCTTCCCTGCAGCTCCTGTGGGTGCCCTCACTGGAGACGAGGCCTTTGGGTGTGGGCTTGTCCCTAAATATCCTTAAATCCTTTAGGAAATGAACCATCCCTAGTTTAGGGGGGGTGACAGTGGAGCAGGAGACACCCGGAGATGCAGGGGGAACAGCCAGGGATGCCGTGGGGGCACCCAAAGATATTGGGGGATTACCCAGAGATGCTGGGGGGCACCCAAAGATGCTGTGGAGTCATCCAGGGATGCTGTGGGGACACTCAGGGATGCTGTGGGGACACACACAGGAGCTGTGGGGACACCCAGGGATGCTTGGGGGCACCCAAAGATGCTCTGGGGACATCCAGGGTTGCTGGGGGCGCACACACAGAGGAGCTATGGGGGCACCCAGGGTTGCTGGGGGGGCCGTGCAGGGAGCTGGGATGAGCTGGCCGCAGCAGCTTGTCTCAGTGTAGTGTGTGCGCAAACAAAACCCTGGAGAGGCTGCAGTGAGCTGGAAATAATGGCATTACAAGCGCTTCCTCGCTTCTGTTTGGGCTGGATGAGGCTTTTCGGGGCCAGCTGAAGGGCTGCAGCACAGGGGAGTTTGCTCCCGGTTTGAGCACAGCTCTGGGAAGTGAGCGGGGAAGGACGCGGTGGCTCAGCAGAGCTCAAAGAAAGGGACAAAGTCCTCATCTCCACCCTGGCATCCCAAGGTTTGCACCCCAGAGCACCCCCTGCTTGGAAAAACCCCACTGCCACCTGCCTGGAAAGCTAAGGGGACATGTGGGGGAAAGAGACAAATAGTAAAAGTGTGTTTTCATTTTCCCTTTTTCTCTCCTTTCCCCAGAAGAGGCGTGAGAGGTCACCATGCCGCTGGTGAAGAGGAACATCGAGCCCCGGCACTTGTGCCGGGGGGCCCTTCCCGACGGGGTGACGAGTGAGCTGGAATGTGTCACCAACAGCACGCTGGCTGCCATCATCAAGCAGCTGGGCAGCCTCAGTAAGTCAGGACAGCAGCCCTGGTGTGGGACAGCACTGGGATGGCACTGGGACTGCACTGGGATGACACTGGGACAGCACTGAGATGACACAGTCACTTCCAGCAGTTCCAAACACAGGGGAACAGGGGCTGTGTGAGAGCTGCGTGGGCTGCAGCCACTTCTCATTCAGTGGGAATTATCCAGCCTGTTGAAAATGGGAGAATGCTCAAATTGGGGACTTGGTGACATTTTAGGGCCCATTTTGCTCCCATGGCAGGCCTGTGCAGTGGAGGACAGAAAACCTTCAGGAGCCTCCTGCTTCTCCACTTGGCCAGAAATAGGAAGGTCAGGGGAAGATTTCAAACACTCCAAGCTCTTCTTTTTAATGTTGGAGCTTTTTGAGGAAGAGAGGTCTCGATCAAAGGTCTCCACCCTCAGCTGCCTTCTTACCCTGGGACTGATCTCAGCAGAAAAGGGGCAGAGGAGAGCGCTGCACACACCAGCGTGAAGGTTTAACGGGGGCAACCTATTTCATGCTGAATATCCACTTAAAACAGAGAGAGGAGCTATTCAGGGCTGCCCCTCTTTTAACCCACTCCAGAAGTAGATTCTTCTCTAAAATACCCCCAGAAAAACAAACCTGGTGTTTAGGGAGCTGCTGGAAGTGCAGTGGCTCGCATGAGCAGCACCCACATGTGCTTTTCCTAGTCCAGGGGAAAAGGGAATCAAATATGACCAGGCTGGTGAAGGGTCTGAGGAGGTTTTAAAAGTGCCCTGATTTTGGGAACTGCTTGATAGGTGGGAATGGAGGAAATCCTGAGGGTCTGGAGGGATGGGATTGGAGCTGCAGCTCACAGGTATCAGCAATGCTCTGCCAGACCCCTCGCTCATCTCCGTGATAATAACCCTAACAAAGCGCTGTTGTAGGGAGGCACCGAGAGATGCAGGAAAATAACTGATAAACTGAAAGAAATAATGGATTCTCCCTGCTGTGGCACTCTCCCCACTGCCCTGCTCTTGGCTTTCCACCTGGGATGAACTTCCCCAGGTCATGTTGTGTGAGGGTCATTTTTCTGGCTCATCTGTCCTGGTGGATCCAAGGGCTTTTTGGGGCACCACGAATGTTCTGTGCTCCCATGGGTGCCACTCTCACCACAAAGGGTGCTAGTTTGTGCTCCTCGGCCTCCTTGCAGCACCTCGCAGCGCTTTGGGAGAGGATGAGGCTCAGCTCCCCAAAATCCAGGCTGGGGAGGGCACCCCATGGAGCCGGGGGGAGGTGGGCAGTCCAGGGGCAGGGCTGGGCTGGGTGAGCCGCGTGCTGCGGTGACAGGCGCGCTGTCCCCTGCCAGGCAGGCACGCCGAGGACATCTTCGGGGAGCTGTTCAACGAAGCCAACAGCTTCTACATGCGCATGAACTCGCTGCAGGAGAGGGTGGACCTGCTGGTCATCAAGGTGACGCAGCTGGACTCCACTGTGGAGGAAGGTGAGGGGCCGGGGCTGTTTCGGGGTGATGTCCAGACGTGTTCTCAGGACCGGACCTGCCCTGAGGCCACCCCTGCATGCCTTGTTCTTGTTGTGCCCCCAGTTTCGCTGCAGGACATCAACATGAGGAAAGCCTTCAAGAGCTCCACGGTGCAGAACCAGCAGGTGGTATCCCGCAACTCCATCCCCAACCCGGTGATGGAGATGTACCAGCGCTGCGACAAGCCCCCGCCGCTCAACATCCTCACGCCCTACAGGTACGGGGCAGGGCACTTGCTGGGGCACCGAGGGGGCCTTGCCAGGGGAGGACCCCATTTGCAGCTGGATTTCTCCAGCTGCTGTGCCACCACCCTCATTTCACGGCATGCCTGGAATGTGTGCCCACACCCCGCGGGTAGTGACCGCTGTGGGGACATGTTCGTGGTGGGGCAACAGCTCATGGTCACAGTTGTACCCAGGGGAACAGGGGGGTCTTCTCCTGTGGCTGGTAACCCTCTGTCCTCCCTTCCCAACCCCCAGGGATGACAAGAAGGATGGCCTCAAATTCTACACCGACCCCTCCTACTTCTTCAACTTGTGGAAGGAGAAGATGCTGCAGGCGACGGAAGACAAGAGGAAGGAGAAGCGCAGGCAGAAGGTGGGTGGGGGACACAGAGGGACACAGAAGGACGGAGCAGGGGGGTGCTTGGGGCCTGGGGACGGTCACCTCCTGGTGCGTCCTGGGTGCCTCTCAGGCTGGGTGAACCACTCCTGGTCCGGAGGAGCCAGGCTGGAGGTGGAGTCGTGGCTCTGTGTCCCCGCAGGAGCAGCGTCTGGTGGAGGACTCCACCCGGGAGGTGAAGAAAGTGAGGAAAGCCCGCAACCGGCGCCTGGAGTGGAACATGATGGCGTATGATAAAGAGTTCCGGCCCGATAACAGGTTCTCACCATCCCCCTATCACATGGCGTCATCGGAAGGATCACTGTCCCCAGATAATAGGCAGGTTCTTCCTCCTACACCTTCAGCTCACAGCTCTCCTTTGCTTTGTGCTTCCTCTCCGTCGTTGCGGGGGACGTGTTGCCCACAGCAGGGTCGGGGTGCTCGGCCTGTGGTAGCTCCATGGATAGCTGGTGTCCCCAGGGTGCCATCCTGGCCTCAGGAGCAGCCTTGGCATTGGGATAAAACCGGAGCACTTCCCATTTCTCAGAGAGTGGTTCAGCTCTGTTGTGTCCTCTCCCCGCCGCTATCACTGCTGTCTCGTACATCGATATTTTTGTGGCCTTTTCTTGTTTTGTTGCCTCAATCCCCAAATCCTCCCAAACCCCGAGCTCCCCCCGAGGGGTACAACAGTGGGGTTTTCCTGTGCTGCAGATCCTATGCATCGGACGCCGCCGACCACTCGTACCCGGCCAGCCCCAACCACCCCGCGCAGCTGCTGGCCCCGGCGTCACACCTGGCCCCGGCGGAGCACAAGGAGGGGGTGCTGGCGGCCACCAACCCCCCGGAGCACGTGTTCCGGCCGGCGGCAGGCAGCCGGCAGAACAGCCTGACCCGCCTGCAGCAGCCCCATGCGCCGCCGCCCCCCGAGGCCGTCCTCAATGGGCCCAGACCCCACCTAGTCAAGGATTACGGGTAGGGCTCCAGCCTGCTCGCCTGTGGAAGGGTGACCAAGGGAAGGGGGATTGGTGAGGGTCTGACCCCTGTTTCTGGGCTGATGGAGCAGGGAGAGCAGATCCCTGTGGCTGTCATGGTCTGAACTGACAGTGAGACCCACGGACAAATCAGTCAAGAGTGTTGTTGGGGTAATGCCAGCCCAGAAAAGGGGACAGGGTGGATGGAGGGTTCCCCCTGGGGTGTTGCCTCCCTTCCACCACTGCATGTCCCGTCCCGCCAGCAGAGCCCCACCACCATTGTGACCCTGGGACAGAGCTTAGGTGGGGTTCAGAGCAAACCAGGCCGGAGCGGAGCCGGTTGGGTGCTGGGATGAGTGATGGTGCTGGGATGGATAATGGTGCTGGGATGGGTAATGGGTGCCATCCTTCAGTCAGCAGAGCCCTGGCAGCCAGGAGGGCCAGCTGTGTCCTGGAGGGCATCAGGCCCAGCAGGACCAGCCAGGCAAGGCAGGAGATTGTCCTGGTCTGATCTGCACTGGGGCAGCCTTACCTTGAATCCTGGGGGCAGTTTTGGGCACCACGATACAAAAAAGACATTAAGGTATTGGAGAGTGTCCAAAGGAGGCCATGAAGATGGTGAAGAGCTTTGAGGGGAAGCTGTGTGAGGAGCAGCTGAGGGCATTTGGTCTGTTCAGCCCAGAGAAGAGAAGACTGAGGGGAGGCTCACTGCAGTCTGCAAATTCCTCAGGGGAAGTGGAGGCGCAGTTGCTGATCTTTTCTTTGTCGTGACCAGTGACAGGACCTGAGGGAATGGCCTGAAGTTGTATCAGGGGAGGTTTAGGTTGAATATTAGAAGAAAGTTCTTCCCCTAGAGGGTGCTGGGCACTGCCCAGTCTCCCCAGAGAATGGGCACAGCACGAAACCTGCCAGAGCTCAGGGAGCGTTTGGACACTGCTACCAGGGATGCCCAGGGTGGGTGTGTCGGGGTGTCCGTGCAGGGCCAGGAGCTGCCCTGGATGATCCCTGTGGGTCCTTTCCAACTCAGCCCATCCCGCGGCTCCACGGTTCTCGCGGCACTGACCCCTTTNTGGGACCCCCGGTGGCCCCTCCGCCACCGCCGCCCGGGCCCCCGGCCGTGTCTGCCTCGCCAGCGCACTCCGCCTCGCCGCCCGCACCCGCCGTGGAGCCGCGGAAGCCGCAGATCCCGCTGATGCCCATGAGCGACGCCCGGAGCGACCTGCTGGCCGCCATCCGCAGGGGTGAGCGTGGGGATGGCACTGCCACCTGGGCACCAGTCAGAGCCGGGGGCACTGGCTGCACCGCAGGCGAGACAAGCCCTGGGTGGCCAGTGATGGGTGAGGCTGCTGGGACCTGGGGAGGGGGATAAATGCACTGTGGAGGTGGGGGATCCATCGTTGGAGGTGGAATGAAGCCTCCCAGATGGCTGGCAGCTCTCAGGCTTCCTCTCAGGCTGGAGTGGATGATGTGCTCCAAGGTTGCTCATGTTTCCCTTTCTGGCAAACCTTCAGGTCAAATGGTAAATTCAGCCTTCCAGAAGGTTCCATATCTTCAGGCGGAGTGGAAGCAGAGGAGGAGCTTCATTCTGTGATAGAGCTTTGCAATCACACACATTTGTAAAATTCTGGAATGCTCTGGGTTGGAAGGAACCGTGAAGCTCATCCTGTTCCACCCCTGCCATGGCAGGGACACCTCCCACTGTCCCAGGCTGCTCCCAGCCCCGTCCAGCCTGACCTTGGGCACTGCCAGGGATCCAGGGGCAGCCACAGCTTCTCTGGGCACCCTGTGCCAGGGCCTCCCCACCCTCACAGGGAGGAATTTCTTCCTGTCATGCAATCTAAGCCTATTGTCTCTCAGTTAAACCATTCCCCCTTGCCCCACCAATCCTATTATCCCATATAACGTTATCATCACCCGCATCCTCCTGCCCAGGGCAGCAACCCTCTCACCTCAGCCAATCACTTATAACTGGGGGACTCTGCACATTGGGTCTGCCCCTAAAACCTTCCCCCCTTTCCTGCAGGAATCCAACTCCGGAAAGTCCAGGAGCAGTGGGAGCAGGAGGCCAAAAAAGAGCCCGTGGGCAATGACGTGGCGACGATCCTGTCACGCCGGATCGCAGTGGAGTACAGCGAGTCCGACGACGACTCCGAGCTGGACGATAACGAGTGGTCGGACTGAGGGGCCCCGGGCTGGGCTGGCTCGGAGCTCCGGGCTCCGTCCCAGGTGTGTATAGGCGCCTTCCCCAACGTCGCTGCCAGCGGGCGCGGGTGGCCCCGCTCGGGCAGGAGCTTTGCTTTTACACTATGTCCAAAACCCTTCGGGCAGCAGCAGCAGCAGCAGCAGCACGGGTAGGATCCACCTCGGAGACAGGGAGAGCAGAAATTAGCAGCACCTTCACAGTTAATGACTTCCAAAAACTCTCTGAAGGCAGGTTAATAGGATTACTCCAGATTTACACCTGGAGCAAGCCCGGAGAGTGGCCCTGAGTGTGCTTTGCGAGAGAAGGGAGCCCCAGAGGCAGCAGTGCTTTTCCAGCTAAACGTTAATTGTGCTAACGAGAAGCTCCTGCAGAAGAAGCCTTGTTTGCACTGCTGGTGCCACCATGGGAGCGCAGGGGTGGCTGTGGGGACTTGGGGACGCTCTGCTGCTGGCGGTTTTGGGGTCAGGCAGCTCCAAAGGCTGCGTGTGGGCAGGAGCCTCCTTCCCTACGGAGCGACGAGCCGCAGTTCTGTAGGGATGGGCGCCATCCCTGGAGATCCATGGAATGGTTGGGGTTGGAAGGCGCCTTTAAAGCCCATCCAGCCCAGCCAGAACTGGGACACCTTCCACGAGACCAGGCTGCACGAGAAGGCGGTGATGACCTGAGCCTGTATCCATCCTCAGAGCTGGTTTTCTGGGAATAAAAGGGGAAGGCAAAGCTTGTGTGGCCTGCAGGGAGACACAGCCTTGTCTTGCCTTTCCCAGCAAGGGAGTGGAAGTGTCCAGGGAGCTTCCCCAAGCCCAGCCCTCCCTGGCCGTGGTGTGACACCATTTCAGTGCGATTTGCGAGAAAGTGAATTAGACAATCCGCTGCTTTCAGGTGAACTCTCCACTTGCACTTTGCAGCCCCACAAACTGTGCCTGTACAGCTGAGATCAGCTCAGACCCGGGCACTGATCCCTCTCCCTGATCCTGCTCCATCCCCTGATGGAGGGGCTGGATAACCAGGCCCTCAGACAGCACTGAAAACTCCTGTTTTCCCATTAAAACAGAGCAGTGGTTCATGGAAGACTTTTCACAGAGCTACCAAGGCAGAAAGGGCAGGAAGGCAGAGCAAAGGGGTGGGGAATAATGGAAATATCACAGTTGGGTGTGTAAGAACATGCAGAGAGCTGGGAGAGGTTCCCCACCTGTGGAAAACGGGCCAGGACCAGCCATGGATTTGCCAGTGTGGTGTCCCCAGGCCCTCTCTTGTGCTCCCCTACACCACGAGTCCCTGAATGGGGACAGCCTGGGCTCTGTGCCCAGTTCCCTGCCTCTCCCAGGAGCTCTGTAGGTGAGGGTGACTTCAGCAGCGTTTTGGCTGTGAAGGAGCAGCCAGACCTGTAAAAGCGGTGGGAGGATATGGCTGAGACCCAAACGCTGATCCTCAAATTCACAGAACCCTAGAACGGTTTGGGATGAAAGGGACTTTAAAGACCATCTCATTCCAACCCCCTGCCACGGGCGGGGACACCTCCCACTAGAGCAGGTTGCTGCTTTCCCGGGAAACGCTGGTGCTGAGCAATGTCCCAAACATCTGCTCATTTCCCCGCAGTGACAAACCCCTCATGGCCACATGTGGGAAATGCCCCCAGGAGCTCACCCTGTTCTTAAGTGGCACAAAAGGGTCTCTTGTCCCTTGGGTGTGACACAGCCCACACCTCTCTGCCTGGGCTGGGAGCTGTGGTGCCCAGTGGAGAGGGGCAGAATGGATTTGGGATGTGGGAAAGGGCAAGGCAAGAAGCAGCAGAGCAACGGGATGCATGGAATAGCTCATCTGCAAAACCCCAGGAGCAGGAGTGACCAGGGGAGGCAGGGACACACGGTGGCCCTTCTGGTAGTCAGGAAATTCCTCACCGAGAGCTCTCGGCTCTGATGTGGACCCTCTGAGACGCAGGGAAAAGGCTGCAAGAGCTTTTTTTCAGAGAGCCCCTGCAGTGCCCAGGACACGCTTTCCGTGGGAAGGCAGCTGGGGTTTGGCCTGGGGAGGGTTCAGAAGGGAGCGGTGCAAAAATTCAGGGCAACGTTTAAGGTGGCATTTCTGGTGGAGCATCATTAACGCAGACACAATCACCAAACTGTGTAAATGAAGAGAAATTGGGTTTGTTTAGGTAATTTAGAAAGAGTAATAACCCTTTGTGAGAGAGAGGAGATGGCCGGGGCTGGTGGAGCTGCTCTGACCCGTTACTGAGGGGACCCAGCAGAGCTGAGGAGTCCCCCGGGGAAGGGCTCAGGGACACACGGGGCTGGCTCGTCCCTTGGCTTGAGGACTGTCCCAGTTCTGCACAGCTGAGCCAGCCCTGGTGGGAGCTGGAGAGCAGCCCAGCGCCCCTAAAAGATCAAATCCCTTCTTTTCACGCACCGGTTGCTTTGTGCGTGTGTCACACGGGGCCGTGGTAACTGGGGCAGGGCAGGGCTGTCCCTGGAGCCTCCCAGGGCTCTGTCACCTCACTGTGCTGGCACTGGCAGCTGTTGGGGTGGTGCCATGGCATGGCAAAGGGATTGACCATCACAGCAGGGTTGGAAGGGACCCTAAAGGTCATTCAGGTCACTCAGGCCTTGCCTGCTCTGCGCACAGGCCACAGCTGCAGAGCAGATGCACAGCTGGCAGCCCCAGGAGGGCAGGAAAGGCTCTGCCCCATTTCCTCACCCCTTTATGTCCTCACACCGCGTCCCTGTCAGGCACCCCATCAGTCCCAGCACACGCTCACCCACCCATAGCAGGAAATCCCAATAACCCAAACCCATTTCACAAGCCAGCAGCACCATGGCCTCCCAGCATTGGGAACACCCCGATCCTCCTCTTGCAGGGGTCAGAACTGCCAGGGGAACCCTTAAATGTCTTGGTAGAGGGGCGGAATCCCCCATCCTCATCCAGGGAAGTGTCTGGTGGAGCAGTAACCTCAGGGTGGGTGTGGATGCCCATTCCTGGTCTGACCACAGTACACCCAGCCCTTCCCAACCCTCCCAATGGCACCACAGGGTGGGCAAGCACCGGGAATCATTCCGGTGGGAAAAGAGCTCCAGGATCCCCAGCTGGAGCGGTGGCACCAAGAGTCCCAGGACAGCCACTCCATCTCTTCTCCTGAGGTCCCAGCCACACTTGTCCATCTTTATTTGAGGCAGATCCACCCGGTTTTTGCTCAGGTGACCTCTGCAATCCAACAGAAGTGACACCGATTCCTCGGCTGCTTGGGGCCGGCGCTGCTGGGATTGTGCCACGCTAATTACCAGTGTCTGTCTGCCCCACATGCCGCACTCTCAATATTTTGTACATACGTGCCTATTTCTGTGCGTTCCCCCCAAAGTAGGCCAGGCTGCGTTACACAACCTGAAATGCTCAAACCCTCGTGTGGGCTGATATAAAAGTGAATATTTAAATATTTTATCTAGCTTGGCAGACATTAAAAAAATACAATCCAGGTCACAGATGATTGAATTTCTCCACTCTCAAGAGTACCAGAATTGGGCTGAGGAGGTTCTCCTGTACATTAAGGTATCGTGTTCCCTGATCAAATATAGCAGTGGCATTTCATTGCCAGCCGTAATCAGGGAGAGCCAAACATTTAATGAGCCCAACCGATCTCCCGAGAGCTCTTCTTTCCATTTTATCTGTTTCCCCCTACTTGCCAATTCATGGGCATGGATTAAAATAATAAATACGACTGTCAACAGAGGGGGAAATACCCTGTGTGCATACAGATGGATTGGGCTGAAGTCAGGGGAACAGGAATGAGCCTTTTGGTGCTGCTGGAAGGTGTTAATGGAAGGTCCCTGAGGTCCATCAGGAACCCCTGGGACATCCCAGGTTATTAGAAAAGGGACTGTATGGGCACCTCTGTGCCCGTGGTGCAGCTGGGAAGCCACACTGGGTGTGAAGGCAGGTCCTGCTCAGGTAGCTGAAGGTTGGGGGAAGTCCTGCAGTGATCACCCCTGGCCTGGCACTCGGTGTCCCCCCTGATGGGAGTGACCCCTGGAGCTGGTGGCTCTCAGAGGGTCGGTGTCCTGAAGGAAGGATGGACTGGGCAGTTTCTAATTTCTGATTTTCCACCCTGGGAAGAGCCCCAGAGAGGAGTGATCACCCCGTCCCCGCAGAGCTCCTGCAGCTGTGTCACCTGGGGAAGGTTTCACACCAGTGACAAACTTCAGGCTGAACTTGGCTTCTCAGAGAGCTCTTTCCACACAAGAGCCCTCAAATTCCCTCCCAGCAACTTTTCCATCTGTCTCTCCCCTTTCAGACACCCAACAGCCTGGACAGGAGCTTTGCAGACTCCCCTGAGCCTCAATTAACACCTCAGCTCTAACGAGAAATGGAAGTTTAGCTTGGAGGGGAGCAGGTTGTAGCCCTGGGGGTGGCACTTTGGAGGGTCATTCCCGAAGTCTGTGGCTGGCAGGAGCACCGTGGTGGCCATGGGAAGCCCTCCCCGTGATGGGACGCTAGCAAGGGGAGCACAGGCTGTTCCTTTCACCCAGATTCCCGTTTTTTCCCCGTAGCAGTAGTTATTTAGGGGTAAGGTTTTCTCAGCTGGAATGTCACTTTACAGATTTAAAAAACAAACAAAAAAAAATAAATAAATAAAAATAAAAGTAAGGGCAAGGAGTCTGTCCTGAGGAGTTTACAGTCTACAGCAAAGACCACATAACCTGCACTGCACTTTAGAAGCCTCAAACGCTCACTCACCCGTGAATTTCCCCTCGATGGGGCAGCAGCACCTCGAGGGCTGCTGGCCCTTCCTTAGGTGACCCCTGAGCAGCACCGCGACCGTGTCCCCCGCTGGTGACAGCGGCGGGGCTCTCCTGCCCCCACTCCCCACGCAGAAGTGCCTGAGCCGAGCCCAGGAGAGCCAAGCCACGCTGGGTTTGTCCCTGAACGGGTCCCTGTGCCCTCAGGGTGGCTCTTCCCAGCCCCACACAGCTGTGCCCTCTGGATGACCACGGACAAGGTGGGAATCCTGCTTGGGACACCCCTGCAGCCACCTGGGGACCCTCAGGGCTGCCACCCATCCACCTGCCAGCCTCTGGAAAACGTCCTCTTTCAGACATTTATAACCCAAACCTAGACTTGGAACCAGTTCAATCTTTTTGAGATTCAAAAGGAGGGTTTTTTTACATGAATCTGACCTTTCCTGGACAAACCCCAGCTCTTCCAGGCTCACTCTCTCAAGCTCCACCTTCTCTGGGTGAAAATCCTGCCTGGATTTTGGTGGTAGAGGGATTTTAAAAAAAAACCCAAACCAAAACCCACAGTTAAGAACTTCAGGGAGGAGGAGTTTGCCCCAAAGCCCTCGGAGCCGTGCCCAGGACAGGGTGGCAGGAGGACAGTGGGATGTCCCCAGGGGAGGACACCATCCTAGGTGAGGATGCTGAGGGATCCCAGAGCTGAGGGAAACCCCCAGGNGAGGGATTTAAAAAAAAAACCCAAACCAAAACCCACAGTTAAGAACTTCAGGGAGGAGGAGTTTGCCCCAAAGCCCTCGGAGCCGTGCCCAGGACAGGGTGGCAGGAGGACAGTGGGATGTCCCCAGGGGAGGACACCATCCTAGGGGGTCACCAGAGCTGAGGGAAACCCCCAGATGAGAGCTGGGTGGAAAATGCTCTGCCAGGGTGTCCCCTGAAGGCAGAGCTGGTGTGACAGGACCCAAAGTGGAGTCTGAATTACAGCCTGGCAGGACCCAAACTGGAGTCTGGATTACAGCCTGGCAGGACCCTGGGGCCACAGACGCCTCCAGAGCATCACTGACACTTCACCCTCCCCTGGGTGTCTCCCAGCAGGGATCTTCCCACAGCTGCCACCTTCCAGAGCTGCCTCTGAGCTCTCCTTTATCCCAGGAACAGGATTCAACCCCTTGCAGGTTGTTGTGTGAGAAAGGAGCCTTTCCCTGCACCCTTGTCCCACACATTGGTGGCAATTCCAGGGGACCGGGCTGGCCCGGGGGGAATTCAGCTCAGTGGCGATTCCAGCTCTTGATTCTGTGGAAGGTTTAGAGTGCAGAGAGGACAAAATGGGGCAGAGAGAAACCAGCCCAGCATTTGAGGTTGGCCACGCTCACACCAGCCTGAGCAGGGGAAACCTCGGCCAGGTGAAACCCCATGCAAAGCCACAAAGGGCACAAAAGGGCATAAAACTCCCGCAAAGGAAATAAATCTGAATAAATCTGCTGAGCTGTGGCAGAAAGGAGCCGAGGCAGAACTCAGGGAAAGCTTTCTCGAGGTGAGGATGGAGAAATTCGGGTCACAGGGCTTGGAGAAGCAGGTGGGCAAATGCCAGAGAGGAGCTGGTGACCCTGTGGGCAGCCAGGGCATGGTGGAGGTGCCCACGGGGCATTCCTGGCACGTTTGGGGCTCTGTTTCATCCCCTCCTTGCAGCACAACCCTCTGGGGGTCTGTCCTGGTGGGTTCCAGCCCCAAAATATCCCCCAGCAGCCAGGGCAGCTGCTCGTGCTCCCCCTCAAATACAATAAAAATCAAATGTGCTGCAGAAAAATCACCTGGGAGGGAAGGGTGTAAATAATTGGAGTACAGCTGTTACTGCTGTATTTCAATAATTAAAAGCTGTTCCAGCAGTTCCTCTGGACCGTTCCTGATCCACAGACTGCAGTGAATAAACCATTAAGGTGGACGATTTGAAATTTACCCTTTGATTTGGGGCAGCTCGCTGGAGAAATCTAAAAATAAAGCAAAAAGAAATCTAAAAATAAGCAAGCAAACAAACAACAACAAGAACAAAAAACCCTCACCAACAAAAGTAAAAAGTGAACAAACCTGTGATTTCCAGGAGGATAAAGTGCTCCCTTTTCTCCCTCAGGCCTCGAGGGAAGGTCAGGCACAGCCACGCTTCTCAGGCAGTCAGCAGCAGAACGGAGCAGATGCCACCAGAACCACCTCCAAAAATCAGATCCCAGCTCAAGTGTTTCAAATCCCATGGATTTTTGCCTCTTCCCGGGGCTGGTGCACACCTCAAGCCTCAGCTTGAGTGGAAAATCACTTCCGGGCACGGAAAAACCATGGAATGTCAGAAAGGAGGAGGCTTTGGGGCTGGGGACATCCCTGTGGTGCCCGTGGAGAGTTCCTGCTGACAGCAGGATCAGCTTTGGCAGAGCCTGGCCAGGTCCCCAAAAATCATGGTCACCAACACCCCCCACACTGCCCCCCTCTGAATTTCATTTTACACCGGGGTGTTTCAGCTCTCTCTGTAGCTCTGGCCAGTTTTCCACAAATGGGGCTGCTCCTTGTGGTGCTTTTTGTGTCAGGTCAGGAAAAGAAAGAAAATCATAGGATCCTGGAATTGTTTGGATTCCCAGTCTGATTTCCACCCTGTCCCATGGGCAGGGACCTTCCACGACACCAGCTTGCCCCAAGTCCCACCCAACCTGCTCAAATCCCCACTCTTTAAAAAGCCTTTTTCTTCAAAATGCAATTTTAGGACATTTTAGGGGTGATGGCTCCTCACCTTAATAGATATCCTGAAGTTTGGGGCTGCTTCACTTGGGGGATCCTAAGCAGGGCATCCCCAGCAGGAGTTTGAGGCGATGCTGAGCTGGGCTGGCACCTTCCAGCTGTGCCCTGTCCCACAGGGGGCTTGGATCGGGATTTGGGATCGCCACGGGGCCAGGGCAGCTCCTCAGGACACAAGTGCCTTTCCTGGAGATCCGGGGAGCTTCCCAGGGTGGGTGGTGTTGCTGTGCTGGGAACAGGCAGAGCTCACCTGGGGTGGACACCTGGAGCCAGGTGGGGTGAAAATGGCTCCTCTGGGATTCCTCCTCCTGCGGGAGCGGCTCGGGGAGCCGTTCTCACCAGTCCCCAAGGACACGGGGGTGGTGGGGAGGGGACAAACCCCGCCACCACTTTGCTGTGGGACACAGACGTGCTGTGGGTTGCTGCTGCCCTCTCGTTCCAGTTTTCCATCCCTTTCCCAGGAGCACAATCGCTCTGGGTGAGGCCAGGTGCTGTAGGAGAGTGATTTTTTGTGGGGGGAATTGAAGCCAGGTGAGGCTCATCTGCTGTGCCGTGAGGATCAAGGCACCTCAGACCCCCAAACCCCCTCTGCACCACCCAAACTCTGAGCTCAGGAGAGCTCCTGGAGCACTGGGTCACCAACCCCTCCAAAACAGAGCAACCGTGAGCAGCCAGCTTGAGCTGGGTGTTTTAAAATCAGTTTTCTCCCCTTTTGGCACCACCTGCTGACACACAGAGCCCGGAGCCAGGGCTGGGGCTGCTCTTTGTGGAGTTTGGGACAGAAGGGACAGGGACACCTCAGCACCAGCGGGGCTGCCCTGGGACGGAAGGGACAGGGACACCTCAGCATCATCGGGGCTGCCCTAATGCTCCCTGGGACTGGGACAGAGGGGACAGGGACACCTCAGCACCGGCGGAGCTGTCCTGGGACAGAAGGGACAGGGACACCTCAGCACCAGCGGGGCTGCCCTGGGACAGAAGGGACAGGGACACCTCAGCATCATCGGGGCTGCCCTGACATTCCCTGGGACAGAGGGGACAGGGACACCTCAGCACCAGCAGGGCTGCCCTGGGACAGAGGGGACAGGGACACCTCAGCACCAGCAGGGCTGCCCTGGGACAGAGGGGACAGGGACACCTCAGCACCAGCAGGGCTGCCCTGGGACAGAGGGGACAGGGACACCTCAGCAGCACCGGAGCTGCCCCCATGCTCCCGCACAAGGCTCATTTTTTAATCCCAGCAGAAGAATCGCTGTATCTCCTCAGATTTGCCACCTGGTAGAAGGAGCTGATGGGACACAGGCACCTTCCTGTGCAGGATCCCCATTATTAATTAGCTGAGGTTAACGAGGGAGGCGTTGGCTGTCCGGTGGGGTCTGTAACCGTGTGCACTTAGTCAGTAGGTGAGTAGATGTTGCTGCCCGTATCTATCTCCCCTACCCAGTTGCTACGTGTGAACAAGTGTATTTGTCCCCAGTGTTGTGGGTTCTGCCTGTGGTGACACGAGGACGGGAAGGTAGGGACGGCGTCGGCCGCAGCTCGAGCTTCCTTCTGTACAGGGTAGAGAGGAAACCCGGACCGAGCCGAGGCACCGCTTGTGACTACATTTGTTCAAGAGATGTCATCTTAACCCCCAAACTGTTGACACTTTATGCATGTGCTGATTAAATTTAAAATTAAAAAAAAAAATTAAAAAGAGGGGAAAAAAATTAATAAAGATTTTAAGAGGTTACAGTAGATTCGGGTTTGGCTTTTTGTGTCTGCTTGTCCTTTGGTGTGAGTTAATCAGGCCTGTGATGCTCCCTCCGCTGCTCAAGGCCAGGGCACGGAAGGAGCAGCAGGAAGCTGTGATCTCTCTCAAACCCTTCGTTTGGAGAATCGAGCCCTCAAAGATCAGTTAATTCCCGAGGGTGTTTAATCCCTGGGTGATCAGAGGCCAGAGGACGGTTTGCTGATGGGAAAGCTTCGTCTGGGCTTGGAGGCTGATCCTTCCCAGCCCCTCTGTGTCCCCAGCAGTTCCTGTCCTCACCCAGCTCCTCCTGATCCCAGGGGAAACACAAACCCCGCAGGAGGGACAGCAGAGACCTGTCCTGGACCCTGAAATAAAAACAAAGACACTCACAGGGTATGGCACATACCTGGGACAGCAGCCCAGATCTCCAAAGGTTTTAATTTTCACCCCCCCTCCCCCTATTTCTGGATATCCTCCTTGACAAATCACTTCAACAGTTTTATTTACAGTAATAAAAATAAATTACTCTTACAGATGAATGTATAATATTATACACAATAGAGATACAGTGCAATAACAGCATTGATTTGTTTTCACTCGGTCATAAAGTGCATCGAAGGGGCTTGATTGAACCAGAATTGAATGATAACTGTACATTGGCCTTTGAGATCAACTTTCCCAGTCGAGTTAAAGGCTCATGACAACTCTGACAGCAAAACCGGGCGCTGTCCTGATCGCTGCGGAGTGGGAATCGGGGAGGACGGGAGCAGGGAATGGGGGTGATTGAGTCCCATCCTGTCCCTCTGTGCTGCTGACGGCCACTCCAAGGGCCTGGCCAGCGTCACCCAGGGTTCAGAGCCCCGGGAGGGCGAGCACAGAGCAGCCTCTGCCTCTGGGGGAGATTCCTGCTGGGCTTGGCCACCAGAAGCTCATCCCTGCCCGCAGGCTGGTGGATTCCCTTTCCAGGGAGGACTCTCTGTATCCCTGACCTGCTCCCGGGGACATTGGGCACCAGCCCATGGTGCAGAGGAAAGGTGACGCAGAGCGCAGGGAGGACGAGCAGCCAGCACTGCCCCTCACCCTCAGCCGGACACTGCCCAGGTGGGGAAAAAAGCTTTTCCTGGGATGAGCCAGCTGTTCCCAGCTCCCAGAGCCCCCAGTAAGGCCGTGAACCTGTGCTTGTGGTTCCAGCAGGCAGGGACACGGCGCTGCCAGACATGGATCACCCTGGCACAGCCACGGCTGCGCCTGGCACTGAGCAGAGCTGGTGAAGGCAACTGCTGCCCCTGGAGCTGGAGACAATTCACTCACTCCCCTCCCAGCCAGGGAAGAAAGGGCTTTGGGCCGCCTGGGGTCTCCTCTGCTGCAATCCCAATTTTCCTTCTGCAGTGCTCTGGGTTGCAGAGTTTTCCAGCGGGATGGGGCAGCTCCATTCCCAGGATTGCAGGGACACCAAGGGTGCTCTGGGGGGATTTTGGGTTGGCAGCTGCACGGACAACAGGAGAAGGACAAACAGCCCAGGTGAAGCTGCCTCGCCTCACCACAAGGGAAGCTGAGCAGGAATGAGAGGAATTACGGGGAAATGCCGTGTGCAGTCACCAACCATTCCTGACAATTAGAAGTGAACTGTTAATTATTCATTAATGACGACGTGAGTCTCGATGCTGCTCAGGACACACCAACACAAGTGGTTACCAATGGCTTTTTGAAAGGTCTGCCCACCCCAAATTTGATGTTTCTACAAGAAAGAGGAACTTCGTCACCAAATGAGAGCAGAAATGGTTTCTTGGGGTTCATTCAAGGTTCAATTAAAATTCTCTGATTTGGTCAAGTTGGGGCTGCCCCACCAGGGCTGAGACCCTGGAGATCTTCGCTGCTGGTTACTGACACCAGGGTGGCTCAAGAGCGACACTTTCACTGCTCAAAGTCCCAAACTGACCCAAATGGAAAAGGAAAAAAAAACCCACCCAAAATCAAACTAAGCGGCTTTGTTGGTAGAGTCTGTACATTTCAATGGGGGGTTTTTGTGGGTTTTTCATTTCTTGTGCTGGACAGGGCCAAGGGCTTGTTGTAAATGCACAATTCCCCCCCAGCCCTGGCACATCTCCATGAACCTCAGGGCGGCCGTGGGTCCATCCCACCCCACGGCGGCCCTGGCCGTGTCACAGTGTGTTTGAGGAATGTTTTCTCCTTCTCTCTCCTCCTCATCCCCTCAGCCCAACCAGCCAAGCACCGGCACCAAAAGCTTTCCACGTCTACATTCTGCTGGCCACCAGCTTGTGGTGGGAAAGCCAAAGGCACCCAGAAACCTGTAAATAAATCAGCAAATAAGCAATGGATTCATTTCCATTAATTTCCATCTGTGCTGATCCCTGCCATAGGCTCAGGGTGGATACCACTCGTAATTAATTACTCAGCACCAGTCTCCTGCCCATTTCTGCTGCTGCGGATCTAAATCAGCTCCTGGAGAGCCAAAAAGTGACAAAAATCCGAGCCCAGCCTGGCTCTGGCCCTTCATCTTTTACCAAAAGCTCTTTGCAAAGCTCAGAGTTGGAAGATGCAGTGGCAAGATCCCGGCCAGGATGAGGACGGGGAGTTCTCCCCAACCAAACCCCAGCAGCCCTCTCCTGGCAGGCCCAGGTTCCACCCGGAGTGGCCACAGAGGCTCTGTGGAAATCCAAGGACAAATTCCCAGCAAGCCAGAGCCCCTGTGCTTTGCAGGGCTGCCACTGTCCCCCCGTGCCAGCTGGAAAGCACAATCATCAAATCAGAGCTTTTAGGGATTTTTATCAACTTAACAGTGATAGAGAATCCCAGCTGGGGGAGGCCTCCCAGTGCGTCCAACACCAGAAAACTGGGAGCGCTGGGATGTATTTCGGTTGCTCTGGTGGTGCCCAGGAGGTGGACAGGGGCTGCTGGGCTCTTTTCACCAAGTTTTCGATCCTCAGTGAATCCGCTGTACTGAAAATCAGCTGGAAACCCCATTTTCCTTGCCAGTGACTCCCTCACCACCGGTGCCTCACCCACATGTGATCCCCTCACATCCGTGGGAGCTGCTCACGGCAATGGAACAACATCCAAGGCCCTGCATTCCATACAAAACGTGTCCCTAAGCCAGCCCCAAACACCATTTGGGACATTCCCACCTTGCACACAACAACCCTGCCTTGGGAAGGGATTTAAGGTTTTCAGTTCACTCTCCTGGTGTTCAGCATAAGGAGGCCCCAAAATCCAACATCGCCACTGCTGTGCAATATTTCCACTCAAAACTTTCCCAGTAAAAGGTTTTCTCTGTGGAGAACAGAACAAAAACCACGCCAACCCAAAGCACTGGGGCAAAGGTGCAGTAGAATGGTCAGAGGTTTCACAAGGCAAGGCGTGGCAGGTGAACCTAAACCTCTTCATCTTCTTCCTCACTTCCCTTCATTTTCCTCCCTTTCCTCTGATAAAATAGGAGAGGGAAAACAGCAATGGAAAAAAAAACCACCTGGAAATTGCACTAATTTGATTGAGGGGAATGAGTGCAAAAGAGCCAATTTATCAAAATGGGGATATTTGGAGGACATTTGTCAAGACTTTTCCTGAATCCTGACAAGAGCTTTTATTTTAACAACTTCCATGGGCAGCTTTAACATTTCAAAGAGCGAGGTGCTGGAGCATCACTTGGAAAGAAATGAGATTTTTATTTTACAGTAACTCTGAGCACACCCTGACGCTGACTGCGACCTGGGTTGGTGCAGCCAAGGACCAGAATTCAGAGTTTGCCTTTGCCAAAGTGGCTGCAAAGGTGCTTGGGTGAGTCCCCAGTGTCCCAGAGAGGATATCCCCACCTGTTCTCAACCTCGGGGGCTCTGTCCTCACCTTTAGCTCCTCACATCCCAAATCTTTCTCCCCTTGCTGCGCACGGCCACAGGGAGAAATTATTTTTCCATTGATCCTTGTTTGACTTTGGCAAAGTTCATCAATACATCCCTCAAACAGTGTTTTAAGGAAGCAACTCTAAAACTCTAAAAAGAACATTGTTAAAACCAAGCTCTGCAGCAACAGGGAATTTACCAGAAAGCCATGAAAATGCAACTTTTTTCACGTCAAGGTTTCTCTAGGGCTGATTAGTTAAACTACCTTTCATCTAAAGATACAAAATGAGCTGCCCAGAGAAACAAAATCCTGCCTTCTAGCTGGGGTGGCTGTATAAAAACATTTCCAACGTCCACAATGTTTCAAAAAGGGTTTGAGCTGTTGAGGTTTCACACTGAGGAACTGCGGGGACCTGGCCACGCTTAAGAAACCAGAAGAAATAGAATGAGTGAAGTGTTTGTGTAAATATTAATCTTTCTTGTACATATATTTACTTTAAAACTGACATCGGTTCAACATTGTGCCTGCTGCCCATTCTCCAAGGTATTCATCAGAGAAAGGAAATGAAAAACAAAACCCAACCCCACAAAAATAAAAACTCAGAGACTGGCCACCCTTCACAGGTAGACAATGAGTCCAAGCCCCAGGCACACTTGGGAGATTCAGAGCTTTCTCATGTGCACACAGCTCCAAGGAGCGAGAGATTCCTTGCGCAGATCCGGAGGCAAAACCCACTCGGATTTGTCTGGATCCAGCCATAAAGTGACTTTGTACCCTCTGCAGCCTCACGAGGCAAGAACTTTCCTCCCCCTGCCCCAGGCTGCTCCCAGCCCCGGCCAGCCTGGCCTTGGGCACTGCCAGGGATCCGGGGGCAGCCACAGCTTCTCTGGGCACCCTGTGCCAGGGCCTCCCCCCCCTCCCAGCCAGGAATTCCTTCCCAATATCCCATCCATCCCATCCCTCTGGCAGTGAGAAGCCATTCCCTGCATCCTGTCCCTCCATCCCCTGTCCAAACTCCTTCTCCAACACCACGACAATTTCTCTACAGGAACACAGAAGGTTTGGGTGCCAGGCCAAGCCCCCCATGGGGCAGCACCCCCGGTGTGTCCTGGGGCACCCCGGATGTCCCCCCCAGCCCTGCCACGGCTCCGGGGGTCGCTCGGATCCTTTCTCAGCCAACGCACGGTTCCACCTCCCGGCCAGAGGAAAGCGCAGGGTAAAGGACACTTCAGCGCGGTCTCGCTATCGCCACACGCGCATCACCCGGCGGGGGAGTGGCAGGGGCCTGGCGCTCCTCTGAGGAAGGAGGAAAAGCGGCAGCATCGGCAATGACGCGTGCGGGGACAGGGGCGTCCTCTCGGGGACCCCAGCAAGCCCGGAGCCCTCTTTGGATGCAAATCCCAGCCCGGATGGCAGCGGGGACAGCAGCACCCCGCCGCCCCAGCTGGACAGGGACAGCCCTTCCTCGGCCTCCCAGATTTCGGGGTGCAGGGCACCTCTGCTGCCCTGGCCACCCCCGCACCGCCAGCGCTGCCCCGCTCACATTTTGGGGGGGGAAAGGAGGGAATGGATTCCCCGGGTCCCCCCATCCCTGCGGCAGCCCGAACGAGCCACACCTACAGTGCCTTTCCCCCCGCAGGGTCTCAAAGTGCTTCGCAACCCGCAGCGACACCCAGAGTCCCCCCCGCGTCCCTCCTTCCGCGGCCGGAGCTCGCCTCCCCCGCGGTGCTGAGCGCGGCCCCCCCGGTATTGCATAGCATCGCAGGCCCTGATTTCGGGGGGGTGGGCACAACCACCCCGCGCGTGGGGACCAGCCCCGCCGGGGGGGGGACACGGCACCTCGCTCCCCGCCCCCCGCTCCTGTGGCCGGCCCATGGGATGTGTCCCCGGGGCGTGGGACCACCCGGATGGGGCCCGCTGCTCCCCCGGCTCCTTACCCCGAGAGCAGACAAACGCCATCGTACGAGGGTCCTTTTTTTCTTTTCTTTTTCTTTTTTTTTTCTTTTCTTTTTCTTTTTTCTTTTTCTCTTTTTTTTCTCTTTTCTTTCTTTTTTTTTCATTCCTTTTTTTTTTTTTTTTTGGTTTTTTGTTTTTTTAAAAAAAAANTTTCTCTTTTTTTTCCTCTTTTCTTTCTTTTTTTTTCGTTCCTTTTTTTTTTTTTTTGGTGTTTTGTGTTTTTAAATAAAAAATAAAATGTGTAAGAAAATAACATTTCTAAAGGAAACCATTACCATTATCATTCTACTCTCTCTCTCTCTCTCTCTATTTCTTTCCCCCTTCTTTTTCCCATTCTTTTTTTTTTTTTTTTTCCCCTCTCTTTTTGGCCATCTTTCCATGGAGCGAGATGTGCTGACCGGGGCGGGGGGGCGACTCCTCCCGGTAGGAAACAATAACGACAGAGGGGAAAAAGAGAAGGAGGAGGAGAGCCAGGAGAACCTCTGGCTCCGCTCTCGGTCCTCACACGTCGCTGGATGTCCTTGGTCTGGAGGAGAACGTGGAAGGGATGCACCCGCAGCAGGCCAGCCAGAGCGACTTCTGGATGTCTGGGTTTCTGAAGGCGTAAATGATGGGGTTGATGAGCGAGTTGCAGGTGGCGGGCAGCGCCAGCGAGTAGGTGTACACCGCGGGGTAGCTGGAATCGGCCACCAGCGAGTAGATGGCGAAGGGGATCCAGCAGAGCGCGAAGGTGCCGAGGATGAGCGACAGCGTGGAGAGCCCTTTGCGGGTGGAGGTGGCCTGCGCAGTGGCGATGAACTGGTGCTGCACGGCGATCTGCTGGGCGTGCCGGAAGGCGATCTTGCAGATCTGCAGGTAGAGCTGCATCATGAGGGCGAAGAGGAGCAGGAAGGTGACGGCCAGCACGGCCGCGTTGTCCTTGGTGACGGGCCGCAGGATGCTGCAGGCGCTCTGGTCCCGCAGGCAGTTCCAGCCCAGGAGGGGCAGCAGCCCCACGCCCAGGCACAGCAGCCACATCAGCAGCACCATGGCGCAGGTGAAGCCCAGCGTGCGCTCGCTGTGGTAGGTGAGCGCGTTGTACAGCGACAGGTAGCGGTCCACGGTGATGGCCAGCAGGCTGCAGACCGAGGCGGAGAAGGCGGCCAGCAGCAGCCCCGCGGCCGCCAGCTCCGCCGCCTCGCTGGGCGGCCGCAGCAGGTAGCGCACGGCGAAGTTGGCCACCAGCCCCAGCCCGGCCAGCAGGTCGGCCAGCGCCAGGCTGCCGATCAGCAGGAACATGGGCGCCCGCAGGCTCGGCGTGTAGAACAGCACGGCCAGCACCAGCGCGTTCTCCCCCGCCACCGCCGTGCCCGTGGCGCACAGCGCGATGTCCCAGGGGCTCACGGACCCCGCGGCCGCGGCCCCGCCGCCCGGCG
>VYZT01015256.1:8274-50536 GCA_013400735.1 Pomatostomus ruficeps | reverse complement strand
CCCGCACCGGGCCGCCCCCGCCCGCCGCATCCCCGCCCGCTGCCCCCCCTCCGCAGCCCGACTGCAGCTTCCGCGGGGCCGAGCCCCCCTGGCCCCGCACGCACCCCTGGCCGCTATGTCCCGCTCCTCCCGGCGGGCTGAGGCCGAGCACAACTCATCACCCCGCTGCCCGCAGCCGTCTCCATGCGCCCGGCTCCATGCGGGGTCCGCAGCCACTGCGCACCCGGCGAGGAACCGGCGGCCGCCCCCTCCTCCTCCTCCTCCTCCCCTCCTCGGGGCACGGCCACCTTTGCTACCTATTTATAGCGCAGCCCCTCAGCCCCCCCTCCCGCAGCCCTTTCTTTTTTGCGTGCAGTGAGTAAAAATAAACACTATTAATAGGCCAGCGCCTGTATGCGGAGCCGCTGATGGAAGGAGAAGGCAGAGACAAGGGACAGCCGACGTTAAGTTTCTCCTTCCTCCTCCCTGCCTTTCCCTCCTTCGGAAAAGGCTGCTGCAAGGTGCTCCCAGCCGGCGGCAGCATCCTGCCCTGCTTGGCGGAGCGAATCCCCCCGCCCGGGGTGGGCAGCCGAGGTGTGAAGGTCGGGGGCTGTGCCCGCAGCCCGCTGCCATCCCCCGCCGCCGCCGCCGCCCCTTCCCGCATGCAGCCGTAGCGCCGGGGGTTGTTGTTTTACCTGGTTTTAATGCTCGAGGATCAGCTTGCTCCCCCCACCCCGTTTTTATTTTTTTCCTTGCCGGTCCTTCCAGCCCTTGGTGCGAAGCCTCATTCCTCGGTGAGCATCGCTAATAGCGTTGGCAGGGAGCTGGCATCGACTTGCACTTAATATTCCTGCCCCATTGGATCTGCTGATAAATCTCAACTCTGACGTCAAAGTCTTCACTTATATTCATGATCCAAGTCTGTGAATCAGAGCCGCTGTGATCAGAATAACAACAAGGCTGGCTCCCTGCTCCACATCCCCATCCACACGCGCGGGCACGCGGGGGGTGCGCGCACCCGCCCTGCCGCCCGTTCATTCATGAGCTCTCCCGGCGCACCTCCCCAAGGTCGGGGCCCGCCGCACCTGCGTCCTGCGGATGCAGCTTGGGCAGCGGCCAGGCCCCGGCACCTCGCAGGGTTTATTTTTACCGCTTGTGTCGAGCGACGCGGGCTGCGAAGGGAGGGGGGACCCGGCGTGGGGCGGCTCCGGTGCCGCGCTCTTCAAGGACAATGCCCAGGACGGCGGCACCGGTGTCCCCGCGCCTCTGCTGCTCGGGGGTCCTGCGCAGCCAGGCTGGGGCAGGGAGGTCCCTCCACAGGGAAACATCGCCCCCAGAGCCTTTGCCCCACACGGGCTTCCCCGCAGCCAGCGAAAAGCTGGGACGAGGAGGATCAGCACCTGGGAGCTTTGCGTGGGTGCGGGGGTCTGTCTGTCCCCCTCACCGCAGCACCCACCCATCGCCCGAGCTTCCTTCCCGCCCGCTTGGGAAAGGAACAGCCTGGAGAGGAACAAATCCCAAAGACACGGTTGTTTTCCCAGCCATAAATGGCTCCGTGATTCATCTCGGGAGCAGGATCACCAAAGCGGGGATGCTCAGCTCCCGGATCCGCAGCGTTTCAGCTACAGCTTCTCCCCTTTTTCCTATCGGTTTCGTAACACTCCGGCTTCCCTCCTTCATCCCCCTCGCTCCTCCAGGCTGGAGCTCTGCGGCGCAGCCGGCTCAGCGCCGGGAAGCGTTTCCAGCTCCCGATGCGCAGAGATATTTAGGTGAAGAGCAGTGATTTTGGCTGAACCCAACCGCCCCAATTCGGAGCATCTGGGTTCCTAATCAGGCCAAGCCCCATCCCGGGGGACAGGAATCGTCATCTACCTGGGGCCGCCGGGCGCGTGACCGAGCGCCGAGTGACAGCAGCGGCATCAGAAGGGGCGGAGGAAACCGGAGCGAGGAGCTGAATGAATCCGCTCCCGCTCCCGTTAATTACGCACCGCCCGGCGGAGGGGAGGCGGCTGCCGAGCTCTGCCCGGCTCCCCTCGGCAGCGGCGCCTGCCAGGAGTGGCGGCGGCACAGGGGATGTCACAGCCCACCCAGGGTGTGCCACGAGCGGCCGCAGCGCTGAGCGGGGACGTCCCCGCTGTCCCCAGCCACCGGCTGCGGTCCCCGGGCACCAGGTCCCGAGCGAGGATGGGCACACGCAGCAGACACCAGACTGGCCCTGGTCACCTGTAGCTGCCCCTTGCACGGACACGCACACCCCGGAATGTCCCAGCTGATCCCATGGGGTCACTGGAGCTGCTTTGGATCTCCTGCTCCCTGCAGCATCCCCTGCACTGTCCCTGCAGGGACCCCCAAACACCCGGCACTCCCACAGCACCCCCTTCCCTCCCACCCTCGGTTCCTCCCTACGACATCCACCACAAAATCCCAGGATAATTTTTCCATGTCCCACAGAAATACCAGTCCCTGGCAGGTGTTATCCCGCTTGGCTCTGTGTCTGGTGGGGAAATTGTGCTGGGGCCACTGGGGTACCCCGAGAGTGCTGAGATTTTTCTGGTGACAAAAATGACATTATCCGGCCCTTTTTAAACCGGGGCTCGCTGTCCCCAGAGCTGCCCTGTTGCATACTAGAGGATGTGCCACTGCACACCCTGTTTTCAATGCCGAATAATCTGCTTTTTAAAGTTCTGTTTAATGTTCTGAGCTCCCTGGGTGGCTGCAAGACCATTCTGGTAATATCCGTACATTAAATACGCTTTATCAATATTTAAATTGCGGAATCAATAGCGAGGAGCAAAGATCAAAGCGAAGCAAAGGCACAAGCCTGGAGCTGTAATTACAGAGCCAGAGGCCACCAGGCTCACCTGGGAATGCTGCTCAGCGTGGAAAAATCTCCCACCTTCACTCCTCATCAACCTCCTTGGGGTTTGGCCCTCGGGAGAAAGCTCAGTGCTGAACAAGACAGGTTTTGTATGGCACTGCCCCGTGAGGGTGCCGGGTGCTCCCAGCCCACAGCAGGGCTCATCCTGCAGTAGAAATTATGATTTTTTTGGTTTAAACAGGTGGGTGGTGAGTTAAAGCCAGGGTGGCAATCACTGATGATGTGTCTGTCCCAGGCCCAGCCCGCTGGGAACCGAAGCTGGAGCGAGCGCTGCTGTGTAATGGGCACACTGCTGGTACAGGGGAATAACCACGACCCCAATTCTCCGTCATTTTTACCTCCAGCAGCATTAAAATCGGCTTTGCATCTTTTCCCTGGGGAAACGTCATCGCCTCCCAGCATCCCAGCAGCTTTTCCCACCCTGGCTCCCACTCCTGAGGGAGCATCCTGTGGCTGAGCTGACAAATCCATGAGCTCAGCGCCTTGTGACCCCCCGAGCCAGGCTCGAAGCGCTGCTGGAACATTCCCCCGCGTGTTTATCCCGGCATCTCTCCCGCAGCGAGCGGATCCAGCCTCATTCCGGCACCTCTCTTGTTCCCTGCTACTCCACCGGCGCTCGAAGAGCTCCAAGAAGGAAAGGCGCGGCTATAATTAGCAGTGCTGACTAATCAGGGTGGCAAACGAGCGCTCGGAGCCCGTCAGCCTCCCCAAAAACGGGGCTGTCGGGGGCTGCGCGCCGCTGGGGAGCGCGTGGAGCCCTACATTCCAAGGCTTTGCATAATTCCCGGTGGAAACGACACCGTTTTCTCCCTGCTGCCTCTGGAAGGATGGGATTTCTCCCAGCGCTGCTCCATGGTGGGAACAACCAGGGCGAGCGGTGCTGATGCCAAAGACAGGTAGGGGGGAGCTGGAGGATGTCACGCAGGAGTGGGGCTGATAAAATCACCCAGCTCCGTGGAAAAGCAGCTGATTTGCCTGGAAAGCCTCTCCGCAGGCAGCTGGAATGGGCCCCTTCCAGGCGCTGGCTTGCAGGAGTGACCCCAAACTGCTGCTGCAACCCCGATTTTACCTCTGGGAGAGCCACAGGCGGATGTTTGGCTCTTCCAGCACCAGGGGGCTCCTTCCTGCCCCCAGAGGACTTGTCCAGCCTGGGGACAGCAGGGACACCGTGTGCCACTGCCCTGTTGCCGTTCCACACCCAGGGAACGCTCCCCATGGAAGGGACAGCGCCCAGCCGTGCCAGGAGGGAAGGAGCAGCGATCCCTGTGCCATTCCGAGGCTCGCTCCGACTCCTCCTCCCGATCCCCAGCGCACAAACGCTCAGGGCCAGCCAGGGGGGAGGATTTCTGCTCCTTCCATCGGTGATATCATCCCCACACGGATGGTTTTGCTCCAAGTCTTTCCCAGAGCCAGAGGAAGGCGTTCTGGAGCACCTTCGCTGGCACACACCGTGTCACCATATGTCACCGAGCAGGGCTTCTGGGAAAAGGGGTTTTTGTCCAAAATAAAGGGCTTTTGTGTTTTATTCCATCTCCCAGGCTGTTTGTGCCTCATCAGAAGTGGCTCTGTTTCCCTACACTGCCGTTCATCCAGCCACAGGAAACACTGGGAGCACGCAGGATACGAGGCAAAATATTCGGGCGTATGAGCATGGTAATTAATAATTAACAATAACCTAATTTACCTGCTGTGGCGCGGAGGTAAGGAAGGTTTTCTGTGGGTTTGGGTGGGGGAAAATAAGAAAGATCCTTTAAAAAGTAGAAAATCTGGAAGTTTTTCCATCTGAGTGCTGGGCAGACGTCCCTCCCTGCTGTGCCCCTGCCACCTGCTGCCACCAGTGTGAGTTTTCCAAAGCCAGGCTTGGAAAAACCTGTTTGAGTTAAAGAGAGCCATGAGTGGGACTTGCCAGCAACGTGGTCACCTCCCAGCCTTCAGCCTGAGCTGGATTTTGCGAGTGTCGAATATTTTCCCTCTCTGGGTGTTGCAATTTCTGCTTCAGCACCGCTGTCCGGAGCGGCTCTCAGCACTCGGGGATTCCCTGGGATTAAAGAGACATTTCCAGGAGTGTGGACACCCAGCCAGAGCGGGGAGCTGCTGAACATCCTGGGAATTTGCCTTCTCCGTGCTCCGGGCCGGGGTTTAAGGCAGGGAAGTGCTCTGGTCCCACAGGAATTCCCTCTGCCCTGGGGATCTCACCCCGAGCTGTGCTGGGCCTCTCCCCTCGGCGATGCTGGCTGAGGAATATCCCTCCCCCGGGACCCCCACGGGTGAATCCTCGGCAGAAAAGCACTTGGCACAGGGAATGGGGAAAGCAGCAGCAGGGAAAACCCCCCAAATACTTTAAAACCGCCAAATTTGAGGGGTTTAGGGGAGATGAAGGCAGCAGGACGGATGGGGAGGATGAGACCCAGGACTGCACCTTCCCACACAGTTTTGAGCTATTTCCCTGGGGGTTTTCTTAATTTTTTTTCTTCCCCCGGAAAGGTCAGCTCTCTTGTCAGAGCTGGAAGTCACCAGCAGCGTCCCTGATGCGAGTGCGATGGTGTTTGGTGAATCACTTGTTTAACAGGAAGAGGCTGCTGGTTGCTATAGGGATGGCAGCAGAGGGGAGAGGATCCCTCCCTCACCCCGATCGCAGAGAAAACGCAACAATTCCAGGCCAAAACTCCCTTTGTTGTAAATCTGTGACATGGTTTGGTGTCCCGGCTGTGGTGGGGAGGAGAGGGGGAAGAAACCTGCAGCCTTCAGCTGCGCTCTGCAGAAGTGTTTGTGTTTATTCCCTCCTGCCCGAGCGGGGTCTGGAGAGCTCCTTAACAAGCTCTGGGTGTCACAAATCCACTGGGGAAAATAAAAAGTGGGAAAAATAAGAAAATGGCACTGGGAGAGACCCAAACCTCTGTGGGGGCATCACAGCAGAGCACGGTTTTGGGGACTCTGATGCCGCAGCGGCACTGCCAGCACCGGGGAAGGCTCTGTCCCGCCACCTCTGTCCTCTCTGGCCTCACCAAGCCCAGCCTGGTGAACTCCCCGAGCGTTTTCGGACAAAACGCCGCGGCCGTGGAGGTGGAATTACCGGGATTATCCCCGCTCCATGAACCCCTCTGCAGGTCCCCGTGACACGGCGGGTCCCGGAGCAGCTCCGGGGATGGGGACACCTCGGGTGTCACCGGAGGAGATGCGATGGGGACAACGCTCAGGAGGTGAAGTGACAGCCCCAGGGGCGCAGGGACGCGGCTCCAGCCACTCTGCCCGGGAATGTCACCCCAGCGCGGGCACACGCGGTTTGCTGTCACCCCCGCGTGGGGGCTGAGGGGCCAACCCGGGACCTTCTGACCTCCCTCTGTGCAGCCCCTGCTGTCCCCAGGGCGGGGAGGGCTGAAACTGCCCTGGAGAGCACAAAGCTCTGTCCCTTGGGAAGGGTTCGGGGCTCCCCAGCTGCTTCAGGGGGTGTCTGTGCCCAAATCTGCCTCGCTGGGTACCTGAGATCCCCAAATCCTGCCCTGTTGGGTCCCTGCAACCCAAATCCTGCCCTGTTGGGTCCCTGCAACCCAAATCCTGCCCTGTTGGGTCCCTGCAACCCAAATCCTGCCCTGTTGGGTCCCTGCAACCCAAATCCTGCCCTGTTGGGTCCCTGCATCCCAAATCCTGCCCTGTTGGGTTCCTGCATCCCAAATCCTGCCCTGTTGGGTCCCTGCATCCCAAATCCTGCCCTGTTGGGTTCCTGCATCCCAAATCCTGCCCTGTTGGGTTCCTGCATCCCAAATCCTGCCCTGTTGGGTTCCTGCATCCCAAATCCTGCCCTGTTGGGTTCCTGCATCCCAAATCCTGCCCTGTTGGGTTCCTGCATCCCAAATCCTGCCCTGTTGGGTTCCTGCATCCCAAATCCTGCCCTGTTGGGTTCCTGCATCCCAAATCCTGCCCTGTTGGGTTCCTGCATCCCAAATCCTGCCCTGTTGGGTTCCTGCATCCCAAATCCTGCCCTGTTGGGTTCCTGCATCCCAAATCCTGCCCTGTTGGGTTCCTGCATCCCAAATCCTGCCCTGTTGGGTTCCTGCATCCCAAATCCTGCCCTGTTGGGTTCCTGCATCCCAAATCCTGCCCTGTTGGGTCCCTGCATCCCAAATCCTGCCCTGTTGGGTCCCTGCAACCCAAATCCCGCCCTGTTCAGTCCCTGCAACCCAAATCCCGCCCTGTTGGGTTCCTACATCCCAAATCCCTCCTTGTTGGGTACCTGCATCCCAAATCCCACCTTGTTGGGTTCCTGAGATCCCCAAATCCTGCCTTGTTGGGTCTCTGCATCCCAAATCCTGCCCTGTTGGGTTCCTGCAACCCAAATCCTGCCTTGTTGGGTACCTGAGTTCCCCAAATCCTGCCCTGTTGGATTCCTGCATCCCAAATCCTGCCCTGTTGCATTCCTGCATCCCAAATCCCACCTTGTTGGGTCCCTGCATCCCAAATCCTGCCTTGTTGAGTTTCTTCCCCCCAAACCCCACCTTGCTGAGTGCCAACCCCTCAGCTCCTGCCTCAGTGAGTCCCTGACCCCCAAACCCCGTCCTGCCGTCTCCCTCCACCCCAAGGTGCACAACCCCAAAAGAAAGAGGAAGATGCTCCACGGCCACACAACAAAGCTCTTACAGCCCCGTGCTTCATTAAATCCCACCCAAAATCAGCCGCCTTGGGATAATCCGCGGCCAGGCGGCTCTTTCAGCAAGGAAAAAAACCCCGTTTTCCCCATCAGGTGTTTCTCGGGGCGCACAAGAGGCAGCGGAGGCTCTTTAAACATCCCGGCAGAGGCGGCGGCTCCCGGGGTGGGAGCTGCTGGAGCTGCAGGTCGGCTCCGCACACGGATTCACGCCGGGACACCGCGGGCGGGCAGGGCCAGCGCACGGCTATTTTTAGCTGCTTGGCTTTTTAAGAAAACAAAACCTCGTCCAGGAAAAACCTCGCTGGGATATCGGGAAAAACAAAGGTCCTCGGGAGCGCCCGGTGCTCTCTGCGGAGCATCCCTGCTGTGCTGGGACCCGATCCCACCGCGAATTTCGGGGAATATCGGCGATTTCACCCCAAAGCGCGGGGTGTCGGCGTTTCCTGGCTCTGTTAAACCGGAACCAGGCGGCTCAGAGCATCCTCTCCGCGCACAGCCGGGTGCTGCGGCATTAATTAGTGCCTCGGATAAATTAGCGGGTGCGGAAGGGGAGGGAAAGGTTTGCAGAGCTCCCAGGGCAGGGGGGCCGCGGCTGTCGCCGAGCCCAGGGCACGGCCAGACCCCCCCAGCAGCCCGGCTCAGCGCTCCGGGGCTGTTTGGGGCATCCGGACTCTGTCCCTGTGCCCGCCTGGTGTCCCTGTGAGCTCCTTCCTTCTGTCACCGCACTCGGACCAGGCAAATCCAGGAAAAATTAGTATTTCTTCCCCTAATTACGGTATTTTCATCCTCAAAACCTTTCAGGGTGTCCTCACCCCGGCACCCAGAGCAGCACAGTCCGGTGCCAAGGCCTCACCTTCCCTGTCCTGCAGTGGGGTGGGCGCTGCTGCTCAGCCAGGAGGGGGTGCCAGGAGAAATGACCCCAAATCCGGGGGTTTTGGCTGCCTCAGGTGCCCTGGCAAGGGACAAAACCCTGGTGGGGAGCAGGGCTGTGACTGGGCAGGGCAACCTCAGCTCAGGAGAAATAAAAGGGTTCATAAAGGTTCCTGCACAGCAAGAGCCGCTGGAAAACTCACCCAGCCCGTCCAGCCCATCCCTCCCTGCGCTGCTCCTGGCCCTGCGCGGCTCCTGAGAGAGCCCAAGTGATGCTGAAATGAGGGAAACGGGGAAAAGGAAAAGCCCAGCTTGTCCCAGCACCCGAGCGAGAGAGAGGAGATGCCCCCGGGGCAGTGCGGGGGACAGCGGGGCTGGCGGTGCCACCTCCGCGAGCTTCGGCAGCACATCCATCAAAGGGGAAAGGAGACCTCCCCAAACAGCTCCCAGCGGGCTCGGAGGAAAATCAGGGTGGAAATGAGGGGATAAAACCCAAAACAAGGTGACTCCGCATGCATGGAAGTGGCTGGACGGGGCTCGGAGCAACCTGGAACAGGGAAAGGCGTTCCTGCCCCGGCAAGGGTGGGACAGGACGATCTTTAAGGTCCCTTCCAAACCATTCGGTGACGATAATCAGCAGTGGAGAGACGCAGGAGAGATCTGTGGGTCCGCACAGTGGCTGCCCCGCGGTTTTAGGGCACCGCAGCCGCTCCCAGAACGCTCGGAGCGGAGCTCGGCTCCCTCCCTGCAAGGTTCACCAGCGCTGTGATTTTATTTTTTTCGGTGCTGGGATAAAATTAGCGCCAGTTCCCCAGAAGCTGTCACTCAGCATCCAGCAGCGTTTGCTTTTCTGGGGAATGTGACGAATTAAACACGCCCCGGGAAGGTGCGGGGAGAGCGGATATTTTCTTTCCTCCCTGAGAAGGGAAAAACAAAACCAAGAAAAAAACCAACTCCAGGAGCCACTTCGCAGCCTCAGGGAGCAGAAAACACTTCGGGAACGCTCGAGGGGTGAGGGAGGCACCTCCCAGTCAGCCCCGGCTCCTCCCAGTAGCGGATACTGGGAGCCGCGGCCGGGAGATGGGGTCAGCAAGATCCCATCACAAAAACTCACCCCGAGCCTTGTTTTTCCCTTCTCGCTTTCCCACCTCCAGAGGCGATGCTCCTGCTCGGGCTCGCTCCCAGCTCAGCCCTTTCACCCTGCGGATTTGTCCCCTCTCCGCTCCAGGACGGACCCATCCCCTGGGCAGCGCCGCTCCGGTTCCAGCCCCGGCTCGGACCGCACCCCGCTCCTTCCCCGCGCTGCTCCCGAGATATTTTTAGCCGATAACGCCGTTCTCTCCTCTCCCGGGACTCCTCCTGTCCCCGAGTCGTTGCTCTCGGAGCTCAAACTGTGCGGGAACGGCGCGGAGAAATCGGTTTTCCCAAATCCAGCACCCTCCTCCCGCTGGGGCAGGAATGGGAAACTTGGACACAACCAAAGCTTGGCTTTTCTGCTGGGTCTGAGGTTCAGGAAACTGAGACGCTCCAACAATTTAAACCTGGGTTTAGGTTCAGGTTTATACCACCCATGAGAAATCGGGGAAAAAAAGGGTAAAATCTCCGTTCAGCTTTTCACTTTACTACTCTCTGGAGGTGAGTTAATGAAAATAATTTCATTTTGTTCTGCCTGGTGGCTTCAGACACTTTTAATGTCCCTTCCTGATCCTCACCAACCCACACTTGTCCCCACATTCCCGGGGACACCCCGAGCAGCTGGCAGGGGGCTCTGGAAGGGGATGAGCTCCCTCAGCCCCCGGGAGGTGTCGGGGCTGTCCCTCCACCCCCAGCAGCAGCAGGTCCCAGCTCTGCTTTTGGCTCTTCAGTGCTGAAACGACGGCAGAGAATTCTGAAGGAACGAACTGGATTTTCTCCAGACTCGTGGCCTTTCGCTTGGAGAAATATTGTGACTCAAAATCTGAAAATGAACAGTTTAACGTTCAAAAAAAAAAAAAAGAAAAAATGAAAAAAAGAGGACTCGGGAGGGATGGCCAAGAATAACCCCTTTTCCTCATCACCCCCACGTGCTGAGGAGGAGCTGAGGGTTTGCGGGGTGAGGGTGGAGCAGAGGGACCCGGAGCAGTTTCCCGGTGGAGAAATCCTTGGGCCCTGGGCTGTTTGAGGTCAGCTGGTGGGGAACGGGGACCTTTACAGGCGTGGATTGAACCCACACGGGTTTCACCACCCAGGGACTGTCCGGGGTGCAGAGATGGAATTTCCCACCTGTCCCCACAGAGCCCCCACGAGCTGTGAGGGCTGGGCAGCTGCTGCTCCCAAAATACCCCGGGCGTTTCCAGTCCCCCGTGGCCAAAAGGACCCAAACTGGGGGGGTGTAAAGGACTCCAGTCTAGGAGGGCTCACAAGGTCTGAAATCCACGTGTTATGAACGTGACATTCCTGGATAAACACATTTTCCCTGCTGGCTGGGACTGGGCTCTGTCCCACGAAATCTCCAAGAAATCAATGCCAAGGTCCCACGTGCCTCTGGACACCGCTGGTCCTGCACAGGGCACTGACAGAGGGAGTTCCCTCTTGTTTGGGGCCATCCCGTCCCGTCCCGTCCCGTCCCGTCCCATCCCATTCCATCCCATCCCATCCCATCCCATCCCATCCCATCCTCCCCCTCANCCGTCCCGTCCCATCCCATCCCGTCCCGTCCCGTCCCGTCCCATCCCATCCCATCCCCGCTTTCTGCCCGGCAATAATTTGCTGGACTCGCTGTGGCTGCTCCTCAGAGAAGGAAACAAAAGCACTTAACAGAGGGCTAATTGGGGCACTTAATCACCATCAAACCTGCTCAGCTCCTGCCGAATGTGTTTGGTCTCATCCCCGGCCTGCCCACGGGCTGGTGGCAGCAGCAGCCCCAGGTTCAGTCCAGCTCTTGTTGGCTTTTCCCTTCTAATTCCAGGCCCTAAATCCAAGTAAACGCCTCTTTTCCACCTCAAAATTCCTCACACAACCCGTTCTGCTAAAGCAGCTCACTCCAGTAAAAACCAAAATGAGCTCAGGTGGATCTGGGATGTTCCTGACTCCAAGAGCAGCTCTGATCCCCATCCTTGCCCTCCTGCCCTTCCTTCACCCTGGAAACCGCCAGGGAAGACCCAGCTGGGACTGTTTGGATATTTTTAATTGATTTTGCACAAGCTGAAGTGTTGCAACCGCGGCAGTGCTTTGTGCTTGTGTTTATTTGCATTTAGGAGCTTTTAAAACAACCGACAGCCACTAAACGCGCTCATTATTAGCAACTCCAATATTTAACAGGCTGCTGCTGCTGGGTAATTAATTCATCCTTCCTTTCCCAGCCTTGCCTCTCCTGCCGGGCGCAGGAGCTTCCCCCACGCTCCAGCAGATCCAAACGAGCCCCACCAGGGAGGGAAGGGGTTGGGAAGGACCTTAAGGATCATCCCAATCCCAATCCTGGTTTGGGACCACACACATTCCACAGCCAGGCCCGGGTTCACAGGAGGAGTGGGAGGGAGGCAGAGCAGCAGCAGCAGCCCCGGGGTTAATTAGAGCAACGGGAGCAGACACCGGCAGGGCTTCACATGTTCGAAATTAATTAATTCCGGGATTGTTTCCCTTTGCTAAATGCCGAGCCCATAATAGGAAGGTCTGACCTGTCTCAGGGGCCTTTGTCAGGCTGTTTCCTTCCTTGTACCAATCAAATGGGATTTGTTTTAAATTTCTTCTGAACCGAGCTGGTACGGGGGCTCGAAAAGCTCCTGCTGGTGACCAGAACATGCTGAGCACCCCAGCGGGTCAGGAACCACCCCTGTGCTGCAGAGCCTCTCCACAAACGCTGCAAGAGCCGTGGAATTGGAAGCAAAATATTATTTCATGGAGAAATAACAACCACGGGATGGTCTCCACCCTCGCTCCAGTGCAGGTTCTGGGGAAGAGCTGCAGTGATATCCCAGTTCCCAAATCCCAATTCCCAAATACCAGTGCTCAAATCCCAATTCCCAAATC
Source organism: Pomatostomus ruficeps (assembly GCA_013400735.1). Classification (NCBI taxonomy): domain Eukaryota; kingdom Metazoa; phylum Chordata; class Aves; order Passeriformes; family Timaliidae; genus Pomatostomus; species Pomatostomus ruficeps. Next base: position 38,156 of record VYZT01015256.1, on the reverse strand, counting down.
CCAGCTCCCAAATCCCAGCCCCCAAGTCCCACCTCCCAAATCCCAGTGTCAGCCCTGCCCTACTGGCACCCAAAACTCAAACCAGTTTCTTTTCAGCCCTTCTGACTTTGGTCGTTCTCTCCCAATGAAGCCATTCCCAGGGAATGCTCTTCCTGCAAGTCCAGCTCCCATTCCCTGGAGTTAAAATCAGCTCCGTTTATTCACTGCTGTGACCCAGCAGGACGAGGCCCAGGCAGCATCTGGGATTCAACACGGGGTTTTCCAGAGCAGCTGCCATCCTCCAATCTCCCTGCTCCCACTGCATCACACTCCCATGAATCCCTGCCCGGGGAGCAGGCACTGATCCCGTTTTCCCCGGGCAAAGGTGAACTGCAGTGAACCACACAGAACCTGTCCTGCCGTGAACCTGAACGGCTCCGAGCGCAGGCTCCTATTTTTGCTTTCCAATGTCTCTGCTCCAGATCAGTCAGATGGCATTTGCAGCACGGGGGGAAGGGGAGAAGGAGACACAAATCCCAGGGAGAGGCGGCAGCAGCGCTCCGGGGGTGATGGGGGGACAGCAGCACCAGGACGGGCGGCAGGGAGGGGCCCTGGGTGATCTCTCCCTGCTTTCCCAGCGCTGAATTATTCAATTCTCCCGCTCTGAGCCACTTCTGCACAGGTTCTGTGGATGCAGAGAGAGCAGGACCAGGATCCTGAGCCTTGAAATTCAAGGAAAAGTCTTTGGGTGCCGCAGGTTTGATCAGAACGACCTTTATTGGAGACAGGTGGGGTCATTTATTATACAGGAGCAACACCACGCCATTCTCTTCCCATTTAATTCATCTCAGTCTCCTTATAAATCTGTAGCAAAAGTGCACTTTGAACAGTTTTTAATCTATAGTATATCTCTTTCAATATTATCTCTCCGTCAGGTATTTCATTTGTAAAAAGGTATCACCAGATATACAAAATACATGTCTAGTGTACTACATTACTTCTTTTTTTTGTATTTACTGTTTAGATTATTTTTATCTCAGTGCTCTCTTTTCTTTTTTTTTTCATTTTTTGCAAGACTTAGTGATGACAGGCTCCTGGTGGCATCACCAGGAGAGGACTCACAGCTTGTGTGTGGAGAAGAGGAGAAGACTCTTAGCCAGGAACAATTGTCACACGACAGGAACAAGATGACAAGAACATTTGCTGTTGTTTGAATGTTGTCTCTTAAAATGACAGTACTCGGTAGAATAAAAAAGAATTTAAAAAAACCCAATGTCCGTATTTTATCTTCTGGAAGAGACAGCGCCAGGAGAATGGAAGCTGCGCCCGGCTGGAATACAATGGCAATGGTTCATTTGCATCTGGAGTTAATTGCAAACATCACCTTTGTGGTCATGAGAGGAAGGAACAGACACAGGCAGCACGAGGAACTGGGAAATGCTGATTCCTGAGGACAGTGTTTTGGTAAAATATTGAATATCCTGCACAAGCCACGGAATTGCATAAGTTAGAGGTCTTCAAGGACAACAAGCACTGGGGACAGTGGCGGGGCTGCGCTGGGGACAGCCCCCGCGAGGGGACACAGCCCGGGGGCCCAGCAGGTGGGGACAGCACAGCGTTCCTGCTGGGAGGCTGCAGCCAGCTGGGACAGGCTTTGGCACAGCAGCAGGACTGCTCCAGGAGAAACCTGCACGGGATCTTCGGAGGTTTCTCACAAAAAACCACCTCCCTTACTCTTTCCTGCCTTGAGATTACAACACGCACACACAACGGATCATAACTGCTCCACCCAGCCTTGGAAAGACCAGCCATTCCCCCGGGAAGCAAGGCCTGGAGAGGTAAAACCATCAGAAGCAGCTCAGGGGGTGTTGTGATTCCCAGATGGAGACAAACATCACCAGCAACCGCTGGAACACCGACCAGGCCGTGCCTGGTTGCTCGGTTTGCTTTTCCTTCTCACCTGTTCATTACCTCAAGACTCAGAACTCCTGGATGTTCCCTAAATAGCCCTTCCCTTGATGAACCCTTCCCAATTAGCGCTGTTCCTGTGCACTGGCACAGATCCCGAACGCACCTGGCATCAGGCTGCTCGGATTGAGGGAGATGTGGAACAGATCCTGCTCACAATGAGGGCACTTCTGGTTTATGCAACAAGAAAGGCTGGAAGTCCCCATTTTTCTACAGCAGAGATGCTCTGGGACAGGTCAGGGCTGCTCTGCCCCCCTGGAACCTGCAGCAATGGGGCCTGGAGGCAAAACTGCTGCTTCCAGAGGGAAATGCACAGCAGGAGAGGCTGGAAATGGAGATTCCCAACCTCCTGCAGCAGAAACAGAGCAGTACAAATCAGAGTACAAAAGAAGCAGCGCTGTTAGTGTTCTCTAAACGCAGCAGAATGCAGAATGGGGAGGGCTACAATGCTGCAGAGTGAGGGGTTCGTCTGCTTTTCCTTTAGAAAAATTACAGACTTGACATTTCCAATACGTCTTAGCTTTGTACTGCTCCTCGAGTCTGAGTCACCAAAAATATCCAGCAACCAGCTGCTGCTCAGAGCCTAAAATACGCCTTCAGCTGACACTGAATATTGCAATCGTTCTGCTAAAATACAGAAAAACGGCAGCAGAAACCAAGGTAGAGCATCAGGCCAACTCTCAACGGTAAAAATCCTACAATGCTACTTTGAAAATCTCTTCTCGAGTCCATGAACAAACAAGCAGCCGGGTTTCAAGTAGAGGTAACGCAGATTTTGGAAGATTAGCACGGTACAAAAAAAAAAGCCCCGAAAGGAAAGCGGAACGAAAGCTCTTCCCGTTCCAGCTCAGCACTCATCCTCCAAACAGGGCAGGGAGGGACCTCTCTCCTGCCCCGGGATGTGTCCTGGTCCTACAGCAGCAACGAGGAACTGCCTGCGCTGGCACAAATGTGTTCCGCTCGTCGCTTGATCCCTTTTCCCTTGTGTCCGTTTGTGTCTCCTCTCAGTCCCTGGACTGGTAGAAGAGGATGTATCCAGATTCCGAGTTCTTGGAAATGTCTGATGTTAACCCATAGAATTCCTCAATGGCCTGGGCGTCAATTTTCTGGAAATCAACGGAAGTATGAATTAGCTGCCATCCCAACATCGCCCTCAAAGCCTTTTACCAGCCAAACCATCACCCCCAGTTCGTGGAGGTGACCGGGAAAGCCGAGCAGTGTCGACACAGGGACACTTCAACATCATTCAGTCCAACAAAACATTTTTTCCCACTTAATAACTTATTGACTATTGAAAAAATCAGGAAATCAGGATGAAACAATAAACTTCTCAAAAGGGGTGCACTCAAGCTGGACTACAAAACAAGTGATCCATGAAAACGCATCCTTGAAGGACTACATGACATTTTTATTTGCTTTCCTCGGACTGGTGGTACCTGGCCTGAGTATTTGACAATGTTAATGAAAAAATTAAAAAAAAAAAAAAGTCACTAATCAAGCGAAAAAATTTTTACTACATGCTGTGTAGATTAAAAATCCGGCTAAAATAACTCCCAGATTTCCAAGTTATTGTGACCCTTTCAAGGAGAGAAGTCCTGCAAGTGCCCCATCAGTTCTCTGGGTCTCATCTAATTACGATCTTTGGTCATAAGAGAGATTTTCTTCCTGGCAAAGCCTACTGGAATATTATCACAAGGTTTGTATTTCAAGAAAAATGACGATTTGCTGCACTAATAGAGTTAAATCTGCTCATATTTCAAGCTGTGACCTATGTGCAGGAAAGCTGCTCTGCTCTCACACTCCAACCAGCAACAGGAGGGCATTTCAAAGGGTTTTTAAAATGCAATTCCACATGTCCTGAGCACAACTGGCTTCCCATCACGGAATTGGATCAGAATAAAACACTCCCAGGCACCTGTGCTGCTCAGCACTCACTGCACGGAGTTCCCTGACACCTTCAGGACTCTGCACCCACAGAAATGAGGGGCGGAGGGAGCCTGGATTGGTTGAGGTGAGCCTCAAGTTTCCTTTAATTCCCAAGGAATAAAGAGGAGGAAGTAAAGGAACGTTCTGAACATGGGAAGCTCTGGGCTGAGCAGCTGCCCTGCCCAGGAGGAGCAGGGACCAACCTGTGGGCGATCTCAGGAGAAAGGGCCCCCGCTCTGCCTCTCTCAGCTGCAGAATCCATCTGGGGAATGTCAAACCCTGATCCCTGACCAGATCCTGGCTCCTCCACGGGGCTCTGCCACACAACACAGAGCTGGGGATGCCTGATGGGTTTTTTGTCCTTTCTTTTTATACCCTTTTATGCATTTTTGCACCCTTTCCCTTTCCCTAAACCCTTTTTCTGTCCTTGTACCCCTTACCCTTATACCCTGTACCCGTAGCACTGCACATTTATCATTTTGTAGTTTAATATTTAGCTTAGTTTGAGAGTTCTCTGAGGGGGAACACAAAACATCCCTACTATCTCAAAACTACAGCCTCCAACCTTGAAAAATCTAAATTCTAGAAGATGTTTTTGAGCTAAACTTTAGTTTCATTTAGGGGGGGAACAGATGGATAGTTACCTCAGTTGTTGTTACTCATTAGGGGATTTTAAGTAGATATACTAATTTATAAAATCCATAAAGTTGTATATGAGGGGTACACACTCTCTTTTATGGAAGTGCACACCAGGATCCTATTAAACCAAGGGAATACCCTTTTCCCTATACTGCTGTGTCTGCCTCTTATTTTTTACCAGCACTTGAGGCATCACTGGGACCAGCCTTTCCCCAGCCTTTTCCCAGCCCAAATAAAAACAGACCTGAGTTTTCAGAAGCTGCATCAACTGCAGAAATCCTCTCCTGAAGAGTTTAGTTAAACACCTTCTGTTAAAAAAATACAGAGGGGAAAATCCCCAGCAAGCTGATGTTTTGTCTTTGCTCCGTTTGAGGAGCGAGGGGAAGCTGAAATCCCCTCCTGAGGCCGCTGCAATTCCACGGCATTTATTAAATAACATTACTCCAGCCTGCTGGAGCCACCCTCCAACAGGAATGTAGTGGAGGAACACTTATTTTTAACAGGAATATAGTGGAAGAACACTTATTTTTAACAGGAATATAGTGGAAGAACGCTCCTCAGCTCCCGCAGTATATTTAGCAGACAAGTCAAACATGTTTTATTTTAAGTGCCAGCTCGCTTGCCATGCAATCAAGCCCATTTCCACTACTCCTCCTGAATGCAGCTCCAGCATTTGATCCACATTAATTCATGCCACGGATATTTTTAGTTTCGGCACAGCCAAAGTGACTTCCTCCTTTAATTCCACTATGCACAGAAATCACAGTGGGACTGGCAGGGGATCACAGAGATTTTATTCTTCCTTGACCAGACAGAGCTTCACCCAGGTGTAGCTTTAGAGTCACAACCAGTGCATGGTTTTACTCTAAAGTTACAACTTTTGGGACTCTGCAGCCTCACCTGGTATTAAAAATGATGTTTCTTATTAACTGAGATTTTTTGCTCATTTCCAGACATCTATTCTGGTTCTCCAAAGCGAATCGTACCCTAAAATACGCCTTCAGCTGAGAGTGAACATTGAAATCTGCTAAAATACAGAAAAACGATGGCAGAAACTAAGGCAGAGACTCAGAGGGTAAATTACTTTCAATGGTCAAAATTGAAGGAATCCCAATTTTAAATGGTAAAAATTGAAGGAATCCCAATTTTAAATGGTAAAAATTGAAGGGATCCCAGCTTTAAATGGGAAAAATTGAAGGGATCCCAACTTTCAATGGTAAAAATTGAAGGAGTCCCAACTTTCAATGGTAAAAATTGAAGGGATCCCAACTTTCAATGGTAAAAATTGAAGGAGTCCCAACTTTCAATGGTAAAAATTGAAGGAGTCCCAACTTTTAAATGGTCAAAATTGAAGGAATCCCAACTTTCAATGGGAAAAATTGAAGGGATCCCAACTTTCAATGGTAAAAATTGAAGGGATCCCAACTTTCAATGGTAAAAATTGAAGGAATCCCAACTTTCAATGGGAAAAATGGAAGGGATCCCATTCCCACCATTCCCATCTCGGAGCTGTTTTTCCAGCAGGGCCATGGATCCATTCTCTGCCTCTGCTCCAGGTGACCCCTGGCTCTGGGATGCATCCCCTGCCTGCTCCGCCGGCCGATGCCAAATTACCCAGAGCTCGTTAACTCAGGTTTCTTAATTAATCTGGCTTGGCTCAGGATCCCACCCGGGCTGGTTTCCCCTGGGTTTGATGGTTCCCACATTTGTTTGATCATCATCCACCTCCCATTTAATGAGAGCTGCCCTCCAATGAAATCCCAACAAAATCCCAAATAAATCTGCCTTCCCACTGCTGACAGGGTAATGAGGACAAACCCATTTCCGTTTCCAGTCTGGAGCTGCTCAGTCACACCCCTCGCCAAAAATGCAAAAAGCTTTTTGTATTTCGGGGGGAAAAGCTTTTTCCTGGGCCTTCAATATCGGAACAAGAGCTCTGCACTCACCTTCTCAAACCTGTTCTGTTCGGTGGCCACACCTAGAAGTTAACCCTCCAAATATCTGGATTTTTACAGCATTTAAAACAAATTCTATAAATATTCTAGTCAAGATGAGCTTGCAAAAAAGAAAGCCATGATTAAAGATAGAAAAGCAACATAAAGGGGAAAAAAAAGTGTTGTTTTTTTTTCCAGAAGAGAGGAACTACATGACAGCTCCTCGGATTCACTGCCCAGTAACAGCCAGCACTGATTGAAAAGCCATTTTTGGCACATCTATAAAAGTGCCAGCAGTGCTTGCAGATAAACAGAAATTTGATTTTGCCCTAAAAGTGAAGATATGACATAGAAGTGACTGACAGAAAATGAATACAGAATAAGAGGATGGTTGTTTTATATCTTTTAAAATGTGAAGTTCATCTCCTTGATGGAAAAGACAGAGAATATTTGAATTTTAAATATTGAGGTGAACATTATGTCCAGATTAGGTGGCAATCCTGTACTTGGACATGACAGAAACAGAGGAAAATGACCCCAAAAATATAAAAATGGGAGAGAGGGAACTGCTGACAGCCACACACACACACTGGGAAGCCACCCCTGGTGCTCAAAGCAACGCAAAGATTAAAAAAACCCCTAAAAAATGGGGAAATTGCTACATTTCTATTTCAACCCAAGCACGGATTTTGCTGTTTGGACACTTAATGAGGCCTCGACCGCAAGGCAAACAAAGCATTTTCTCCTTCCCAAAAAGCAGCTCTGCCGTGGCATTTGCTCTGCTGTTTGACATTTGCTTCATAATTATGTGAAATATGTGGACGTGTCAATATTGTGGCTATCGGCCTTTACAGCTGTGTTGGCAGAAAAGGAAGAATTTGCTCGAGCTGTTTTGATGTTACCACTAAAATTATTTTTTTCCCTTTTTTGCACTTCAATTTGTTGGTGAAAAATAGCAAAAAAAAAAAGAAGCTAGAAGCTCTTCAGTGCAGCAATGAAATGGAAGTTAGCAATGAAAGGAGCCTAAAAATGGGCTGAAATCTGATTTTCTGAGAGTTCTGCAGCTCCTTACCCACCTCGACAATGTCGTCATCGAAGAGCAGCCAGAAGCCGTGGCTCTTCACGATGGTGATGTAATGCCCCCGGTTTGGGCCACTGCAGGGAAAAGGGATTGCAAATTTATTCTCCAGGATTTCCCTGCCAGGACCCAGCCCTGGCTGTCCCAGCTCTTCCCACCACACCGGTCAAGTTTGTAGATTTTTACCCAAAAAAAAAAAATCTAAAATTTTAGATTTTTGCTTCAATTAAAACGTCGCTCTTTTGAAAACAGAAAATATTCCAAAGATATGATTCCATAAATATTCCAGATCACCACTCACGGATTTCCAAACCCAAAATTAAAATTAATTATTTCAGTCTGTGCTCTGTTGCATTCAGCACTGCTGAGAATTCTGACCACTGCTGAGTTTTGAGTTAAATAAACGCTGAAATATTTTATTGCACAGGAGGGATTCCCTCAGTTCGCACTGTGGTTGAGCCTGGGGCTGATCACAGCTCTGGGAGGGCTCTTCCCACCTTCCTGGGGGAAGTTTCCAGTCCCAAATCCCAAAGATTTACCTGGGAGGGCCAACAAAATGACCAAATTCCCAGAGGAAAGGCAGGCAGTGCCCTGGGAAGGGACGAGTTGAGATATTGAACAGCATTGGAAAACTCCAAAATTCCTCAAATCCTGAGAAAAAACAGCCCAGGGATGCAGTGGGAAAAAAATATTCCCTCTCCCCAGCTTTACTTTTCCCTTAGGATCTCCATAAGGCTTTAAAAAACCCCCAATATCTGCGCCAGTTTTAGGCCAGAGAAAGTCTCCAGTCCTTCCAGAATTATTGATAAACACAATATCCAACATTGTTCCAATATCCAACTGTTCCTTTGTTCAGGGAAACGAAATAAAAAGTAAAACTCTAAGTGCGAAATAATCCAAACAAGTTCTGAGAACCCAAAATATTTAGGAAATCTCGTTTATCTCAAGGTTTTGGTGAGGTCCATGTAAGAACTGAGAGCAGGTGAGTTCCGGGATTCCTGAGAGCCCCACAGAGGATGAAGGGGTTGGAGAAGGAAAAGCAAAACCACTGAATAATCGGAATTCTGGATCACCATTATCCAAACATGCCAGGGTAGGCACAGATACGGCAAATTAAAAACCACGCGAGAAAATGCAGCGGATGAGACCCTAACATTAAAAATTTTTTTTAAAAAAATTAAAATAAAAATTAAATCAACGCTGCAACTGCACCACAACAAAAACCTCCCAGAATGATGTCGTTTATTTACACCAAATCTATGCATTATTAGCATTTTTCTCCTCACAGAGATATTCCAAAACATTTAAGTGCTGTAATAACTGATTGTTTTAAAACCCACACCTCCTGAAGGCAGCTAGAAATATTTTTTGCCCTTCCACGAGGGAGTTTTTTTCCCTAAAATGCTTGAAAATTTTTCCTCTTTGCTTTTAAAACCAGCACTGAAGCTGTTAAAACTAAAATTCGATGAAAAAAAATAAGGATATTTAAAAAATTGGCAGTGCACGGTTTATTCCACAGGATGGCACCAGCTTCTCAAGAAACTTCGAGGGCTTAGGCAGCAGCAACATGGAAAACGTGATTTAATTCTATTTTAGTGGGTGTTTTTCCAAGATTTCGGTGTTTTTCCAAGATTTCTTTTTATTCCATGTAGATTTCCTGGAAAGCAGGGTTAGGGGTGGGGGTGGTTTTTTGTTTGTTTGTTTTTGAGCTTTTTTGTTTATTTTTTGTGGGTTTTTGTGGGTTTTTTTGGTTGTTGTTTTTTGTTTTGTTTTTGTTTATTTTGGGGGGTTTTGGGGTTTTTTTTGGTTGTTGTTTTTTGTTTTGTTTTTGTTTATTTTTTGGGGGTCTTGGGGTTGGTTTTTTTTTAGTTTTTTGGTGGTTTTGGTTTTTTTTTGTTTGGTTTTAGGTTCTTTTTTTTGTTTTGTTTTGGGGTTTTTGGAAGATTGCTCTTTAACAGCTCAAAGGACCAACTTGAAAAGTTGAAAGAACTTGAAAGAACAGTCCCACTGTGCTGATAAAACTACAAATCTTAGCCTGTCAAATTTAAACCAGTAAAAAACACAGTCAAAAAGGCAGAAATTTAAAAAAAAATCAAAATACTCCCAGCCAACCAGCTCCTGCATCGCCAAATGAGCGAGATAAACAGCTCAGGGATGAGAAATTCCTTGAGAATTCCCGGGAAAAGCAGGGAAGGGGGAGGTACCTGCCACAGTGCACCACCACGGCCACCAGGTCGTACATCCTGTCGGGGTTGGTGGCGTCCCCCGAGGTGTTGAAGAGCCGCAGCTCCAGCGGAAACACCACCCTGTAGGAGAGCTTGGTGTAGCGGTGCAGCTGGTCCATGTACTTGAACCTCTTCAGGTGCAGCGCCAGGATCATGGGCAGCTTCTTCACCCTCATCCTGGAGCACAAAATATCGAGGGAACAATAAAAATCAGCAAATCACCCCAAACGAAGCTCCGAGAGCAGATTTGTTATGGAGAAGAGGCATAAAAAGCAGCCAAAATAGTGGTGAAATGTTTTTTTCTCACTTAGGAGGGACAGGAAACATTTATTGCAAATTATTAACAGTCCCACTGACATCTGAGTGCAGGACAACCCCAATTTTTCCCCCATCAAGGGGAAGAAAGAGCTGGACTGAATCTGAGTGCAGGACAACTGCGGGACAACCCCAATTTTTCACCCATCGAGGGGATGAAAGAGCTGGACTAAATCTCTGCTGCTGCTCTGGCTGTGATCATGGGCAGCTTCTTCACCCTCATTCTGGAGCACAAAATATCGATGGAACAATAAAGGATTAGTGAATCACCCCAAACAAAGCTCCGAGAGCAGATTTGTTACAGAGGAGCGGCGTAAAAAGCAGCCAAAATACTCGCAAAATGTTTAAAATGCTGGTTTTTCTCACTTAGTGGGGACAGTGCAATGTTTATTGCAAATTATTAACAGTCCCACTGACATCTGAGTGCAGGACAACTGCAGGGCAACCCAAATTTTTCACCCATCGAGGGGAAGAAAGAGCTGGACTGAATCTGAGTGCAGGACAACACTGATTTTTCACTGATCAAGGGGAAGAAAGAGCTGCCTGAATCTGAGCTGCTGCTCTGGCTGTGACCAAGTGTGAGGTGACAAAGGAGATTTTTTGTATCCAGTGCTCCCAGACAAAGCAGAGGGGATGTTCTCCAGTGGCTTTAAGCTGATTCATGCCAGCTGGGGATGAAATGTGGATGGCTGGAAGCACTGGATAGAAACTCTGCTGGGAGGAGCACAGAATGAAGCCCCTCGTGACGAGGCCATCATGAAGTTCTGGGTCTCTCCACTTTCCCTTCACCAAACACAGACCTGGACAATCTCAGATTTTCTTTTTTCCTGGATTCACCCCCAGAAATTTGAAGAGAACGTCTCCCTCAGGCTGAACGTTTGGCCCTTACCTCTTCTGTGCCTCCTGCTTGCTGCGGCACTGCTCACAGTAGTATTTGTATTCACTGCAGAGAGTTTCAGTGTTACTGAATCCCCTGTGGAAACCAGAGAGCGGCATGAGCAGGGATATTCCAGAGCATCCAGGGAAAAGCTGCTGCTGATCATGCTGGAAAAAAACCCCAAACAACACACAGGGCATGGAGTTCCTTTCATTTATGGTGCTCCCAGAGCCAGCTGGGGTGTGTTTGTCCCACTCCTGGGATGCAGCATCAATGTTCAGCTGGCAAAAAGTGGAATTTACACCCTCAGATATTAACTGCCAATTTCCTGGCTGGGAAAGGTAATAAACAGCAACGAGCTGATGGAGTTTGGTTTCCATCAGCGGCCATTCCGTGCGTTCTTTCGTGGCAGAAATTAAATGTTCGCGTCCACAGCCATTAAGTAGCAAAGTCTGGATTATCCTTCAGCTCCCAGCAATTACAGATCCATTATCAGCTATTAAATGACCAGATGCTGTATGCAAATTGCACTGTCCACGCAGCTGATAAGCCCTGGATCCTGCAGACAAACACACGGAGCCTCTCAGGAAAAACAAAACTGACCCTAAACTTCAGGGCCAGGCAACTGAAATCCAGCGAGAACATTAAAATAATCACGAACTGATTGTGCGAGCAAACGCAGCGTGTTTGTTTTTGATAAACCTGACTGTGTGTGATGCAACCAATTCAAACCCCCGTAAAAGAAAGTGAAAATCAATCTTGGCCACCACTAAAACAAAAAAACCCACCCAGAAACCTTCCAAAACTCATGATTTTTTACCCCATGGCAAAGCCTACAACTGCTGCACGAGAGAAGAACCAAACCAGGCTCTTTCCTGCTGACCAAGGACAGGTATTTTTCCCATTCCCCGGGAATTCTCTTTACCTGAGGCAATGTGTAATTGATGTATTTTGTTCCACATCAACCGAGAGGTCCAGAAAGTCCTCATCTTTGCTACTAACCTTGAAAAGAAACAAAAATAACAACAAGAAGAGATGTTTGGTAACGATTTAGAACGGGCAGATTTCTTTTAGCCCTTTCTGGAACAGTGCAATGTGATTAAAAAGAGATGTACACACACACACACAGAGGCCTTTTCTTGAGGTAAATTAAAACTGATTAAACAATCTGAGGTGGGGTTAAAATCCGAGGAGGAGTATTTAAAAAAAACCCTCTAAAAACAACAATAAAACAAAACCAAAAACCCAAACCCTTTCTCATGAGCATCTTGAGATTTTGAGACACCTTTGATTATTTCACTGGCAAACCCAAGTCTGAACCACTCAGAGCTCTCACAGGAGAAGCTTTAACCACATTCCATTTTCTCTGCTGCATTTCAGGGGCTACCAGCCAATAAATACTCAGAGGCAAGGCAGGAACGGGCAGCTGGCTCCTCAATTAACTGGGTTAGCAGGGAGGAAAACCAGCTTTCCATTTGTGGAGCAGCCACACTTCATTGCAAAATCCTTGAGACAGAATCCTATTAATGGCATTTTTAGAGCTTCTCCTCACCACATAGCCATAACTTTAGAGTTTTAAATGACAAGAACAGGGGGGTTTTTTCTGTTGTAATCACTTCTTGGGTTTTTTATTTCTCTCCCCATCTGGGTTTTCATTTTTTTTTTTTTTAGCACTATTAAATCAGAGCATATGACTCACTACAAATCCTTGCTCTGAAGGTGGTGTGGCTCTAATTCCGGATTTCACAGCACTTTTGTTTTGCTCTCGGAGTGGCCAAGGACCAGCACCAAGCACAGAATTCCAGTTCAAGCAACTCAGTTCACCCCAGAGTTAAATTAATGTAGAAACACAACATAAACTCTCCATCACTGCCACAGGAGACAAAAAGGCAGCTTGGACCTGCCAGGTACAGGAACAGGAGGAGGAAAAAGGAAAACTCTGGGTTTTTTCTGGGCAAGATATCTTAACGAGCACTGGTTTGAACACAGAAGTGACACAAAAATAAGCTGTGCTCCGTATTTTAATTTAATTTAATTAATTGCAATTTCCTCTACCCTACCAAAGGAAAAAGGCTGCTCAGAGGCGGGGAAAACAACCCAGGAGCTGGGGGAAGCTGGGAGCTTTGCCTGTGCACGTACAGCCTCACAGTTAAGACATCTGGTTTCATTGGTTAGTGTTCCTTGGAAGATTTCGTGGACCCACGTCAGATCGGCCTTGTCGCCCTCCTCGCTCTCAACGCTGCCGTTCTGCAGCTTCCCGTTCTGCTTCTCCTGCTTCTTCTCCTCCTGCAGCAAGTCAGCAATCGTGTTCAGGAGGTAGTTGAGGAATTCGTGTGCATCCTGCTGCATGTAATTGTCAAATAATTCTGCAAAGGAAGAGAGGGAGGAGGATGAGCAACTCCAGGCAGTTCCCAGCTCCGGCTCACTGGGGTTTTTCCCTCCCCTCCTCTCCCCTGTCACACAGCTCTGGTGAGTCTGGGCAGAACTGCACTTTGTTGTTCTCTCCGTGGTTATCCTCAGTTGCACAAACAAACAGCTCAAAAATACCATTAAGGAAACTTGGTTTGGGCATTTCTCAGAACTGAAGAAAACCATAATTGGTTTGGGGGATTTTTGCAGTTTTTTTCTCCTTTTCTTTGGAGAGGGAGAGAAATACAGAAATTCAGATGTGTTGCCTTGGGCCATTTCATTAAGTTCATTAAGCCCAGCATCAAGGGGCAAAAACCCCCGACTGGAAGTTTGTTATCTTTTCAAGTTCAAGCAGAGAGGATAAACCAACAGCCAGAACTTTTCCTCACCAAACAGCCCTGGGAAATAACCACCAGTTCTGATCTTAAGGAATTTATCCTACCACAAATGCAGAACAGGCCAGGAGGGGCTGAGCCTCCTCTGGGAGCTCCTGGAGCAATGCCCTGGAGGGTGCTGACCCGTTCCTCTGGGGAGCACGATGCCAGCGGGGACATCTGGACAGTGCACACGCTCCAGGCACGTCCAGAAACAGAGACAGGAGGCAAGGACGAGCTCACAGCACAAGCACAGAGCTGGTGAGACTCACACCACAAAAACCTTCGAGAAACCTCAAACTTCACCATTTGGGTTCCAAAAGAAACGTGAATTTAACGTTTTACACGCTTAAAAACGCGTTAAAAAATCATTTATTCATTTACCGTTCTCTTTCCTCAAGCGGGAAATAAATTTCTTGGGTGGGATGACTCCCACCTTCTTCTTTTGTGTGGCAATACTGTTGAAGAGATCAGAGAGGCAGGTCAGGAGGCTTTCCTTCTTTCTGGGCTGCACCTTGTACGCCAAAACCTTTTCCCGAAAGGGCCGGCAAAAATAAAGTGCCTGTAAGACCGAGTTGCAGTAGCAGGTATTGCCGAACTGGTCAGAAAAACAGAACAGAGGGAGAACAAAGGGGTTGGATTAGGGCTGGCAAAAAGGAGCAGCAGGAAGAGGTTGTTCACATGGAGAACGGCACACGGTGAAACTGGAGAGGGCACCTGGCAGAGCTCCTTTGCTGGGGAGCACTGCAGGGAAGGGAAAAGGGGAACAGGAAAGGGGTGTGGGAAAAGAAAGGGGAAAGGGAAATGGAAAAGGGGAAACGGGAAAGGGGTGTGGGAAAAGGGAAAAGGGATGTGGGGAAAGGGGTGTGGGAAAAGCAAGGGAAGAGGGGAAAGGGAAAAGGGAAAAGGGAAAAGGGAAAAGGGAAAAGGGAAAAGGGAAAAGGGAAAAGGGAAAAGGGAGAAGAAGGGAAGGGAATTGGGAAGGGAAAGGGGAAAAGGGAAGGGGCACAGTAGGCACAGGGATACTGGGAATACACGGGAAGAGCAACCAAGGGTTTATCACAGAACCAAAACTTCTGGGCACAGCACTGCTCATCCTGAGAGGGGAGAGCCTGCTAGGGAGGGGCACCAAGGATACCCTAAATAAATAAATTTTAAAATTTCACAGAATAATCTGAGTTGGAAGGGACCCCCAAGGATCACTGAGGCCAACTCTGAAGTGAACAGCCCACACGGGGATCAAACCCACATAAAGCCTTGGCATTATCAGAACCCTGCCCCAACTGAGCCAAAAGATGCAATAAATTAATAACACAATAAACATTTCCTGCTCGCAAGGGGATGTTCTGAGCAGCACACGATGCAGGGCAGGGCACAGAGCAGCATCTGGCCTGCCTGGAGGCAGGGGCAGGGCACAGATAAGGCCCTCCAGGGGCAGAGGGACAGCAGGATATCAGCTTATCTCCCACACCACGGCTCCAGAGCTGCTGCTCTGCCATTCACTGTGCTGCTGCTTCAAAAAATAGCGACAAATTCTGGGTTTGCCAGCCCCCAGATACTCTGGTAACGAGGCGCTGCATCCCGAGAGCAACATATTTTCAATAAACCAAAAAAGCATAGAAATCTGTCTACAGAGCAGAGTGGTTTTAAGTGGCGCTCAGAGACCACTGCTCACCCAAATCTGGTGTGATTACTGCAGCAGAAGGGTTTCAAGCTAATAATCACTTTGACTGAAAGAGAAAACGAGCAGCTTTATTCACCCAGCTCAAAAGGTCACCGATTGCAGCTCCAGTAACATTGATTTATACCATATGCAAACACCACAGAACAACAGTTAAAACTTATTGACACGAGGAAAATAACTACGGGAGCTACACAAACACATGAATTAGGAGAGAGAATCACTCACAGGCTCGTTAGTGACCCAGAAAAACAAAGAAGCATCATGCTAAATAAATCTGCACACAACACAGAACAGGCATCCCGAGTTGGAAGGTTTATTTGAAGACGGGAGCTTCTTAAAATGAAGACTGAGATGAAATTCTGGAATTTAATTGTTCCACCCCTCTTGCACTGTGGTGCATCTAAACTGTTTTACCAGGCTGATCCCTCTCCCACATATCCTGCAGGGGCTTTAGATAGTTTAACACAGGTTGGTTCAGCTCACTGATCCAAAAATTAAATAACTCTTCACACCAAAGCTTTGGCCTCCACCACCCACGAGTTCAGCACCCGATTCTGCCTGCAGTGCAACCACACATTTCCCAGCCCTGCTGCTGAAGCCGTGACACTGCCCCGTTTAAAATGCTCCAATTAATCCCAAATCGTGAAAGGCGCAGAAATAACTTCGGGAGGAGCTCTGCGGAGCAGCGGTGTGAACAGCACCCCCCTGCAGAGAGCGGCTGCGAGAAACGAGGCACAGCGGTGTCAGTCACGTTCAGAACGCAGCGTGGATGCGGTTCCAATAATTCTGTTATTTTTAGGATAAACTTTTCCTCCTCACACCAGTCAGAGCTCTGCTATTTCTGCTACCATCGGAGATGCCTTCCATTTCTGCCATTACGGCGCAAACCTCAGCATCTCTGGAATGGCCATCAACACCCCGCTCGAGGGACAGAATTCTGAATGTTTGCATGGCTGGGTGTCTGAAATACAAACTGCTAGAAAAGCCCACACCAAGGCAATTAACTGGCGCTCTAATGAGCTCAACAAACACCACTTAGCTGCCCTTACATGGCGTGTGAGGAGAGGGAGCATCTCCCAGCTTTCAACACCACCTCATGACAGAAATGTAAATTCTGTTTCTGGTGAGTTAAGCCAAAATTGCATTTTCCCATCATGAACAGGATGCCCCAGAGCTGCTGTTGCTGTGATTTAACTCAGGATCAGCGGCCTCTCTGCAGTCAGTGCAGCCACAAGCTCTGCTGCCCCACAGCTCCACAAACCCACAGATAAAAAAATCGAAATTCTGGAGGCTTCTTGGCTACCCCAGGCTGCCAAAAATCCCAAAGGAGAATTACTACACCAAGGAATTCTCCACCCAGTCCGTGTCATTCATCTCTCTTGCACAAAAACTTCCACTCCTCCCACCAGAGGGGCGTTTTTAGAAAAGTCACGCATTTTCCTCTTCCAACCTCCCCTGCACCGCAGCGTCAGTGTAAAATCTCTGGGACAGCAGAAAACGGACACCCTTTGTTCATTCCCACTTTCCAGCTAAATATTAAAATCTCAGATTAGAAACACTCCGGAGTAGGAAGGGTTCTCTCCCAGCCTTCACAAGAAATACATTTATTTCTCTGTGTTTCGGATGAATTTGGCAGTGGTCAATGACCACACTGCAGTGTCTGTGCTCAGCCCCACTCTAAGTGAGAAGTGCTCCTCAATCAGCTCCTCAGAGAATCCTGGGAAACTCCAAATTAGGATAAGAATTAAAAAACAGCATTTCAAGCATAAAAACTTCACTTACATTGACCAAGCCAAAATAATGTTCATTCACAGGGAACTGCTCAGGACCAATCTCTTTCTCCAAAGCAGAGGCATTGGCGCCCTACGAAAAATCAAAATTTATGTTAGAGAAAATACAGATTTCCTAAAAAACCCAAAGCTTAGGAAATAATTTAGGGATTTCAATTTTCCCATTGAAAAGCAGCACCTTGTGTTTGCTGTGGTCTTCAGGATTAAATGAATATGATGTTTTATTATCATAAATATACCAAAATGGTGTAAGTATTTAAATATTTAAAATATAAATATTTATATAAATATTTAAAATCTCAACTCCACCAGGCAGAATTGGCGTTATCTGATCTAACCAGAAGGGTTTTCTGCATTTGGGTTTTTTAAAAATTAACACAATCAACTGTTCTCACTTCAAACACCAGGTGAGCCACAGTGACCCAGAAACAGCAATTTAATTTAGCCAAGAATGCACTGCAAAAATAAAGAAACTTATCCTGTACTTTTCTAGCTTTATTTTGCAAAATACTACGGACAGGTGAAGCGCGATTACAAACCCCCAGAAGAACGGAAATCAGAGTTTTATCACAGCCTCAGATCACCGGGACGTGCTTTGGCTTTGCCAAAATTTTAAAATTTTAATTTCATCCCCCCCTTTAATTTCAGGGGGATGCATTCAGCCTCCAGTGCGTTTTGAGACGTCCTTGAGTTTCCAGCAGCACCACGAGGATGGGATTTGCCTTTTTAGATACAACTGAAAACCACCCCTGCTCTCACTGGGCACATAAAGCAACAATTACAGCATTCTGATGTTTTATTTTGAATTTTAGCTTCGTCCACTCTGTATTCAAAGTTGTTTTTTGCATCTCTTTCCATTTTCAATCCTCATGGATGGGAATACCTTGGGATCTGGTAGATTCCCTCACTCCTCTCCATGCTGTTCTTGCTGATGCTCCAACAACCCTGAGCTCATTTGATGCAGATTCCAAACATTTTGGATTCCCAATTCTGCTTTAAATGCCCAAATCCCTCCAGCTCTCACCAGAAATCCTTCTGCACGGGTGAGCCACCCTCAGACGCCTCACAACAGCACCAAACCAAACATTACAGCCCAGCAACCCCCAATTAATTTATTTCCCTGAAGCTTTTTAATCTCCGAGCAAACATTTCCATCACTCCCCTATTAATACAAACCACAAGCGGAGACAGTTCCATACAGATTGTCCTTACCAGAGAAATATCTAAAAATTTCCTAAAAAACCAGGAGAGGAACCAAGAAATAATCCAGTTTAACAGCTGTGGCTGGATCTCCATCAGATTTACGGCGAGTTACATTTGTCAAAACAGATAAAACGAGGCAGGCCCAGAACTGGGCCCTACAAACCCCACGGAACGCTCCCAGGGTGCTGACAGATTTACAGGCAGAGCTCTGCTCCAGCAGCAGTTACAACATTTCTGAGGCATCAGTGCCACTTCAGGCAGCTCCTTCCATTTGTTTCCCTGCTCCCAAGGAGCTCTTTTTCCCTGCACCATCTCCCCCCTCAAAAACCCCAAATTAAACTGAAATAAAAGGAGCAAGGAGGATCTGCTGAGGGGTCTCTCCAAGGGCTGCCTCAGCTCTTCCTCCCACTGTTCTGATCCACACTGGCTTTGGGAAATTCTGTGATTGGAGATGATCATCAAAATTCCGTGAGACTGCACCAGAGGTGAGAATTCCGGAATTTTCAGTGTGGCTGAAAGAACTGAAAGAAATTTCCAGAACTGGCTCCTGCTGAGGCTGTTTTGCTCTTACATGCTGCGTGATGGGAGATTAGGAAAGGAAATGTGGAAATCCTACAAAGTTGTGAAATTTCCATTTCTCAGGAGTTTCCTCAGCCTCTCCATGATCTCCAACATTCCATGAGGGAAACACTGGAGAAAAGCCAATTAAAGGAGGTACCAAACCTCACAGAACCAGGGAAACCTGACAGCCCAAACTCCAGCTGGGAAGCAACACGGGGAATAAACACCTGAACAAAGAAATAAACCCATAAGAAATGTAATTTTTAATAAAGAATTTAATAACCTACCATAAACCACGGCTGCAATTCAACCAATCCTACTTGTACCTCTCCATTTAACCTGACAGGTTACAGGGGGTCTTTTTCCCAACTGTTTCCTTGCCTCTACTGCCAAATTTATAAATTTGAGTAAATTAACCGCAGAGGCAGATTAAAAAGTTAAGGTTTCATTAATAAATTAAATTGTATTTAATGGATTATTTACAATGGAAGTCGTAGATGCCCCAACCCTGGAAGTGTTCAAGGCCAGGCTGGATAGTGGGATAGTGGAAAGTGTCCCCAAATGGGATGAGCTTTAAGGTCCCTTCCAACCCAAACCATTCTGGAATTCTATGATGATCCTAAAGTTTCTTGCCAGAGAACATTTTAAATTCATAAAATCATAAAAAAACCCCAAACAGAACTCAAAGCAACTGTGGGAGGGATCAAAAAAACCACGGATTAATCATAAATAATTCTGAAGATGCAAACTTGAGAATTAAATACTGAAAAAGC
This sequence comes from Pomatostomus ruficeps, assembly GCA_013400735.1. Lineage (NCBI taxonomy): Eukaryota > Metazoa > Chordata > Aves > Passeriformes > Timaliidae > Pomatostomus > Pomatostomus ruficeps. Next base: position 18,421 of record VYZT01015256.1, on the reverse strand, counting down.
TGCAGGAAATGCAATGCCCAGCATTCCACGGAAAAAGAACTCCCCTGCAGAAGCACAGGTGATTCCCCATGGAGTCAATGCCCACTGACCAGAGCAACGAGGATCCAACAGGAAAAATCCACTTTATGGGCAACGAGGATCCAACAGGAAGAATCCACTTTATGGGCAACGAGGATCCAATAGGAAAAATCTACTTTATGGGCAACGAGGATCCAACAGGAAAAATCCACTTTATGGTGAGGGCACCGCTCACGTTTTGGGGTCAGGCCCAGAACTGCAGCCAAAGTTCAGCTCCTCCCAGTCAGGGACCATTGCAGCTCAATTAACAATTAGCCAATTAACCCAGAGCAGGCGCACTCTGGTCCAGCCTGAGCCAGGCTGTGCAAACATAAAAGTCACATCTTATCTAGAAATAAAACCTAGAAATAAAATCTAACCCAAGAGGCGAGTGTCCATAGTGTGAAAATTGTGATTTATTATTTGGGGAATTAAGGAATGCGTCTCCTTGGGGTGCCACAGCCAAACTGTTCTGCACCTTGGGGTACTTTGCACATCTGAAAACATAAGAAAATCCAGCGAGTTTTTGATATTGTGGGAGCAAGGAGAAATGCCCTGAAAAAGAATCCCTCGTCCACAGCACTCGAGTTTGCTTGGCAGAGAACAGCTAAACAAACAGTGACACTGAAATACAGCTGAATATAAAGATTAACGCAGCAGATTAGCACTGACTTCTCCCTGCCAGGGCAAGGCAAATAAATTCAAATTAAACAACCCCAGAAGCGCATCCCTGACTGGCAGCAGGGCCAGGGAAATGCTCCCCAGGAGCTGCTCTGCTTCAGCACCATCAGCTCCGAGCAGGAACAAACCCCAGCTCTGGAATTACCAAACAGGAAAAGGAAAAACGGCCCGGCCCGTCTCAACTATCCCCACCTCAGCAGGAATACACCAGCTAAAAATGACCAAGAAATGCAAAAAAACATCAATAAAATATTTCCTGTCACAGCTGCAGTCATTTTACTTCATGCAAATCAGCTAATTAAAAGAAGAGTTTATCCATGAACATTTGTGCTCACTAAAAAAAACAAAGAACACCCTTAAATAAGCTTAATACACCAAATTTTAAAGTATCAAACAACAGCACAGGGAATTGTTCATATTCAAGTTTTTCTCACTTTTTTATAGCAACACAGTGAGGGACCTCACACCGATGATTGAAAAATTTAAATTTAAATTTTAAAGTTTAAGAAAAGGCTGAGTGTGGCACTCAGTGCTCTCGGCTCGATGATCCTGGAGGAATTCTCCAACCTAAATGGTTCTGGGATTCTACTCCACGCTCAGATCCATATGAGATACAGAGAAAATAGGATTAGGTAAAACTAATAACGCTCAAGGTGAGTTTTGTTGCATTTTTTAAGCAAAAAGGGACGTGAAAGGAGCAGTTTCAAAGCCCTTTAGCTGAGGAAGCTCTCACCAAGCTGCACTGAGGCAGTGATCCCAGAGTATTCCTGAAATTTTAACGGAATATCCAACAAAACCACAAGACAGATCCACCAACTCCTCCAGCCTGTAAGCTCTGAGTGGTTTTTGCTCAGTAGAGAGGTCTCAAAGCTTTATTTCCAGTTCAGTGCACCATGCAAGTGGAAGAAAAAGCAGATTTCTGTTTCTTAGCCAGTGCTAACTCACTGTAGCAGCAAAAGGAGATCACAGAGAAGGATAATTAGGCATTATTGGCCTTTTTTAGCTGAAAATTAAATCCTATTGCTGCAAAGAAAATGAGTATTTTGCACAGCCTAGATTGAATTGATTTCAGACACTGGAAATGTAGCAGGTTCCAATACTTGTTGACCTTAAACTTGTTGGGTTTGTAATTATTCTGACAGACAAAAGGCTCAGGGGTTGTGTTCCCTTCTCTACAGGCAGAAAAAAAAAAAAAAGTTCAGTTCTCTCTACGTTCTGTTTAATCAGCGTTGTGGTGGGAATCAGAATAAAGCTCAGAGCTGAGTTTTTGCGAAGCTGTGGATGAACAAAAGCTGGGAGTGACCAACAACAACCACACAGCTCAGCACAGGAGCTGCTGGCAGAGAGAATTCCCCGTTTCCAGCATCCCTGCGGGTCCTGCTGCAAGTTACAACCGCCTCCCTTTTTAACAAAATTAATTTTACCAGGTTTCAGTGAAATCCTGCTCCACCACAAACCCTGGCTGCGAATTAGGGGGCTGTTATTACAAACTACCCAATTTTTCACCCTGAAATGTGAAATCCTTTCCCACTTGGGAGGAATTCACATTTCCATTCCCAAATATCTGCTCTGCACATGTGGGATGGGGAGAAAAGCAGGGAGAAGGGTGGGAGAGACCTTCAGGGCATGGAGCAGCTGCTGCTGCAGCTCCAGGGAAAATAAAAAAAAGCCCAAAATTAGCACAACTCAGGGTCAGGACCCTCACTCATTTCTGAGCTCTTGTCAAAATAATCAGGTCAGTGCTGTGCTGTGCTCAGCTCCTGCTGTGCACAGGAGCTGGAAAATGAGGGAAAAACCCCCAAAGCAGGGAAAGAGTCACCAGTGGGGATATCCCACTGCCCTGGGAGGTCAGGGCACTCACCTCTGCCAGGCTCTGATTGCACAGGCTTGAAATTGCCATCCCATAACCATCACCAGCTCCACATCTGCACAAAAAATACTCCAAATGTCTCTGCTGTCGTCGAGGGGCACAGAAATTCCGAAACACTTGTCAAACAAATGCTTCATGAGGTTTTAATTTATTTTTTTTTTAACAGGGATGAAGCAGCTGCTCGAAGTACAGGGGAATTAACTACAACTGTGAAGTTCTCATCTTTTCAAAAATACAACTACAAACAGTTTGGTCTTTTTTCAATAGTGATCCTGCCAAAATCTACAAGAAGTCTTTTTTTTTTCTTTTTGTTTAAGTTTGCTGTGCTTATTTTGGGGCACTCCAGCACTTTAGATGGATACAGATAAATATATATATACACACACACATATATATATATATACACCCCAAGAAAAGTTCCATTTACAGTTCATTTGTGGACAGTGGCAGATTGTCAGAAGAGAACTATTAAAATCTGCGTGTGTCCCCCAAGATTTCAGAAAAATTTCTATCTGTTCATGGTATCCTGTTGGAACTGCAGCTCCCTGTGCTCGCCTACACCCTTCAGCCGCTTTACACCTGCCTAAAACACACCCAGGAATAATCCCATTAACTCACTTTTAACAATTTACAATTAAAATTTAAAGCCCTCTCCATACAGCCCATGACAACTGGAAGGTTCAGCCTTTGTTTAATAATAATTACTAATTTTTTAGCTCAGTATATAAGATTAATTTCCACATTACCTGATTTTTGTGTATTTATCCTTCTGTCTGTGCAAGGAACCTAATTCAGATTGAATGATGGAATTAAAGCCTCGTAACTCAGGGCATCTCACACCCAGCAGCTGTGGAGCATCCCCGGAGTGATGAAATAAAATCCCTGAGGATGTTCTGCCTTGGACTCCACACCAGCCCAACTCCTGCACTGGAACCAGCTGCTCCCCGCTGAGCACCTGATTTCCCTTCAAGAAAAGCAAAAAAAGGGGAAAATCCCTAAAGGGTTTCAGTGGCCAGCACGTGCCTGGTGCACAGTCTTGCTCTCTAATTCTCATTTGACTGTTTCCTGGTAACAAATGAGAACAGAAGAAGATTCAGCATTGAGAAAAGGCTGGGGAGCAGCTTCCAGAAAGGCTCCAAGAGACACCATCATGCAGCACTCCAGATTAGAGGAGCTGCTTAACCCCACTGCTGAGGAGTTGATTTAAGAGTGAATAAACAACTCAAAATAAAAAAAGTGAAAAAAAAAAAAAAAAAAAAAAAAAAAAANAAAAAAAAAAAAAAAAAAAAGAACAAGTAGGCCAAGCCAGAGCTCCTTAAAACCTTTCAGGAAAGAAATGTGCATGAGCTGCTGCAGAAGTCTGCCCGCACTCGCTGTGTTTGCTGAGATGATAGTTCCAGTTCAGGACTATTAACATCGCCCCGGGGGGAAGTGGAAATGGGGCAGAGTGGGGTTGTGCTGCTGGAAGTGCAGAGAACACGCTGTCACAGCTTCCTGAGCACAGGTGAGATGCTGCTTTCCCCGTCCTTTGGAACTCCTGGCTGTGGAGCGCTGCAGGCAGATAAAAGGAGCTGTCAGGGTTTGAGAGGATCCCTTAGCACCCATCCAGGACGGCTCTCATTCCAGGCATAACAAATTCCTGCAAATTGAGCCTGGCATTGCAGCACTGTGCCTGCACGAGCGCTCCACACAACGTGACAATCTTGAAAGGAGCAGGTGGAGCAGAGTCACAGACCTTCCAAGGCTCCACGCTTCCACACGCCACGGGATCTTCCCCCTGGAAGGATTTCCAGCAGGGAGGGAAGCTCCCGGAGCACCCTGACTGCAGCCGTGCCACCCAGGGAAACTCCAAAGTGCTGTATTTCCACAGAAGTTTACTCCTGTGAAGCTTTAATTGGAGTGGTTTCAAATGTAAACTCTGGAAACTCCCCCAAGCTGATGATTATTGCATCAGGAGCTGGTCCTGCAAGGCCCACGGGATCCACGCCTGCCGAGGGCACAGCAGGGCAATCCTCTCACCTCTCACTCTCACTCTGGGTCTTTAAATGAGACAGCAAAGCTGGGCGCCAGCGAAAGGACACGTGGGAATGAAACATGAAGTTTAAAGTATGATAAAAAGTAAACTTTAGCAAAATAGCAAGCACTAGAATTTTAGTAAAAGTGCAGCTGAATTTAATTGAGCTAATGATTAGCTTGGGAACTTAGTTTGGAATCAGGAGTGATTGATTACCTTGATTATATTGTTTATACGGCTGCATCCACGCTTAGCGGGTTTAAGAAAGTTATCACAATGGCTGATTTTTCAATTGAAAATTCTGTTCACAAGGAATGAAAGGAAGAACTGGAGAATTTCCAGAAATATCATTTATTATCCTGACCCAGAAAGCAGACAGGTCAAAGTGAGGTAGAGGAACTTCATCTTTCACACCCCCTACTCAAATGATAAGCCCACCAACCCATTAAAAGGAGTTCAGAGCGCATGCTTAATTACTTTTCAGCTAATTACCATACAAAGCAGGGAATGGGAGGTGGCAATAATATGAATATGCATTTGTATTGAATCTTTTATGGATAAATAGACCTTGGAAAGCTTTGTGATTTGCCCTGTGTATTTGGAAGGTATTCCACACAGCACCCATCCGTAATTAATTAATTAATAAAGCATACACTTTCTAACTTTGTTGTTGGAGAGTCTTCTCCCTCTTAAGTTGGGTATCGATACTGGATCAATACCCATATTTTAGTAAATCAGGAAGGATGTGGAGAAAGGGGAGGAAAAACAGAATTACTGCTCAGTGCTGACCTTTATCTGCAGCCCCTTCCCCTCCTCAGCCACCGCCTCCCCCGGCAGCACCGATCCCGGCTCATCCACAGGATTTTTCCACCCACAAGACCCTCCCAGCGCCCCAGTGACACACATTTACCAGCAGAGCTCTCAGGATTCTGAAGGAACAAACACCAACAGACCGCAGCCGTGCAGGGCCCCGTGTTTAGCGGCATTGTTCCCCGGGAGCTGGCAGCGAGATTTTATCAGAGCCTCTCACATCAAACAGCCAGGGACAATGCCGGGCAAAGGGCGGAAGTGGATGCCGAGGGAAGGCAAAGCCAAACATTATGGATTTATAAACAGGTTTCTATTTCATTTATAAATAGGTTGTGAGTTCAGACATCACACAGCACTAAAATTCAGCTGTGGGGCCAATTAACTGGTCTGAATGAGGAAATAAATTCACAGCTCAGTGCATGAGAGGTTAGGTGGATAAATAATCATGGACTGGGGTGGGTTGGAAGGGACCTTAGAGCTCATCCAGTGTCCCCCCCTGCCATGGGTGGGACACCTCCCACTGTCCCAGGCTGCTCCCAGCCCTGTCCAACCTGGCCTTGGGCACTGCCAGGGATCCAGGGGCAGCCACAGCTGCTCTGGGAACCTGTGCCAGTGCTTTACCAACCTTAATGGAAAAAATCCCTTCCTTTCCAGTCTAAATCAACTCACTTTCAGTTTAAAATCTGATCCCTTCATAAGGAAGTTTATCCCCATCTGTTTTACGAGCCCACTTTAAGTACCCACTATAAAAGGAGCTGAAAATATAAAATACAGCACAGAAACAAACCACAACACTCTGCAGTGCTGCCCTTTATTCTGGCAGCGAGGGGAGGAATCCCCCGAACTGACATCTGCTGGGGCAGGCACTGAGAGCCATTTCTTCCTCAACAGCAGCCAGAGAGAGAGCGATGTGCCTGTAAACACAGCTGAATCCAGGGCAATAAAAGCATTTGCTCTAAATCCTGATTGAAGAACCAAACAGGAGAGATTCAGTGATACTGAGCACCTCTTCAACAAGCTGCTCTCTGTTGTTTTAGCACCTTCCCCAGGTATTGACAGTTCATTTCTCAATTGTAGCAGCTCTGAAGAAGAAGTCCTCTAACGTAATTAGTGTCTGCTTTGAACAAACGAACCACGTAGTGCCCAGTGTCCTCACACAGCTGGGACCTCTCCTGATCTCTCATTTTCCTGAGGACAATTAAAGCATGGAATTTTAAAAGTTTACAGACAACCCAAGCAGGCACCAGAACAGCAGGAAAGCTCATTCCTGTGCTCAGGACTCCTGTAAAACCCTACAGCTCGTTCCAAGGAAACCTGTGGGGTCCCCCTGGACTGCAGCCTGGCTTTGCTTCCATCCCCAGACGGACAGAAGCCCAGATCTGGAGGATGCAGCAACCAACACCCATCACACACAGCACTGAACCAGAGCACAAACAGCACGTGGGGAAACCTTCCAGTCACCTCCTCCCTGCTTTGCAAAGGTTCTGTATCTCCTTCCCCCCTAAAACAATTATTCTCAGGCTGGTTTTTAAGTGCAAAGATGAATATTTTGTTTCTTTCAGCTGAACAAGTCAGTCACGCAGCAGAGCACTGCTGGAGACAGAAATCTGCTCAGCCAGCTCTGCCTCCACCCTCTCTTCTCGCAGAGATAAAAATAAACGCTATAAATGTGAATTCTCTGATAAAGCCAAACCAAAGTCCTACAGGCACAGGTGACAGCAGCGAGGTGACATTACACACCAGGGACACCACAGCCCTGCCTGAGCTGCCCACAGTAAATTATTCAGGTGGCAGATGGAAATGGGTGACTTAGAAATGCCACAGCCTCCTCCCCTCCAGCGCTGAGGTCAATAATTACAGCCTGATGCAGAGTGTGTAAGATCACCCCCAATTTGTACCCTGGGTTGGAGTTCTTCGGGCAGGTCCTGCTGGTTTAGCAGACAATTAGGGGTGAACCCAGAGGAAGTGGCCCTAATTGCCTCCAAGAAACAATATTCTGCTCACAGCTTAGTACAGACTTCTCACAAGAGAGGAAGAGCCCAGGCCTGGGCTTTCACCTTGCTCCATCCTCTGGTTCTGGTCTCCTTCTCCGAAAGTTTTGTCAGTGCAACAAAACCCCCAAGTTCTGACTCAAAAACTCAGTTCCACAACTGTCTCAGAGCGCAGAAAACACATCCTGGGCTGGAGGATGCAGTCAGACCCACGGAATTCTGAATTCTGAATCAGGAGAGGATTCCCACCTGCCCACGAGCAGAACCACAGATGCCCCTTAAACGCTGCTGAAATAGCAACTGGACATTTTTTATTCAAAATGTCTCAGCACCGCTCTGTTTCCATCTCTGTTTCCCTCTCCCTCAATCCTGCAGTTGCTCGCAAGCAGAAGGAAAAGCTCCCAGAGGTAAAGGTGAGGACACAACACTGGAGCTTGGGCCAGTGGCTCCTGGCCGTGGATGTGTTTTCCAGCAGCCTCCCCAGGCAGTGAATCACCCCCAGATGAATCCCTGCTCCCTCCCAGCTCCCAGGCCAGGCCGGAGCTGCCACAGGAACGTTACGAAATCCTGGGAAAGGGCCGGAGGTCACCGCGAGGAAATGACCCCACGGCAGAGCTGCCCCACGCTGAAACACCGGGAAGTTATTTCAGGGAGGGGGAGATGACTCAAGGTAAACCTCATTACTGCTAATGAGTTCAGGCTCTGAATTTAATTTTTAAAGAGATACTGGAGAGGAATGAAGTGTCTGAGAAGCAAAGGCAGGAACTCCAGTCCCTGTGATGCCACAGGGGCAATGTCACCAACCTGGGCTTCACTTTCCAGCCTGGAGCACAGCTGGTGACTGGAAATGCTGGTAAAAATTGCATAATTTATTAAAAAACTCCTGTACAGTCACTACAGACTCACATAACCCTGAAGAAAGCAGTTCCTAAAAGGACTTTGTTCATGTATTTCAATTTTTATAAAGAAGGCTCAGGTTTTCCATATTCCTTTGTGACAAAGCAAACAGCATTTTTACGTGCTGGGCATGCAAATAAACTGATCCAGTTTTAAAATACAGCACCCACACCTTAATTTTCCTGGGCTGATGAGGGAATAAATGGTAATATTGACAGTAAATTCAGCCAAGCTACACATGCACCTAAACCACTGATGCTGACAGACTGCACAGGGTTTGATTAAATAACTAATTAGAGATTTGGAAGCCATTTCCGTACAATTATTTAGTGCTACCAGCACTGCTCTACAATTCCTGCACAGAACTGAACCCGCAAATTCTCCACCTGAAACACAATGAGGAGAATCTGCTTCCCCAGAGCTGCAAAAACGAAAAAATTTCTTGGGAAAAAACAGCTTCAGGAGGGGAAGTGGGAGCTTTCCAGCTTCCATCCACCATCCCCACCAAAACCCAGCAAAGCACAGGAGCAGAAATGAATCCAAGGCTGGGCAGGATCAGCCAGAGCCTCTAAAAACAAATCCCCCTGGAATGTGCTCAGGTTTGGCTGCACAGCCCCGGGGAAATGCAGCGCCTTCCGTCTGCCCCCTCCCTCCGAGGCTCAGTCAGCTGATCTCAGGAATGCATCCAAAATATTCACGGATGGAGTCAATCGCTCGCCTCCGGGGCGCAGAACTGCACGGCAAAGTCGTGACTCAGGCACTTCTCACGGCCTTCATCTCACCTGTGTCTGACGGGCAATTAAAGAATACAAATTATGCAGAAAAAACCCCAATTTAGTGAGATTAGGGAAGGATAAAGTCCTGGGGAGCATTCTCCTAAAGACTTTCAGAGAGGTCTCCATGGCCAGGGGTTTGAAAAGAAAGGATCAATGGCTCTTGGGGTGGCTGTGAAACTGCAAACACTCAGCTGGTGCTGGGTTCGGTTCAGCCGGGCCTGGAGTTAAACTGGGAGTCGGGGAAAAGATAAAGGAAAATCCTGCTCCTTTTCCACACAGCTGAAAACAGACCCAGTAAATTGGTGAGCAGCAAAAAGATCCCAGAAAGGAGATGGAAAACTGCCCTTGGAGCGGTTAAAACGTGGGATTAGGGAACCAAGCTGCTACAAGGGGGCACCCCCAGCCCGGATTTGAGGGATTCGAGCCCCTGCTGGAGCTCAGAGCGAAGGAACTCCTCTCGGAAGGTTCTCTGAGCGCTGCTTTTGGCTGCGATATTTTCCTGTGAGTCAGCTGTGCCCCGGTGCCAGCCCCGCCACTCGCTGCTCTCTATGTACACAGCAGCGTAACTTCATTAAAGATTCTGCATAATCATGCAATTAGCAGCCTGCCTCCTTCCCCGGCAGCCGGGACCATCCCTGGTACACGCATCCACGTGGAACGATCGCAGAGCTTTGATAAACGAGTCGAACAACTTTCAAAATTAACTTACTTATCACAACAACCGCCTGCGACCTGAGCAGGAGAATAATTAGCGCTCGATAATTCCTATTCTCTCCGAAAGGCAGCACCGACCTGCCCGAAAAACATTTCGGGGCACAGGCGGCAGCGGACACACCCACCGAGGTCGCGTTGCTGCGGAGCCTCCCGCCGCCTTTCCCGCCGGGATTTCAGCCCCATGATCCCAAATCCCGGCGAGCCCCGGCCAGGCCGGCACCCCGCGCTCAGCCCAGCCCAGCCCGCCCGCGGCTCCCCGCGCTCCCCTCGCCCTTCCCGGCACAGCCGCTCCGCCCCGGCGCCCTCAGAGCCCCGGCGCCCTCAGAGCCCCGGTGCC
>VYZT01015254.1:0-15776 GCA_013400735.1 Pomatostomus ruficeps | reverse complement strand
TTCCTTCCTTCCTTCCTTCCTTCCTTCCTTCCTTCCTTCCTTCCTTCCACAGTTCACATTTTTTACTTTGAGGGGAGGAAGTTTTTCTCTCACTCCTCACTGCTCTGCTGGAATTGGGTAGTGGTTAACGGGCTGAATAATTCTCGGTGTCACACGAGCGGAGTTGCTGTTGTTCAATGTGCGTGTTTGCTGGTGAATGAGCAGTTTGCAGGAGCTGTGACACAAATCAGAGACGTGGAGCTGGAGCTACAGCGCGAGCGTTTAACATTTGCTGCAGTCTGTGCTGTATCTGGAACCGGCATCAAAAATCCGTGCAGCAGTTGTGGCTGTGACTTTCTACAGCCGGAATTTCCCGTATCACCGCGAGCGTTCTCAGCTATGGCTCGGCAGGAATTTAATCAAAGATGAGTTCTAAGGCATCTGCTCTGGAAATGAATATTCCTGGCTGACTGAAATAATTCATGGACGTGCACAGCAGGGCTGCACTTTCCTGCTCCACTGCAACACCTGCCTTTGTCTGCTGGAGAGGGTTAAATCCACACTTGTTGAGGTATTGATGTCTGCAATAAAACATGCACGTGATCTGGTGCAGAAGGATCAGGGTGTCTTTAAACCAGAGCATTACTGGTGTGCTAAATTAAATGGTTTAGGTTTAGGAGATCTTAAGTCTGTTTCTATGAATTTCTCATCCTGCCACCTCGAAAAATTCACTTCATCTTCTGATTTTTATTTTTTTTTCAAAACCAAAGATAAAAAACACACACAGGACAATAATGCTTGTGTAGGGTGAGAATGATTTGATTCATCGATGTCCCTGTAGTCTTTGTGCTCTGAAGAATTAATTACTTAGTTGCATTTGAAAGAGCTATAAAATATTGCCAGGCATATTTAAATTTAAAAAAAACCCCAAAAAACAAAAATCCAAGGCAGATTAAAAAAAATTAAAAATTGGTAGGTAGATAGGCAGAAGTTACCTGTTCTAGGACTGGACAGTGAATATTTCAGATATTTTTTCACTCTGCCTGAGCATTGAGCTCAGGACCGTGTGTGTGTAAGCAAAGCTCACATGAAATACCCTTCACAGCACTTGCTAGGAGATTGGAGATGACTTTTTTTCCTTGAAGAAATCTCAGGACTCAGAGTGGGGCTAATGCTTGTGGTAACGGGCACAATGTGATTTATCCATCCTGCATGAGGCAGCACTTGCCTTTTCCCACAGCGCCACTTGGGTAAAAACAGTCACAGAAATCTCTCTGCTTCACCTTTAGAGAACCTGTTGACCTCTCAAGTTGAAAATGCTCATATCTTTCTCTTATTAGCATCTGCTGGGAGAAATGAAGTGAAAAGATTGCTGCCTTGTTCTACTTAACAGCCTATTTAAGTTGAAATGGTGATGCTCACGGGTGTATATTGTCCTCATTTGAGCTTCCTGCAATTTCTCCAAACAAAGCATTTTGTGTTGAAAATTAAAATGAGCACTATTTGTCTGTAAGGATGAATTAGCTCCGTGGCTAAAGCGTGTTAAATGGAAGCAAAGAGGAAAAAAGAGATTTCATGTAAAAGCAGAGCTGTAAGGAAACCAGGCTTAGTCTGGGACTTCCACAGGTCTGAGGCTCTGGAGTCTCTGTGTTTTGGAGGTGTCGGCAGGGGAGGGGGAAGAGGACACAAGATGAAGCTTTCCAGACAAAGGAGAAATTCAGATCTTTATCTTTCAGCCTCTAAAATGTATTTACTGGAGCCATTCATCCTGGCAGGGGCCAGAAGGGCTCTCTGAAGGTTTCCAGGAGTTCTGGGAAGACTTCACAGCAGAAATGCTGGGTTGGCTCAGTCATCATGTGGTTTTATTCTTACTGGGAATGCTTGGGAGGTTTCTCACTGGTTTCTTGATCTGAAACTCCAGGAGATCGTTGCTTTGTGATCCAGCTGAGCTGGGAATTCCCTCTCTGTGCTTTGGATGGCTGTAACACCAGCAGGGTGAAGCCTGGCATTGGATGCTCTGTCCTGGCAGGGGCTACGGGGCAGCAGCGATGGCAGAGGAGCTCAGGGCACTGGCAGGGGGTGCCTGGGGGCAGCCGGGGTGGATCCCCTGTGGAGGGGTGAGGAGTTGTGCCCGGGGCTCTGCGTTATCTCCCAAACATTAAAGGCCTGGTGAGCAGTGCCGGTCTCAGTGTTGGGGCATCTCCTCGGTGCCAGGGCAGTGACTGGGAGCGGATCCCTCCCTGCCCATCTCAGGGAGCACAGTGTGCTCAGCATCCTCCGCTGGGATTATCTCAGGCCAGGCTCCCTCAGGGAGCACCGTGTGCTCAGCATCATCCGCTGGGATTATCTCAGGCCAGGCTCCCTCAGGGAGCACCGTGTGCTCAGCATCATCCGCTGGGATTATCTCAGGCCAGGCTCCCTCAGGGAGCACCGTGTGCTCAGCATCCTCCGCTGGGATTATCACATCCCAGGCTCCGAGGTGCAGCTTTTTTAGCAGGTGATGCTCAGTGTTCCACACAGCTCTAATTGCAAATCTATATCATTAAATGCGGGCTCTTCTCAGGATGCTGACCCCTGCCCAATGGCACAAAGCAGGTTTTATTGATGGTGGCAACCCAGATAGCTGGTAATAGATAATAGATAGCTAAAAGGAGGGGAGAGGGAGAGAAATGAAATAAACATTTGAACTTCAGCTCTCACTGCAAGAAGGTTTAGTTAGTAATTCAATCACTGGAGTTCAATAGAAGGCCTGCTTGCTGTCTTTCTCTGGAGTGCTGAAGAAGTTGTTCGGTTTCAAAAGTGGAAGAAAAACTGTGAGCAAAGTACTTGAATGTATTTTTAAAGTAAGGAACCCTCAACAAGCACTTACTGACAAAAAACCAGAAAACAAAGTTTTCATCCTTTCTTAAAATAAAGAAACACCCACGAGGACTATTAGTGTCACGTCAGTCATAAGGCACCTTTGTAGTTCTGCAATTATGTTGTACCTGTGGCATTTAAAATTTTTGAGAGACTGGAGATGGTTACTTGATTAAAAAAAAATAAAAAAATCCGAAGAAACACCAAAAAACAAAACCCCCCAAAACTTTTGGAGCTATACACATGGAGATGTTGAAATTCGTAATAGTTGCATAATTGAAACAAATGAAATTAGTTTGGTACAATTAAGCACTTCAGGAAATTCCTTTACTTTGATTATTAACTTTGAGATACTGGACTCTTTATTATATATATATGCACCAGCTTAGATACTCTATATAATTATCTATTAATAGANCATATTTATATTAAACGTATAAAAATAAGTATATAATATATATATTTTATATATAAAATATAAAAATAAATATATAATATATAATTATATAAAATAAAAATATATAAATTATGTAATTATATAAACTATATATTAGTATATTATAGTATATTACAAAAGAGGGATAGATGTTAATTATAAGTAGTGTTTTTATTCATAGAGTAAAACTAACTATAAAGATTGATGAAATCCTCATAAACTGATGTGCAGGCTCTATTATGCCCTGTAGGAGAAAAAATAAACAATATCCTTTTAATAATTATTAATATTTTATGGCGTGCTGGCACCCAGCAGCACCTGCCATGCTATAAATAATCTGCAGCTCCGACATCTCTGCTTGGTTGGTGTTTCATGAAGATATCGGGCACAAAAGATGAGCTCGGGGAGTTCCTTGGGAAAGCAGATCTGGGCTGCGAGCTCTGGGTTTATTCCAACACAAACAGAACAGCAGGCTGGGGAATTCCAAAGGATTTCGGCGGAGCTGGAAGTGTTCTCACTCTGTGTCACGGAGTGGGGACAAAGCCATTTCCTGCTGGGGGGACGTTCCTGCACAAACCTGTCTGTGGGAAGCAAATTTCTTCTGGCCAGAACAAGTCTCTTGGTGACCACTTCTGTAAAACGGGGTTGTCCTGCTGCCAGATGCCGCAGTGCCAGTCCCATGCAAATGGGCATTCCTGGGTTCCTAAAAAAAAGGGGGGGAAAAAGGGGATATTGGCAGGTACGGGATTTTATAGCGTTGTTTTATGTGGGTAGGAATGTCACAAAGCAAGCCCTCTTTATACAGCTTTAATAAAAAGGGTTTACAAACCAAGTTCTAGAAGATAGATTTCCTCACATGTGACTCATTTTTCATGGGCTGGTGACTTCCAGAGAATCTTTACATGAAAGAAACCTGACCCCACATCTCTGTGAGTGTTTGTGTAAGCAAACCTGGGAAAGCAGGGCCAGGGCAGGAGCAGTGGATGCAGCCGTGGATTTGCTGCGCCGGAGACGCCTCAGCTGGAAATGAGGATAATGCCCAGGACCTGGAGTTGAGTCTGTGCTCTCACAGAGTCCTGCGGTGCAGGAAAGATTTCAGCTTTGGAAGAATCCTTGAAAACAGGCGTCAGTTTGGGTTTATCCCCCCCCAGGAGGGACTGGGGGGTTGTTAGTGGGTATAAACACCTGAATTGTGAATTTCCCTGGATCTGTGTGCAGCAGGTGAGGGGGCAGCCAGCAGCAAACGCGCCGGGGCTGAGGCTCTGGGCTGCAGCTCTGCTCTGCCAGTTCCCCCTGAGTTAGGGACCAGTTAATGAGCCTGAGGGAGAGCCTGGCAGTGACTTTTGGCATTGGGTTCACCAGGCCAAGGCCAGGCGGGTTTCAGTCTCAGCACAGCCCTCTCACTCCGTGCCAGTCTCAGGAATTCCCATTTCGGGCTCGGGAGCGTGCGCTGGGCCGGGCACGGGGTGTTTGTGCTCAGTCTCTCCAGGTTTATTGTGCTCAGCCTCTCCAGGTTTATTGGCACAGCACAGGCTGATAATGAAGGGGCGATTTACGGATGCTGAGGGCACGGCTGGGATGAACCTGTTGACATCTGAAAGCAGCAGAGAGCACGTTGAGCCTCGGGAAAGCAGAAAAGCTTTTTGCGCTGCTGAGTGTGTGCTGTGCATTAGGGAGCTGACCTTCCTGCTCCAGCACGTTTAATTTTCTCTTTCTTTTAAATTCCCTGAAATACTTTTTATTTTTTTTTTTTAAACTTCATGTTCAAACTATTGCAACTTAGAGCTTTCTCTCGTGAAACTTGTGGCTGATTTCTCCGAGAGTTAGAAACCAATTCGCTTTATTTAACATGTGGGGTTGAAAGCTGCCCAAGCTGCAAGTCCAGGACAACACATCTGCTCCTGGATCATGGTTTCCTGCTTTAACTGCTTGTGGTATTGCTGGAACCCAGCTTTCCACGCTGTGCGAGTGACTGGAATAGCAACTGCTGAATGATTCAGTGATTCCGCAGGTTCTGCGGGCACCGTGGTCATGAGAGCGGCGCGCTCGGGCGTGGGCTGTGACGGGACCCGCGAAGAGCTGTGCCCTGCCCACACCCAGAGTCGTGTCCTCGGAGCTCTGACCTTGGAATGAAGTCACTGGGGCACACACGGGCGGTGCCACCTTGGCAGAGCTCCCCCGTGGGCAGCAGATCTCGTGCTGTTCGGGGCTGGAGACGCGCCAGGGTTTGCCAGCTCCCGTCAGAGGCGCGTGGACAAATGCAAATCCGCAGAAACAAGGAGCTCTGTGTTGCTAAAACTGCAAAGCACACGAGAACTAACACGGGCAAATGTGAGCTGGTTGTGAGAAATGTGTTGGAAGTGCCACAGGGTGGAATTATCACTTATAAAGATCTCACTCCCACCGCCTAGAATAGCTCAAAGGTGCTGGAAAATAAGGTTCGGCACTGCTCTCTGGAGAGCGTGGCTGTTTTGTCTTAATTATTACAGCTCGGAATACTGTTGCTCTTTAATGCCATGTTGTGAAATCCCTGATGTGCTCAGCACTCCAACCAACAGCGCACAAGATGATTCCTGTGAAAACCAACATAATAAGTCAATTTAATCCCGTCACTTCTTCAACCAGAGCCGTGTGAGCAGTCTCTGTGTAACTCACAGGGCCTACCAATGCACCTGGGTGTCAGTGCACAGATCCTCTGCTCTTCCTTTGCTTCTGAGATGAACAACACCGCTCCTTCCAATGTTTCTGTAGGACAGACACGTTCACCATGTCTGTATCCATTTTCTTCCCATCTTTCTGGCTTCTCCGACCACGTGGGGATCTTTCCAGAATACAAAACCACCTCATATAAAGTTATTGATTTGCCCCAAGAAGTCTGAGCAGCTCAGTGTTAATTGTGGTGTGGATAGCTGAGATACAGAAATTACTCTCTTAAAAAATAGAGCTTTTAAACTGTGTTTTTGCACAGCTGATGCTAGTCATCAGTCAGTTGAGATCAAGTCCTAGATACTGGTTTTGGTTTTTTTTTTCTATTTTAATGATTTTTTTTCCTGTTGAGGCAAATGGAACACAGTGAAAGAAGTATTCCCAAACTGTGAGGTGGAAAAGCATTTCTTGAGAGAAGTCCCTGCTGTTGTGGGTGTTGATCTGTGGGAGAGGGTGAATTTAAGGAACTTTTTGGTGTGTGGAAGCAAAGCCTCAGTGTCCCAACCACGTTCAGCTGTGCTGGGAGGTGCTGGCAGCGAGACTGGCAGGGCTGGGGTCGATTGGCTCTGCCTGCCCCCAGCTGTGATGGCAAACGCTTAATCCTGACTCAATCCTTCCTCATTGCCTCGGAGAAAGGCAAATCAGGGCTGATCACAACTTTCCTCTGACGGGCGAGAGGTGAGCCTTCAGCAAAGCTGCAAGGGGGAGAGGATTGATTTGTTGCGGAGGATGGTTGGAGGAGACAGAAATCAATTCTCTGAAGCCAGGAGTTTGTGGGAGGGTCTGAGAGGACTCCTGGCGCGGGAGGACTGAGTTAAATGGTGCCCCCAAGTAAAATGATGCAGATAAAGGTGGGCATTTGTGGAATGAAAGGAAGGAATGTGGAATTAAATGCAGATGTAAAGCAGCAGAGGAGGCACTCTGGTGGTCGGGAATTCATGATAGAGGTAAATTAAAGAAGCCAATTGTTGGCAGAAAATTGCTTGGAGAGATTTTATAAACTAGAGAGAGCTTCTTAAGGACTGAGAAAGTAAAAGAAAGGTAAAAAATCAGATTCAAATGTGTTTCTGGGAAGGGAATGTTCCCATTTTTTAAAGCTGCTCTGATTTCTGGTTGAGATATGGTATTAAACTTTTGTAAGGAGATAACTATTTAAGGCTTTACTTGAGCTGTGTAATTTCCTTTATAGCCATTCTAGCCTTTTATGATAAGATTCTTCCACACTACTTTTTGCTGAAATAAACTGGTTTCCCTAAAGAGAATATCAATGAAATCTCTACAGCAGAGAAGTTCTTTAAAGTAAAAGGCAAATGTAGGAAAAATGTATAAACAGAGAAGTAGAAGAATTACTTCCACAGTAGTTTTTTTGTCTGTTTTTTTAAATAATGTGATATTATTACATTTATATAATGTCATAGTTCCTAGTTGATGGACATAATCTGAATGGAAGTCGAAATATGAATTCTGTATTATTGGTATTTTGTCTAGTAAAGACGAGTCTAGATTTTATGTGATGAGTTGGGTTGTAGGAGAGGGACAGACAATTGAATTTGTGGTTCATTGATGTGTTAGGAATAGAAATAGAATATGTCATGAAACTTTTCTATTTACTGTTATTGGCCTTGCTAAGATTGTTTAAAAAGAGACTGAAAATTCACTGAGGTAACACATTTCCTTAAGAACTTCCATGCGAGAGGGATGCAAGGTGATGTGAAATTCCTCACTCAGGATTCAGGACAAGGCAGGATTAAGTCTGTTGTCTTGATGTTTACACAGAAAAGAGTTTTGCATTTTTTATTTGATCTTCAGCTTTCCAGAAGTCTTCCTCCATGGCTGTTGATCTCTTGTCTCACATCAGAGGTGTGACACACGCTCGTTTTGCTGTGCCTCACGAGCAGGTGGCTTTGAGGGAACTCTTTTATGTCATTTCCTTTGTTTGTCATTTACGACTTTTATTAATTATTTTAGCTGTGATTTTTACGTTTGCAGTGGTTAGATTTCCCTGGGATAACCAGTGTTTGTCTACAAAGGAGGACAAATCTCTCTTCATTCCCTGATTGGAGAGGTTTTGTCTTTTTGGGCTCTTCAGTTGCGACATTAATCAGCAGCATCTTTGAGCACCCACTGGCTGAGCAGCAGTGACATTTTCATTCTTATTTTCCTTTTGATTCCACAAAATATTTTAATTTTTATTATATTTGTTTGCCCAAGAAGCAGACCGTGCTGGTGGTTGGAGGCTGTTGTCAGCACAGGTTGGCCGCGAGGAATCAGGGAGGGCGTTTGTGCCGCTGCAGCGTCCGAGCTGGACATGGGAATTGGGAAGGATGGGAAGAATTCCTGATGGTTTTTTTTCTGGAGCTCCCCCTGAGCAGCAGGGGATGAGCTCAGCTGCAGAGGGCACAGCCAGCCTGTCCTGTCTCTGCCTGGCAATTCCATTGGGCTCGGTCGGCACGCGTCACACGCCCCCGTCCTTCTTCCCAACTGCTCCCTTTGAGATAAGCCTGGCAGAGCAAAGAAAGGAAAAATAGTATTTTTACCTTTGAATGCTGAGGCTTTTCTATGTGTAGAGATCTATCAAAACATCTTTACATCCTTGTAATAAAGGGGTTTTATCTTTATTTACGCTGTAGCAGAAATGACAAGAATGCTTTGAGGATTGGGGGACAAATCCTTGCTTAGGTGATTTCAATGTTTTCTTTGATTTCTCTTGGTGATTATGTTTCAATTCACACAATATCTAAAGCCATACTGGCATATAAAAGATCAAATAGTCTGTAAAAATAAAGAGTACAGACCCAGAATATTTGGGGTTACTTTGTGGGGTTTGATGCTTTGGGGTTTTGGTTTGATTTTTGTTTGGGGTTTTTTTTTTCTTTGCTTGATCCTTGGTCCTTAGAAAAGTCAATTGATGCAAGTTCAGATCTTTCAGTACAGTGAATAATTCGTGAGGTGTAGGAACTGGAATAATAAAAACCAGAGCATAACCTGATAAGGTTTAGGGGTCACTGCCATGTAAATTGTGCAAGTGTTTCATATTCCTTAAGAAGAATTCCTTAAGAATTTACAGCAGGAGATTTAGAGCAGTAATCCAGAGATAACAGAATGGGTTTTTATGGAATACATCATAGGTATTAGAGAAGATCATACAGGGCTTGCATAACAATCTTTCTAAGTGAAATTATTCCCAGTCTGGACAGAGCAACTCCCTTTTATAAAAGTATTTAATTAGATAAAAGCAGTCAGTGTGTCTGATTTCGGTGCCATATGTTATTCCAGGGAATGTGTGCCTGATCTGAGACGAGTAAGAATTCAGTGTAAACAGTTTGGAAATCCAGCGATGGGCACATTCTGTGGTTTTCACTTTCATCCCTTCCAAATGTTTATTTGCAAATCTCTCGTGGGAGATATGCAAACCCTTCAGCTCGCATCAGAACGATGCTTTCATGATTTTTATCTCATTAACTATTTCTAAAAGCTCAAATTATTCCTGCAATTTGTCATCTGGAAGAATGAAAGCAATTGCCCCTAATAAACAAATTGCCATTTTCCTTAACACAGATACGAGCTCTGTGTAGAAACCAGCAGTGACAATGGTGATATTGTTTTCTGCGTTATTTTCTGCAGAATAGGCATGAGGATGAATTAAAGTGAATTTTGAGTTTGTAGGTTCATTTTATGGCTTGATCTGCTGTGGGGGACGCTCCGTGCTGGGCACCACAGGAGCAGTGACCTCTGCTGCCTGACCCCGCTCTGAGCAAATCCCCGCCAGAGCAGGGACAAGATCAGAGATGAAACAGAGATAGTTCTTTATTAAATATTTAACATCTAAAGCCAGCCCAGGATCAGGGCCAAGGAGCCTTGTAATGATATCTGGAATATAACGAGAGCTTGTCTGACTTATAAGAACTTCCCTGGGTGGGCCTTCAAGGAACAAAGCCTCCATCCCTCTCGGAATGCTCCTGAGCCTGCCTGATTTGCACTCCTGTCCCACCTCTGTGTCCTCAGGACACAAATCTGCCGTGGGTGTGGAGGCACTGACAGGCCAGGGAAGTTCTGCTATGGATGGGCCTTGCCCTCAGCCTGTCAGGGCTTCCCAAATCTCTTTAATCAGTGCAGCTCCTCCAGCCTGCTGGGGCTTCTGATGAATTTTACGTTTCCCCCTTCCAGAAAGGCAGCAGAGGAGACACAATTAGATAGGTCAGCAAGAGAAATAGTGTTGTAATGTTATTATTTGTTATGTTTAGCTGACAAAAACCCCCAATGGTTATAAAATTATGATTCTTCTTGAGATAGAATGGCTGTTCTCGAGACAGCGAAACGTGTGACATCACGGTGGGACTTTTCCTGTAACTCAGAAGGGATTTCTGACGAAGGGTGAGGGTGGGGTTGGCATAACACAGGAGTTATTGGGGCTTTCTGGGCAGCTGGGATGGCAGATTCCCATTAGGAAAAGTAAAAGGGAATATTTGTGTTACTTTTCTTGGTGGGAGGCTGATGTGCAGGGCTGTCCAAGGGAAGACCAGCGAGGCTGACAGGCACCAGTTTCCTGTGAGAATGCAGTGCAGCTTTTAGTGGATTTTACTAGAATAACACGGGGATTTTGGGCTCTGTCCTGACCACATGTAGAGTAACAAAATCCCATATATTTCCCCCAAGCTGCGCTGCTCCAACCCACAGAATTCCTGGCTTAAGTGGGCGATGGATCTGCCTTGCACTGACCTCCCTTAGAGCATCTGGAGCCACTCTTGCCTCCCCTGGGCACTCCCACCTGCCTCCCCTGCTCCTCCCTCTGTTACATTTTTTACATCCAGCCCGAATTCTGTGCCTTAGGTTGGATAGAGGCCGAACAATTTCCTCAAAGTCACGATAAGGAAAAATAAAAGCATTTCCAAACGTATTTCTTTATCTCTCGAGGGATGATTGATGGTAGGGGTGCCTGTTCTGGACACGCTCCTGCCACCTGAAGAACAACCCGACTTTTTATTTTACTTCATCCACTCGGAGCTGCGATGTGTACTAGAAAAATCAAACATACTTTGTAAGACGAATAGTCACAGCTGGGGATAAGGAATATAAATAGGATGACATCAAATGAAAGGAACTGATGATCCAACAAGGCTTCTATAGATCATGTTGTCTAATGTCAGGAGAATTGCAGATTAGTCTTGCTGCTCTTTATGAGTAAGCCTATTTATCAACTTTCTGGCAAAATCTAATTTAAGGTGGCACATTCCTGAGTTCTGCCACACTTCAAAGCTCGAGGTGCAGAGGTTGGTCAGCTGCTCTCCCTGGGCTGCAATCGGGGGGTGAGGTTCCCACTCAGGCCTTTCCCCGGCTCCTCGCTGCTCCTGGCTGACTCTGAGGATGGAATTGGGGTTTGCTCGAGAGCTAAAAAAACCGGGAAGCCTCAGCTTGTAACAACTTCATCCAATTCAGACTTAATGTTCGGAGAGAAAGAGCAATTTAAATTGCAAATGTGCTTTATGAGAAGCTGAATTTCTGTAAAGTATAACTCAGTCATGGCACAGAGAAAAGATGATAACCCCGGAAAAAAACCACATTTGGACAAGGTGGATCGGGGCAGGGACTCCGCTGTTGTTCCTGAATAACCCATAGACACAGAAACTATTTTTATGACAGGAAAACCACTTGTTAGAACAAGAAATGTGAATTTTAACAGCTCGGCAGGAAATATGCGGGAATATCAAATTCCGTAGTTTTGCTCTGGTGTCGTACATTTCTAACACGACGCCTTACAGGCGAGCCACAAAACGGATTTGTGTACATTCATATTCCTGCTTTAAGAGCTAAGCAGAGCTCAGGCAAGTAAAACAAGCTGTTTGATATTATGTTCTTTTTTTTCCCCCCCTTTCACTTGATGTAAGAACACCTCAGCACATAATGTCACATTAGCTTTATAAATGTAAATACTTGCAAGGCAGAACATGGAACGTAAGCATATTTTATCAGCTATTACCACGAAGGTTTTTACATGTATGAACTAAAAAAGCTCTGTGTTTGTGAAGTTCGAAGTGATTTTTTTTCTCCTGTAGGATTATGTGAATTTGTGGGAAATCCTCCGTTCTTCTATCAGAAAGCATTTAATTGTGCATTAATTAAGAGTTTCTTTATTATATTTAAAACCTGGGAAACTTGAAGTGTATTAGCAATGCTGTGCCAGATAAAACAGGAGGATGACACGGTATCTGATTGTAATTTCAACGTAATAAAATCAGTTGTGCAGCACTCTTCACCAGCATATTCTCACAGGTATTTTTCTCAGGCGCTTGAAAATGCTGCTATTCCTACAGGAAGCTTTAGGATAAATCCGTCTAATTCCCGTGCGTGACATTTTGGAAAGACCAGAGCTGTGAATATCACACCTGATTGCTTTTAAGTCAAAAGCTTTCATGTGCAGAAAATAATGTTTCAATTAAAAAAAAAAGAGAGAAAAGGAGGAGGTCATTTGACATTACTGCACTGCATTTACAATCGTGTACAGGAAAAGAAAATTAGAGCAATTCCAAGGCTGCTGAATGGACTGAAGCATTTGCATCACCTGTTCAAAAGATTGATAAGCCACAATTTTAGTATCAAATTCCTGTATCAACTTGCAGACTTGGTGGGCTCAGTCTCTTGAAATTTTTTTCGTGATTTTTTTTGCTGTTTTTTTACTGAACACCTGGATTTATTCTGTTTCCACTTCGACTTTGTCATCAGGTGGTGTCTGAAATCTGCAATTCTCTCTACCAGAGTTTCAGCTGTGTAGGACTGCAAATCCAGACAGCAGGTGGAAAGGATTCCCACACAGGAGTGTGGTGACTTTGCTTCGTGCTTTTCCACGTGAACTGTGTTTGATTTACAATTAAAAGTGTATATATATGTGTGTGCTGGTAAGATTAGTGAGCATTTTAATTTTTAACGCTGTGTGCACTATCTGACATTTCCCCAGGGACTCGCAGGAAATCCTTTCTCCTTGCATAAAACCAACCAGATGCATTTCCCCTAAAACTGCCCTTGAAATAGATGCTTTTTAGAATAACTTCTCCCCCCTGACATCTCCTTTGTGGTGCAAGGCTTGATCGCTGAATCCTGAAGCGCAGATTTGGGTTTTTTGCTTATGGTTGGGTTTCTTTGCAGAACCATTAAGGGAAAGCATTTGCCCAGCGAAGATTCACCAGGCGGGGCTGGATTTGGCTGCTCTGTAAAGAGCATTGTTCTTCTGTGGGTGACCTCCTTGTGCAGAATGAGAGTTTTATCCTTCTCTACATCATTATGTTTGCTGTACAAAAATCCTGCTGTGCTACATCATAATAACATGTAATCTTCTTGCTCAGTTTAGCTGAGATTTAAGGAGCCGCTGCTCGTGGAAGCAGTTTCCTAAAGTCTGATCTATAATTTACCAGAATCAACCAGGCAAAAGAGCAAGAGGCTTTAGAAGAGGGATACAGCCCTTAAAACTCTTACATGAAGATTAGTTTAAAGTTTCACAATCCGGTGCAGAACCATCTGGCAAATCTCATGTCAGGCTTTGTTAAACCTCTGAGCCTTCCTAGTGAGCTGCAGCCCCCACCGCACACACCACGCTCTGCCTTTATCTCCCCTTCCTCTGCCCCTGCCCTGCGCCAGCTCTGCTCTGAGAGATTTGGGAACAAAGGAGGGAAACAAGAAAGCCAGGGGCTGATTTCCCTGCAGGAGCAGCGGGACAGCTGTGAGTGTGCTGCACCTCTGGAATCCCAGCAGGGGGATTTCTTGCACCTCTCAGGGGGTAAAAGCTGCTGTTGGCAGCACCATCAGAGACTTGCTGGGTGAAATTGTGGCTTTGGAGCCCAAGGAATCGCTGGGAGGATGCAGAGCCCCGTCACAGGGCGTTTTGGTACTCTCAGAGATGGAGCTGCAGTTGTTACAGCCCCCAAACTCAGTGCAGAAGTTGTCAGTGGTGATCCCAGGCTGCTGTGTGTTTACTGTGGAAAACTGATTGTTCCCATTGCTCCTGAATTCCATATCAGGGCTCCAGACCTGGGGGTTCCTCACTGATATCTCCCCAAAGGGGTTTTATCTGTGTGTTTGTCTGTATTTCTGTCCTTGGGCAAAAGGCAGGGCTTTGTTTCTTGAACACAAAGCAAAAACCTTCCCAGAGAAATCCTTAAGGACATTTTCATTCCAGCTGCCCTGGGGCTTTCTTTACATATGAATATATAAACCTTGGAAACTCAGAATAAAATAATTTGTTTCAGCAATTTTTTTACATAAACTTATAATATTGCCACGGAAATCAACCTTGCTGTTCACCTTTCACCTGAGGGGTCTCGGGAGGCTGCAGGAGGCTGCAGGAATCCAATTCCCTGAAATCAGCTCAGGGGAGAGAGGGAGGCACTGTATATCTGATTCCCTGGTTAAAATGTGGCGCAGAAAAATAGTAAAGAGGGCACTTCCTGTCTAAAAATGTAGCTTTTGGCAGACAGACAGAAGCTGTCCCAAACAGATCAACATTTGCAATCCCATCTAAATTATAATATAACATAACTAAAATTCAACTTACCAAATGGCTTTTGCTGTTTGTTTCCTAAGTTTCACTTCAAGCCATGTAAGTTTTCAGGTTGATGGGGTAAAGTTTTTTTGGGTTTCTTTGTGTGTTTTTTTTGTTGTTGTTGTTGGGGTTTTTGTGGGTTTTTTTGTTGTTTTTGTTTTTGTTTTGTTTTGCTTTGCTTTTTTCCCTTCCTGTAAAGTGCAGGAGAGGGACACTTGGAGTCAGACAATTTTCGTGCTGCCGTAGCAGTTTCCTAAGGCACCAGAGAAATCTGCTTTGTTTTCTCTTGGAATTTCAGTCTGCTTTTGCTTCTCCCAGGAATCGATAACCATTAGAATTACTGGTGGTGGTATCTGCCTAGGTAACTCTAGGGCTTTTCCAGACACTGGAATGGGAAAACCAAAATTGGCATGTTGTAATGTTTTATTTTTCCTTTTTAACCCTAATAAGTGGAGATTTGCTTGAAAAAAAGCCAAAGCATGTCAATAGAGAAGCAGGATGGAATGGAGGTAACTAGCTGAACAAATCCAATATTTGGTTTTAGAATAAAAACGAATCAGGTTGGATTATCTCAGATGCACCAGAGTGAAGACCACTCTGAAGCATCCAGATCCAGCACTCCATTAAAGACAAAAAATGATATCTGACTTAAAACCGTGACTTCCATAACCTTTAAAATCTGTTTTGCAGTTCATTTCCTCCGGTAGGTTTTGGAAGCCTGGATATTACCTGTCAAGCTGTCATGAGTAATTATATGTTTGTTAACTTATTGCTCCTAATAAACAACAGGAAATATTCATGATGAATTTCATTTTCCCCTAAAAAAAATATTTAATATCTACTTTGATTAAATATTAAAGCTTTCTTCTGCTGTTACAACCAGACAGAAAATTTCAAATATCAGCAAAATATTTTGTGTACAGCCTTTTTACTACCTGGTTATTCTGCTGGACTTTATTGATTGCTCGCACCATTGATCAGGGTAATTTTGAGGTGGTCGGGTGGAAGACTGATGGGCCTGGCTATATGATGGCTCAGCAAACTAAAAGTTTTTTTTTTCATATCAAAAATACCTGAAAATTGGACTTGGTGTGGATAGACAGGACTGGGGAATGGGTGAAATTATTGCGTTTCCAGTGGACAAAAGGGATCACTGGGATAAAGGGACTGTACAGCAGAGGATTTTATGTGTATTTTGTCTTTTTCTTGCCTTGCTGGGTGTTTGTATCTCGGCAGTGACTCTGGGTGTTGGGTGAGGAGTTAGAG
>VYZT01015253.1:10388-35606 GCA_013400735.1 Pomatostomus ruficeps | reverse complement strand
CCTCTTCCAACCTTAATGATTCTTGTTTATGTGGCCAAATAAAACATTTGCTCCTTCTCATCCAGAGGAAAAGCAGGTGGGAACTCTGAGCCCCCTCAGCGAGCACAGCTGGGGTTGTTTGCCATCCCTGGCACTGCCCTGGGGTGTCCTTGTGCCTGCTGAGGGATGGTTGAGAAAAGCCAGAGGCTGCTGAGGCTGGGCCAAGCCCGACCCGTTTCCACACCAATTCTGTGGCCCAAGAAAGAAGAAGAACCCCCAGTATCAGCTCAGGGCCCATTGCAGGAGCTCTGAGCTGCTCTCTGGAATCCTCTCCTCCACTCTCCCGACAGCACAGGCAGCAAGTCTGGGTTAAGAACCTAAACAAAGACAGCAAAAATACTCCCCCTGCACCTCCTTTAATGCCCCTGAGCCAAAACGTTCCGAGATTTAATCTAAACTGAAACAAAGCCCGGCTGTTTGGTGCTATAAAACAAACGTGGCAGCTCCCTGACAAGACGAACAATAGGTCAGGCTTATTTGTAGACAGGGAATGCTAACATTAGCTCGGGCCTGTAATAAACTTCTTTATAAACAGCTACTTTTCCAAGCTGATTGCGTTTGAAATGCTGCGAGTTCACTTGACCTCCATCCTCCTCGGGGTTAAGTACATCCTTGGGCTAGAGTTTAACGCAGCACTCTGGGAATGTAAAGACTTAGGGTGCCTTTGGCCTTTCTGCCAGCCCCATAATCTGCTTACAAGCTCGGCCTGAACTTTGACCCTTTGGAAAAACGTTTGCTCCACTTCAGCAGGGACATTGTGGCTCTGTCCTGGGAGAGCCCGAGGATGGGCGAACGCGCTGGCTTCGGGGATTTCGGGAAGCAGGGAAGGGCAGGCGGGTTCTGCCTGGCTGCAGAGGCTCTGGTTCCTGCCCCTACATAGGAAATGGTATCAGTGACCCACAAACCCTACAAAAGGTCACTGGTGCTGGTCCAGCAGGGCACAGAGGGCCAGGCGCAGTTCCCTGCTCTGATGGGAGCACAGGCTCACAGCGCAGCCCAAGGCACGGCTGCATTTCCAGCACAGCTCCCTCAGCCCTGCCTGTCACACCAATTCAGGCATTTATCCTGCTCCCCACCTGCCTGGGTCCTGCCTGCCCAGGAAACGCAGCCCAGGCTTTCCTGCCCTGCAGAGAGAGGTGTTCAGGTGGGAAATGGAAAACTTCTCTGGTTTTGTGTGACCACAGCCATGGTGTTGGTCATCTCTGCTCTCTCCCACATCCACCCAAGGACCGAGGGCTCCTGTGGGGTTCTGAGCAGCTCCATTTTGCACAGGAGTGGCTTTCACTGCTGGGCTGGTGCTGGAAGGTCCTTCTGGGTGCTCTCCTGCAGAAGGATAAAGAAGGAGTTCTGAGGGGTTGGAGTTTATTTTCCACAGGGTTTTTGTTGCCAGGGATCCCTGTTTCCCCAAACAAGGACTGCATTTCGACTTGTTACTTGCAATAGACATCCTGAGGCCCTGAAGCTGCCCAGACCGTGCTCCCAATTCTCACACACACTTTTCTATCCAAATACCACGAATGACAAAACCCAGGGAGCATTCCTGAGACAGCTTTTGTGCCACGACCACGGGCTGTGCTCAGGAACGGCAGAAATCTGAGCATGGGGCCTGCTGCCTCCTCCATCCGAGCTGAGCGCGTCACCTTTGCCACGAGGGATGGGATTGAAGAGAGAAAAGTGTAAAATAACTTCATAATCACCGTTATTTATTTTGATTCCTGCACAGCTCGGGAGCACTTACCACGGACACATATCCCACAGAAGGCCTTGGCCCGGGAGGCTTTACAAGCTGAGTTGTCCCATTCCATTACTGAAATCCCTCCTGACCTCTGGGCTGAAGAATTTGATACAGATTCTTCTGGGAGATTAAAATTTGGAAAGCCACAGCCCTGTTGTTACAGCTGGAGTTGGCTACGGCTCTGCTCCAGAGCACTTTTGTTTTCCATAGCATTTGATTTCTCTCCCCTCCTCTCCCTCGATCACAGCCAGGGCAGAGCTCACCGAGGGTAAACGCTGCCTGCATGGAAAGCAGTGGCCAAAACCCCAGAGGATTCCCCTCCGAAAGGCCACTGCAATATTGAAACCACCAACAAGTGCAGCTCTTTTTGCAGTTTTTCCCTCAGTTGAGTTTGCGTGGCAAGATTTTGGAATCGCTTTGTCTGCCCTGTGAGGGCAATCGCTCAGTGAGCTCTCCCTGGCCTTATCTGGATTTTTTATTAAATTTTTTCTCCTCTGCCCAGCTCAGGAGGGGAGAGTCAGAGCAGCTTTTGTGGTCACTGGAGTCCAGACCGGGTCAAGCGCCACATTCCTGCTTACTCCTAAATTAACAAACATTATTTTTGACACATCCTTCAGGAAAGCTCCACGTTATAACTCCCTCCCGTTGTGGATAGAAACGTATCTGTGATGGTGGTGCTGGGAAATTCACACTGGGAGCACTGGGACCTCTGAGTTGTCCAGCCCAGCATTCCTGACAGGTGAATCCTTGCGCAGATATTGATATGAAAATCAATTAATATTTAATAAAAGTATTTGAGATGGTCTGCATCAAACCCATCCAGTTCCATCGACCCTGCTGTGAGTCTGTGGACAGCCTGGAATACTGTGCATGAGGCAATATTCATCAAGCTCCCAGAAAGGATTCTGTGTTCTATGACTGGGATATAAAAGACACAAAATTAGCATTTAAACCCAAGACAAAATCGCTTCCAGATGGTAAAAAATCAGTATTCCACCTATAAATTAGCTGCCAGCTCTGTCAGATGTTTCACACCCCCTTCTGCTAAGTGCATCTGACAAGACAATATAGAAAATAAAATAAAGTAAAATAAGATAAAATAAAATAAAATAAAATAAAATAAAATAAAATAAAATAAAATAAAATAAAATAAAATAAAATGGATGTATTCCATAAGCTGCCGGCCGCTCCCTCTTTTACAGGAGATAGCCTCCAGGAGCTTGAGTGTGCCCAGGAAAAACAAAACGACAAAAATCCTTCATTACCCCATATCAAAAGGGTGCAGGGTACCCTTTTTATATTTTTCTCAGGATGGCAGGCGTACATAGAATGTTTAATAATTCTCATTTATTCTTCTCCCGTGGCAGAACAATTCCAGCTCATTGGGATCACAAAAGGCAGCAGCGGTTCCATCCCGAGCTCCTCATTTCTCCCCTTTGGTGGAGATCATTCCGAGGCAAAGCCGTGACAAAAACTCTGCAGGGACAACTTTCCACCAGGACCCAAAGGCGGAATATTTCCGCTGATTTCCACAAGAAACGCTCCTTTTTATGAGGCCCAGAGCGTTCACTGTGGAAGAGCGATGGTGGAAACATTTCCAGCTGCTGAGGAGCTCTGCCAGGACCCGTGATGGACAGGTCCCAGCAGCGTCTCTGGGCTGCCTTGGCTCCCTCGGCTGCCACCAGCCCATTTCCATTTGTCTTCATTTGGGTTTGGCCACGGCGCAGAATTCCCCATCTTTCCCAAAGCTCCTCCTGCATCTCCTAAAGCGAGCAGGCGTTTCCCTCAGCCAGACCCTGCTACAAGGGGAAATGTCCATTTCCATTTGTCTTCATTTGGGTTTGGCCACGGCGCAGAATTCCCCATCTTTCCCAAAGCTCCTCCTGCACCTCGCAAAGCGAGCAGGCGTTTCCCTCAAACAGACTCTGCTACAAGGGGAAATGTCAGTATGGGTTTAGAAATGACCCATTAATGTCTTTTCAAGCAAAATCCTCGCATTCTTTTCAATTACGCTCCCAATCCGTCTCCTCTGGTTCTTGCAGAGCTTTCTATGAGCTGCTGCTGAGTGAGGAATGGCTGGGAAATGCACCCCGAGAACCTTCTGGGGCTGCTTGGGCAGAGTTCATGCTCTGCTGCAGTTTCATTTGGAGATTTCTTTTTCCATTTTCTGTCTGCCACTGCTTGATCAGAAATAACTTTATTTTTCATCATAAACAACAGTAGAAATATACATTCGATATAATACTGGTAGAGTAATAGTGGAAATATATTTGAGATGTGATACTAGGAGCAAACCAACGGAGAACTATTCTGGTCTACAAGATTCAAACAATTCTGGGACCTGAACACTTTTGTAAAAATCAAGATCTAAGAAATGTTGGTTCACAATCACCAAGACAGGATTAACGAGGAAATTGTGTGATGTGAGCTGGTAAATAAGAAATGCATTCCTGGATCTCTAAAAATATGAAGAAGTCACATCAAAGCGTCAGAAATCTCCCCTCCCAGCTCTTAGGGACTATTTTGTATTTTAAAGAGTGGGAAAACGATTCTGTCCAATCTCTCTTGATGCCACCAGGAGCACTTTCCAGCACAGGAGTTCAGTTTCCCGTGATTTGCAGCAATTTTGGTGGCACAGAAGCCACCATGAGAGGAATTCTTCCTTTCCAAACCCCTGCTCACCCCACAGGGACCACACCACACATGTGAGATCCACCACCCCATTCCCAAATCTGACTGTGGGGCTGTGGTGTCTCCTGCCTGGTAAATACCGAAATCACTGAACCAACTTGGGATATCTCTGATGTAACTGCTCAATTAATCTTCCCAAATTGTCAAATCACCCCGTGGCACAACATCTCTGGCTCCAAATTTGTCGAAGCGACGGGGCTTTGTTTCCAGGAGTTGGGAAGGAGAACACGTAAGCAACAACAAAAGGTGGAATATCAAAGCTCCTCTCGAGTGAGCAGCTTGAAAGCTTTCTCATAAAACCGTCCCGTGACCCTCCAGACAAAACGGTGATGTTTCAATCATGCCATTACCCCAGGCAGATTACAATTTTTTTAAATTATTCTTTCCCCTCTGCTTTCAAAAGGTTTGTTTTCAAGTGGGAGGAGAGGAGGCTGAAGAGTGGAAAGGGCGTGTGCAGCCGTGCCATGAAAAGCACATTTCAATGCACATAAATACACCCGAAAGCTCTCTGAGCGTTGCACCATCCCAGACATCCCCAAATCAGATAAATCCCGCAGTAAATCAGGTTCAGAGAGGGGAGAGGGGAACAGACTCGGCTTTAGTCGAGTGTTGGGAGTCAAAAGCAGGGAGTGGGGTGGGAACCACTTTTCCTGTTCCGTGCTGGCACGGAGCTGTCCCTGGAGGGCCCTGCCTGGGAAGGGCAGACGCATCCAAACCCTCCCACTGAGCCTCGTTTCCCCCGTTTGTGGTAAAGTTAATTCCCAATAGCAGGAATCACTCCTGGTCAGACAGGCTGTCCATTCCCAGACATTTTGGGTTCAGGAAACCGGCAGTTTCTCATGAAAAGCACCCCTAAAACCAATAAACTTCCAACATCACTCAGGAAATGTTTTTTTTTCTCCTCTCCCTGGCATGGTGATCTCCAGCAAGTTCATTTAATTGTCCTTGGGTTTCCCCAGTGATAAAAAACAAGTAATAACAGCAACAACGTTCACTCACTTCTTTGAGGTCCCGAAGAAAATTTACTCTGCAAATTAACATAATTTTCCTGACATTTGCTGCTATTACGGTTGGGTTTTTCCTTGGAGAAAGGTGAACTGGGGCTGCAAGCACGAGCTCTGACCCAAACTCGGCCCAGGCTGTGTCAGAGCCCCAGGCTGCACCAGGAGAGGGTCAGGCTGGACATCAGGAGGAATTTTTTCATGGAAAGAGGGGTTAAACATTGGAAGAGCTGCCCAGGAGGAGGCTGGAGGTGTCCAGGGAAGGTCTGGACGTGGCAATCGGTGCTCTGGGCTGGGGACTTGGTGGGGATGGGGCACAGGTGGGATTTGAGGGGCTTGGAGGTCTTTTCCGGCCTCAGGGATTCTGGGATCATTATTTGCTGATTAATGAAGCCTTGCCCACCTCCCAGGGCACTGCTGGGCAGAGCAGGGGGCACGTGGCTCCCTCCAGAGCTCCTCGCAGTCCCTCTGCCTCCAGAATGAGGTGTCCACAGAGCCTTTCACTGCGGGGAACTGGGGCTTTGCCATATCAGGTAATTCTTTTTAAAAAGAGCAAAGTGTCCCGTTGGTTAACCTGGCAACGCTGGTTCACAATCACCACCACAGGACTCACAAGGAAATTCTGTGGTGGGAGCTGGTAAATTAGAAATGCTCTCCTGGACCTCTAAAAACACCAAAAAAGTCACATCAAAACCACGGAAACCTCCCCTCCCAGCTCTTAGGGACTATTTTAAATTTTAAAGAGCGGGAAAACGATTCTGCCCAATGGCTGCTGATGCCACCAGGAGCACTTTGCAGCACGGGAATTCAGTTTTCCCTGGATTTCCCTTGAAGCCTCAGCCCCGTGAGCGATGCTGCTGCTCTGTGTCACCCCGTGGCTGGGAGTGCCACCGGGGCCGGGCTGCTGCAGGGACAGCAGGAGGTTTGATCCAGCAGGAGCACGCAGCCACCAGCTCTAATAGCTCACAGCTGTACTCCGAGGGGCAGGAATCGCTTTAGTCCCAGTTGATTGAAGTGTAACAGAGGCCAAAATGCTCGGAGGAATGAGGAGTGAGGGCAGGCTGGACTCGGCTGCAGCCGGGAGAGCCGAGCAGCACACGGGCACCCCGAGGGGCAGCACAAAACCACATTTTGGCCTGGAACTTCAAAAATCTCTGCCCTGGGTTTGCCTCTCTTGAGCACATCTTCTGCTTGGTCCTGGGCTTTGGGCTCGGGAGCTCCTGAGCCAGCATTCCAGAGGAAAATGCATCTTGATTTCTGCACAGAATGTAGAGGAGCAAGGAGGAAATTTGTTTTTCTTCACATTTTGAGTGACCTCTTGGTTTGGGTTATCACAGCTCTGGGGAGCTGCAGAAGAGCTGGAGGAAGAACAGGGAGGAGAAACATCCCAGCAAAGAGCTGAGGGGCTGACTCGTGGGCAAGGTGAGCTGCCAGGTTAGGCCAGGAGGGCGAGAAGTGAAGGCAGAGATTGTTGGAGCAGCCAGGGAGGGACAATCCTGTGCCCCTGCCCCTGTCCTGTGCCCAGGGAGGGACAATCCTGTGCCCCTGACCATGTCCTGTGCCCAGAGAGGGACAATCCTGTGCCCCTGATGGTGTCCTGTGCCCAGAGAAGGACAGTCCTGTGCCCCTGACCGTGTCCTGTGCCCAGAGAAGGACCTGGGCATCCACTGATCATCATAAAGGGGACAGGGTGGCCTTGGTTGCCCAAATATCACAGATTAATGAGAAAAAAGGGAATTATTTAGGGAAATACAAAAAAATCCACGTTTGTGACTCTGAAATGCCCCAGGATGCAGAGGCCCTCACGTGCCAGCTGGGGGAAAGGAGTTTGATGTAAAGTGGCTTCTTCATCTTTATCTCCTGCCAGTCTGTGTCGAGCCCTTCTCAATCCAGAAGGAGACAGAATTCCAGGAAACCGCTCCTCAGGATGGTTATGTTTGAAGTTCAATGAGATTTTTTTCTTTTCTTTTCTTTTTTTTTTTTTTTTTTCCTTCTCTTTTTTCTTTTCCCTCGTGGCGTGCGACTTTTTCATGTGGAACCAAGGGGGGTCTAATGAATGGAAAACTGAAATTGGAGGATTTTCATTATTTAAGGAAATTAACCCCATTTAAAGGAAATGAGCGTTCAGAGGCAGAGAGGAAAGTCATAATTTAAATTCTATCAGAAGCTGGTTTTCCTTATGTAACATATTATTAAACAGTGGGGAAAAGCTTTCACTAGGCAGCCTCGGGGAGCACTCAGCAACTATAAAGAGGGTTCACATGCATGGCTCTAATATGTTAATAAATTATGCTAATTACAAGCGAGGGATTAGAGAAGGGGAAATCAAATAATGGCGCAGTAACTGGGCCTCTTTCAACTTAATTTGCAACATCGCCTGTCTGGGCTCCTCGCGGAGCTACGGGGTTTGGGTGCTGCTTTCAAAGGCTCCCGAGCCCTCCTTGGGCCATGGGAAGAGCGGCGCTGTCGCCCTCCAGAGAGAGGGGCTGAGGAAATGGGGTGTGAGAGGAGCAGAAGGAAGAAGGGCCCTGTTCCCTCAAATTCCACGGGTTGGGAATATTTTATGTATTTACACCAGTGCAAATCCCGCTGCTTTTGCGCGGTGCCAGCCTGGAAACCTGGGCGAAAAATGTGAGAGAGAAGGGACTGGCGCAGCTTCCTCCCTTCCAAGACCTTCCAGAGGTCCTGGAGCTTCTCCGAGCTGTGCCCTCAGCTGCCAGCCCTGCCCTGGAAACATTTCTTCCCCCTTTGCTTCACAGAAAAGGATTCCTACATTTCACCCCAATGGTTCAGCTCCCCAAGAAGCAAAATCTCTTCTTATTTGGGACTGGAGCCATTCCTTCCCCGGGGGCTCCTTTATCTCCTTGGGAGAAAGGTTTTGAGTGACTTCTCAGTGGGTTTTGCATCACTGATGTCAAATTTTGATGGACACCTTCCCTGCTGTCGGAATTTTTTCCCCCTTTTTTTTTATCCTTCACGTGAACATCTCAAGTGGTTTGACAGCTCTGTTCACCTTTCCCTTTGTGATCTGCTGGAATTTATGACAGGAGGAATTAGAACTAATTAGACCAAATAAAAATTGAATTTAAAATGTGTTTTATTTGCAGTTTTGCAGTTAATCCAGGGTGCAGAATCCTGTTGTCCATCGCATTGTGGCTGTGGCTGGATGTCCTTCAGGGAAGGGTGGAGGTCAGAGGGACAAAAAAGCTGATTTTCTGAGGAAGGATGACATCGGGACAGAGACGGGGGGAAAGCTCTGTGTCTGCACAAAGTGTTCCCCAGCGCTCAGATCTCCTTGGGAAGAGCAAATGCAAATAGACACAAATGAACATTCACAAGCCCCAGTTTTCTCATTAAAAAATACACAGAGTTGAAAAAAAGAAATAGACCTAACCCGACTGTGTTTACTGCCTTTAATAAGACACTGCCTTTTACCCTTAGGACAAGGACAAGTATTCATTTTCATAAATTCCTTTTTAATAGTTTTTTCCTTCTTTTTCCCCGTTCTGTTGTTTTTTTTTTTCCTCTCCTTCTTCATTCGCTTTTTCTCTTCTCCTCTCTCTTTTTCCCCTCCATCAGCAAGGGGGGTGGTGAAAGAAAACAGAGACAAGCCAGATGCCTTTCAGTGCTTTGATCAGTTCCTCTGCAGACAGCCAGGCTGCCTCCTAGCACCTCTTTAACTACAGCTTGCCAGTAAGAAAATGAGCTGTTTTAACTCTGCAATTACAGTGCCTGCTGAATGCCTGTCATCACAGCAATAGGAACCTGATCTGAACTGTATATCCACTGGAGAGAGAATTACAGCAACCAGGGCAGAAAGTTAAATACCCCCTGTGGCTCTGAGAGTCCTATAAACGAGAAAAGTCCCCGTCCCCAGCCTTCTGTGCCGCTAGAAATACAGAAAGCCCCGACAATCCCGCTCAGGGCTGCTCGGGAGAGGCAGAGAATTGGGAGTTTGAGGGTTATACCATCTTGATTTTTACAGAATATTCTCAGGAGTGATGGCTGGGAAAGGCTGAAAGAGGCAAGGCATAAACGGGGTAAAAATGAAATATAATAAACCCAGATGTGGGTTTGTTATATTTCATTTTTGGGGGTGCTGCTCTGGTGCTGGCACAGACAGAAACGCCGAGTCAGGAGCAATTTGCCTTTCAGCACCATCCCTGCCCTGCTCTGCCATCGGCACCCAAATGTGGCGGGACGGGCGCTGTCCCCGCTCCGAGGGCGAGGCGTGAAAATCGGGGTGACTCCGCCAGCCCCATTGGGAACAGGGCTGCGATTTCCTCCCGCCCCGAGGCGCAGCTTCAATCGCCGCCCCGGCTTCCCCCGAGGCCCCCAGCGACTCGTTTGAACCCCTGAGAATATGGCATAATCCCATTGTGTGCATTCATCTTCCAGCCACCCTCGGTTAAATTATCCAAATCAAAAAAAAAAAAATACAAACCAAACCACCACGGCCTATTTGCATAAATTCATGGGCATTTAATGCGCCGGCATTTCTTTGGGAAATATGCAAACCAATTGCAATTTGGGGCTGCTCCAATGCATATTCAACCAGGCAGCCCTGAACTAGACCTTTGCGAGATTTAATTTTTGCTGCTCGCTTCATTTACAGCTCGTTTGATTTACCTGGAAAATAAGTGGGTAGCAGGCACCTCTTCAAGGTTCTTCCATCACAACAAATCATCTGCCCATCAAGAGGAGCTGAGGTTAGAATTATACGGCTTTACCTGACTTGAATATGTGGGAAAAGATGGATTATAAGTAGACAGCTCAAGCCAGAATGTTATTAATTGGTTAATGGCTGTTTTATGGAAGTGTTTTCCCATGGATCACGGCCTGTTAGAGGAATAAAATGAGATAACTGCTCATCTAGAGCACGGGATAAAGGCCTAAGAATTCAATCTGACGGGCTTTGTTTCTAATTCTTCCAGCGTGTGTTTTTGTTGGGGTGATTTTCATACCTGCACGCTCAACTTCCTATTCAGAGCTGCGTGTTTTCCCGTCCCCAGCTCTCTCGGGGGTGTGTTATGAGCATTAAATGCCTCCTGTTAGGTTCACAAACACCAGGACAAGGTTTTCACACTGAAATGGCAGCGCTTGAGTGCCCTGCTGAGCTCCTGGGCACTGCCAGGGTGGCTTTGAACCTCCTTGCAAGGGGCCCTGAGAACCCAACAGAACTTTGGAGAGAGCTGCCCAGGGAATTGTGTTTTATTTGTTTTGGGAGAAGCAGAAATTCCTTTATGAGACCCTCCAGGCCAGGGGGGCTGGGGGAATGTTCAGTGCCAGCGGGGTGAACACCCCCCTGGCACCCGCTCTGCAGCCCCTCTGATGCCCCAGACAGTGCTGAGGGTGCAGATTCATCCCGGGACAAACAACCCTGTGCCAACCTGCAGTGAGAAATACTCCTAAAAAATCCGGGTTTTTACTGATTCCATGTCCCAGCTTTCCCAGCATGGAAAACCCACATGCTCAGCCCCAAATCCCAAGGGGTGGCACTGAGGGCACTCAATCCCCTCCCTGGTTGATTCAGACCTTCAGCTACATAAAATCACTCTGATTTCACCCTGTGCTGATGGGGAGCAGTGCAAAGTCACTTTTCTCATGGTTTCACCTCCACCTCAGGCTGCTCATGCACCTGAATCCCCCAGAGAGCCCCCCGAGCAGGGCTGTGGGCTGGGAGCATCCTGCACATGTTGGATTGCTCGATGCTCCTCTGATCCCGAGGGATGCGCGGCTTTCCCGAGCTGTTCCAGGCTCCAGGATCTCTCCTCGTCTACCTGCGAATGCCCTGAGCTGTGCTGAGGAGAACAAACCCAATGAGGGCGGCAGCTCTTGCTGCAGACTCAAGCTCCCTCTGCTGAGGAAAACCAGAATTTAATCAGCAGCGGCTGAGTCGGGCTCGTTTCGGTGTCAGATCAAGTGACAACATAAAGCCCTTAATGATTTTCACGTCACAGGAGGAAGGAGAGAGATCCCCTTGTAAAAATGCAGTTCAGTTAAATCTCTCCATGTGATGCCTGTGTGTCTTTTCCTTTTATCCCCTTTTCATACATTTTTATCCCCTTTCCCTTTCCCTGTGCCCGTCACAAACACTCCCTGTCCCTCAGCCCTACATGTGGAGAACCCTTGGGGGCTGAGATTGAGCTCAGCTTGGGGCTTCTCTGAGGGGAGCAGACGGAACATCCCGAGTGTCTCCAAAGCAGAGGCTCCAGCCTTGCCCGGAGCCTCCTCTCTGCAACAGGTTTGTTCAGCTGGGCTGGAGTCTCCCTTGGGGGGGTCATTAGAATGGGGGACAGTTCCCTCATTGGTTCAGTTCCTCACTGGGGATTTGAGGTCGATCTGCTCATTGCTGAGCTCCATCCAATTGGATCCGCGTTGGACCCGGGGGTGCTGCTCGGCTGTTCCCACCTGGGCCGAGTTGTGTCCCTGGGATCCCATTGAACCCAGGGAATGCCCTTTGCCCTGCGCTGCTGGGGCTGCCTCGGATTTTTACCAGCCCTTGAGGCATCACCTGCCCTCGCAGCCTGGCTGCTGTGGGGTTTTGGGACACCACAAGTCCTTTTCTGTGTGATTCTAATGCCAAAGGACCGTGCTCATCACCTGCAAAATCACTTGTTCAAAAAAGGAACGAGTCACACACGGGTTGCTGTCGTGGGATAATGCACAGCCCAGGGATTTACAGGGCTCTGCTCTCTTTCAAGAAACCACCTGTATTTACAGATGGCACTGGAGGCAAAATTCAGCCAGGAATATCTCATCCTTGCATTAGACCGTTCCAATGCTGTGGCTGAAGCTGTTTCCCTGCTGAGTTCCTGTGTCCTGAAGTCCTTACCGTGCATATTCCATCTCTGGGGTGCAGAAATGTCAGGCAGAGATTTATTCTTCCAACAGCTGAGGGTTAGTGGGGACATCTCAGGCAGATTCGTTTGTCCCATCATAAAGAGAGTGAGACACTAAAAGCTGAATTATTCTCCCTTTGCAGAGGGAGATCTCCGCAAAATAAACTGTTTAATATTGCAAAAATGCCTTTTATTTGTGATTCAGAGGATATAGAAGCAGACACAATTGATCAGGCAGTTTAAATCTTAGCCTGCTTGGGAATTCTAAATAGGCCAGAGCAGCTGCTTATGTTAAATGATGTTCTGACCTGAAAGCCAGGGTTTTCCTGAGGAAGGAATATCAAAGATGTCAAGAATTGCACAGGAGATGCTCCCGGATCGCCTGTCATTTTCAGCACCCTTTAATTGTTTATGATGTTTGACTCCTGGGTTTAAGTTCTTCACAGGAATCAGACCTCCAGAAAGATTGAACCCGAAAACAGATGTTTTTTCATTTCTGTTTTCACTCCGTGCTGGTTTGGGTGAATAATGGATTAGAGAATAGGAAATGTCATTTCTTTGATTGTATTTCGAGTGTAGCCAGGATGGTTTGGATGGTGGCAATCTGACAGTGCTTTCCAGGACTGTAACCATCACGGTAATTCTATTTTTTTCTGATTTCTGGCTGCTTTTGCTGTATCATTTGCACTTTACAGCTTCAAGGCACAATTTCCCCAGCCTGCACGAGGTGTGAAAATAAAGGAGCATCTCCACTGCCTGGGGAACACGTGAGTGTGCCCTGGGTGTGAATGGAAGCAGAAACACCTCTCAGGAATAACTCAGCAGAGAGGAAAGTGCTCCAAATCCACAATTTGTACCTCTCTTTCAGCATCAAGTTATTTTTTTGCACTCCAGATTTGATTTGAAAATAAATAAATATTCCAGATTAATTGGGGTGTAAGATGCAGCAAGATCTTGCCGTTGATTTGCGAAGGGCTGGAATTTGGTCTCAGTTAAATCACCCCAAACTCAGCTGCTGCTGTTTCCTGGCACATAAACTGCTCTGACTCCATCCCTGTGTATGACAGATTAATTTTTTATTTTCTAGCAGGGGAAACCCAAGTCATGTGCCCAAGAAAGAGAAGCTTTAAAAGCTCCTACCTGCTCTTGGCCTAGTTCTTAACTCCACGAGTCTCTCTCCTTTCTTAAGAGCATCAAAAGGCTCTGGATGTAATTAAATCCCGGGTTTCAGTTATGTTCATCCAGTACCACATCACAAACAATACGAAGGGATTAGGGAATCACAGAGCAACAATAAATCCACCCTTGTTCAGCCAGGAGTTCACCAGATGGGGCAACTTTCCCTGCAGAGTTGTACAAATTGTTCTGATTGAGTGGAAAAACCACAGGTGTCTTTGTAGAGAATTGAATTAGGTTGAAAGGATCGGATGAACGTTTTATTTTCCCTTGGACACACCAGGTCCGTGTCATTCTTGTGTGAGGTCATCACAGAGAGATCAGTGCTGAGAACAACCAGGAATTGTGACTCCACGTAGGCCAGCGGAGATTTTCCTTTTGATTTTGAGTAATTTAACTGTGTTCAAAACCACCAAAATTGCGAGCATCCAAAGGGACAAAGGTCATTTAATTAAACAGAGAGGTGATTAAAGAATAACTTGAATTTTTACAGAAAAAAGAAGAGATGTAAGGGAACATTTATGGGCCTGTCTGACCAAATAATTTCATTGTTATTCACAGCTGAAGACCAACAATTCCAGCTGAGAAACAGCCCCAAATCTCCAATGACACCCTCAGCCAGAGGTGTGGAGGCCTAAAGCCAGGAGCAGGGTGTGTTTCTGAAAGGCAGGAATGCTCTTTCTAGTCCAGCTCCATCCTCTGGGCCAGACAGGGGCTGCTCAGGCTGAAATCCTCCACCTGATACTGAGCCAGAAACCCAAGAAATTCCCTTCTCACCTCAGAAATCTGTGGATTTATTATTCATTTCAGTTATTTCCTGTGAGTCAGCGTCACCCTTGGCTTCGATTCCGGGCTCCAAGGGCCATGCCTTGGTCCTGCCTGAGCCTTGCCCGCTCCTTGCTTGGCCCTTGGAGGCTTCCTGAGCATCCCTCTGGTTTCCAGCTCCTCATTCTCCTCCCTTTTTTATTGGGAAAATCCTTGTCTCCCATTCCTGAGCTCTGTTTCCCCCATCACTCTGTCTCCCTCCTCCAGGCCGACCCCAGGCTCGGCTCCAACCACTGCCCACGGGTGTCCAGCCTCCCCGAAGGTCCCTTAACGGGAAAAGGAAAAGGAATTACACTGAGATCTCTCCTCCAGAGAGTAAAATCTCCCGCAAATATCCCCCTCCCAACTCTTTTCCTACAGATGGTGCTTCCCACAGGATCGGATCCCAAACCCCAGCTCCCTCCACAGCCTCAAGGTCCCTGGGAGTTTTCTTTCAGACCATTCTAAAAGGAAAGGGCAAGCAGAAATATGTGCCTGGATATGCAAAAAAAAATCTCTGAAGACAAGGACAGGTGTGGATTTGTAGGCAAGTGGGTCAGCGAGGTCAGAGAGCCCCACTGAAGCTGCAGCCAGGCCTGGAGATGAGCACAGCCCTCCCCAAAAGGCTGAAATTCATTGATTTTAATGATCGTGAGGCTGAAATTTCATCGCTATTAAATTATTAAACTATTCCAAGTGTTCAATTTGTCCCATTTCTCCTGCTCCTGCTGCGCAGAGCCTTCTCCACCAGCCCCACACCATTTCCTCATGACCCATTAAAAGCCTTGTGCTCAGACCCAGCGTTTTGCTGACGACTCTGGGGCACTAATTACCCCCTCCCCTC
This sequence comes from Pomatostomus ruficeps, assembly GCA_013400735.1. Lineage (NCBI taxonomy): Eukaryota > Metazoa > Chordata > Aves > Passeriformes > Timaliidae > Pomatostomus > Pomatostomus ruficeps. The sequence continues at coordinate 20,474 of VYZT01015253.1, read as the reverse complement.
CCAGCGTTTGATGTCATGAGACTCCCAGGAGCATCATTACCAGCAGGATTAACTCACCCTGAGCAGCTCCCCTCCCTCTGGGGATGTGCTGGGCAGGGTGGGCCCTGAGCTGGCAGCCTCTGCGAGAAGCAGGAGCACCCCACCAGCAGCTCTACCCCCTTATTTGGGGCAAAAAAAGGGTCTGGGACAGCTGAATTTTTATTCAGGAGCAAGTTTAGGCCCAGATGAACGCTTTGTTTATAAACTCAGCGTTTTCCTCAGCTGAATCTTTGTGTCCTCTTGGTCTCTTTTTGGATTGTTTTCCTGCCTTGTTCGCCTCGCTGTTAATTCATCTTGGCCCTGCCATCCTACAAACTGTCCCTCCTGCTCTTTGCCCCTAGTCCCCACAGAAATATTTCATTTTATGACCCCACAGCAGAGCAGGAGCTATTTTGGAACAGCAAATATGCAAAGGGAGGTGTCTGCACCTCGAACCCACGTGGAACTTTTGCCTGTGGAAAACCAACGAGGTTGTGAGTGCGCCAATGCACGGACAGGGAGAAAACCAAAAGATGGCCTGAATCCACTTTCACTTTTCAGACACCCCAAAAATAAATAGTGAGGTGAATTCTGGCTGAACTAAGCTGTGGAGACACCGGTGCAGGCCAGGCTGAAGTTCCCTCAGATGTTGTCTCTGAGCTGCCCTGGGAGAGCTTCTGCTGGAGGCCGGGTGAGTTTCCCTTCGTGATCTTTCCGGACTCAACAGGTTTTCTTTCCTGACCATTAAATCCCTGCTGGAAAAAGAAAAGCGATAAAAAACCTGAATATTCTGTGGCCACTCATGCACATACAATCTGTGTGGAGCTGTATTGACCTTGTCTTCCAGCTCCATATCCCATCTGCAGACAATTCCCACACTTCTGTCACGTCTGGGACAGCGACCAGAAAAGAGATTGAAGTTTGAGCACACTCTGGCAGCGCGTTGATGAAACACAATTTGCTTTTTTGTTTTTTCCCCCCTCTCCTCCATCTGTCTTGCAGACTACAGGGAATAATTAGAGCATAATCTCCCTCAATTCCACAATATATAAAGCAATAACACAGATGCCAGGATTGAAGGATGGCTGGAGCCAAGTTACACCACCTAATCTCTTTCCAAAGCTGTGATTTTGCTCGAATGTTGCAAAACCAGGGAGATTATGCTCAGGGTGCAACGCAGGGGATTGGGACAAAGGAGCCCTATCAGCTTTCTCCATTTGGGAGGAACTGGGAGCTTGGCTTTCAGATGGGAACAGATCTGCTGGGGACGTGGTAATCTTCACCATAATTAGCACACTTACGGCATTTTTAATTAGCACATTTCTGTAGGACTTTTTCTCCGGTGTTTTCACGAAGGCTGTGGGGTTTAGGCCGGGCAGAAGCTCAAGGAGGGGGAAGTGTTTGCCTGAAGTCAATAAAAAGCATCGGGTGCTGAGCGTGTTCCTTCTCCTCTGGACCACTGCTTTTCTGGCATGTGAAGCACCCCCTGGCTGTGGGTGTAACTCGTCTGTCTGGATAATTGTTTGCTAATAAATAACAGATCAAAGGGAGATATTGCTCTGGATGCTCCGAGCCTCTGTGAGGGCATTAGTGGCAGGAGGTAAACTCACAGAGGCTGTAACCTGTTGCAATATTAAAAAAAACCCCAACCAAAATAAACCCTCAGAAGGTGACAGGCTGAGAAAACTGGATTTAAGCAGGCAATTCCCATTCAAATGCAATTTTATCTTCTGCAGTGCTGTGGAGGTGGTGAGATTGCCCAGCTCTGCTAATAGGGCTCGCATGACATCTTACACCCTTCGAGTCTATTCCTCAGGCAGCGCTGCATAATAAGTGCCTAATTATTATTATGATTACACTCGGCGTTTTTAATAACAGCAGTAATTGGGTGATGTTGACGGCCTCGTTTCAGGATCGGGTATTTGGCCCGGAGCTGCAGTCATTAAGGGCTGGCTGAGGAGAGGATAACGTATCACAAAATGCATTTCACAGAATGCATTTCACATCCCAGATCCCCACCGGGCGCAGGGGGAACGCTGACGGTGTCCTCCGAGCTGGGAGGGACTGTCCCTCCTGAGAGCTCCCGAGGCCGCGGTGACGCAGGGAGATGTCTCAGGGCAGCGCGCTCAGGTCACCGGGAAAAGCTCATTAAAGTGGATTTCACTTTGATCAGCTCCTCACAGGCGCGATAAAGATCAAACGCAACGCTGCTCTATCGTAAAGGGTTTGAAAACGGGGAAGGGTGTGCGTGAGAGTTATGGAACAACGTGACCCGGTGGTTTGGTTTAAGCCTGGCCTAGGCCTTGCAAGGCGCAGGTCTGAGTGCCAGGATCAGGCTGGATACCCACAGGAGACACGGAGGCTGCGATTTGGGCAGGGATTTGGGCAGATGCACAGGCTGCCCCTGGAGAAGGGCACACACGAGCAGTGACTGCAGGCAGATGGGATGGAAGCGGCGCTTTGGAGTCAGGATGTGCTTCACACGCCCGTGCACAGAGAACAGCCTCAGAAAGGGGTCCTGGTGGCTCTCTCATCCTAAAAGAGTTTGAGGGAAATAAAAAGGAGATTGCTCTTCTCTCTAGCCTTGCCTCTCGCCGTTTGCCACTCACATCTCCCAGCGACTTTGGAATTTTTGCAAATGTAACAGAGATGTGGAAGTCTGAGGGAGAGGTGGCTTCGTGTTTGGGAGGTGAAAATCAATGTCTGGGGAAAAGGAGAAGGAGGAGAAGGAGAAGGAGAAGGAGAAGGAGAAGGAGAAGGAGAAGGNAGGGAAGAGGAAAGGGAAGAGGAAAAGAAAAAAGTAAAAGGAGAGGAAAAGGAAAAGATAAAAGGAAAAGGAAGAGGAAAGGGAAAAGGAAAAAAGGAAAAAGGAAAAATTTAAAAGGAAAAAAGAAGAGAAAAGGGAAAAGAGAAGAGAAAAGGAAAAGGAAAAAGAAAAGGAAAAGGAAAAGGAAAAAGAAAAAGAAAAGGAGAGAAAAGGATAAGGAAAAAGAAAAAAAGAAAAAGAGCTCAGGTTGGACTCCCGTGCCTCCAGAACTACCTTTGGAATACGTTAGGAGGGAGCAGGGGAAGGAGCATTTTCAGGCAGTGCCACTCCAGAGTGCAGCAGCATCAGACCCACACAGAGGCACACAATGAAGCCGGGTCAGCATTAATGAAAATCCCAAATCCGACTGCTTGGGAGCACCACCGCCCTGGGGCCTGTTCCGAGCTCCAGCCCATAAGTGGTGTCAAGCCCAGCTGCCTCAATCCTCCTCCCGTCCTTAGGAGAAATTCCAGCAGAGGCCACTGTTGTTAAATGGATGTGGGAATTGCAGCCTGTGCGGTGCTAAAAATCCCCATTCCCGGAGGTTTCAGGGCGTCCTCTCCCCACCTGCTCAGTTCAAGGAACCAGGTAGAATATTTCTGAAACCCACTTGCATTTCTCCCTCTTTTCCACAAGGTAAACAATCAGGGTTTTTCAGGAAGCACCGCACACACTGGAAAACCACTGTTTGGCACAGAAACTTGCAGAAAATACAGAGAGATGTGAATATAATTAAATAAAGGAGGATAACAGGCAACTGATGCTTGATTTTCCCACTAATTTAGCAACTTTTATTTGAACAGAATCTCTAAAATAAGAAGGTGTCACACACTGCAGAATCCTACTAAACCAGGGCTCTTTTATTCCCCATCTCCACCATTCACTCATCTTGGGCATTAAAGAAAAATCTCACAATAATTTGCTTTTGTAAACATCCTGGAGCCCACAGGATGATTTGCGGTCTAGAAATACCATTAAAATAGAAACACCTTCATCAAAATTCATTCATTTTCACCTCTACGGAGAGCAATCTTCCGGGGGTGACCGGGGGGTTGCAGTTTGTCTATTAAAATTCTCACCTTAAAATGAATGCCACTCACATGGACCGAGCCTGATTAGGTACCAGCACTCGAGGAAACAAGGTGACAATGAGATATTTAACTCTTGACTAAAAAGAATATTTTTTTTGCCAGAAAACACTTGGGTTTGCCCAAGCACCAATTTAAAATTGGAATGGGGAGAGGAGATTTTCTCCTTAACATGAGACAGTTCTGGGGTAGAGCAGAAGTTTATTCTGGAAATATTTAGGATCACAAAAAGCAAGTTATTATTGTTTTCCCCACCTGTTTTAAACCTGAAATCTCGTGATGACAATTTGGACACTGAGATTTATTTAAAGGACAAAGCTGGGTTTGCTCGGGGGTTTTAAACAAAGCCCTGAAATGCAGAGATCTGCGAGTTTGAGAGGGAGATTTTTCATTTAACACAGGGCCTGATGAAGATGCACAGCCTGTGTGTGTTTCCACGAGCCAACAAATTGATATCGACTGCTCTGACACATGGAGGACATCGGAATTCTGCAGGATGGGAATGTTGAACGCTGCAAAGCACTGGCAGCTCCTCTGCCATCCTGACAAACGGCCCCGGACAGCCTGACGGACCCCACCGAGCTCCGTTTCCCATCTGCTGCCGATGAAATCGCTCTCCCCAGCTGCCTCCCCGCTATTCCACTCGGGATATCGCTTCTCGGCCAGGCGGCAGCTTCTCGCCAGCCATCAATAAGCCGTTTAATTAACAAAATCAAACCCGAAATGGGAATTGAATTTTGTCGGCGGCTCGCAGCTCCTGCCCGAGCCCGAGATGCCGAGCAGCACTAGAGGGCATTCGAGGCACACAGGAAATCCCAAATATTCCCTCTCCGCGGTTCTGGTGGGGTTTTTTTTCCTGGGAAAGGTGAACAATTGAGCTGCGATGTCTGGCTCAGGCCGGTCCCTGCAGGGCGGGCAGGTGGGATTGGTGCCACTGCTGCCACCAAATTCTTCATCTCCCTCCTGCCAGGGGAAGCTGTGGCTTTGCTCACGCAGAAAATCAGAGAAATGGGGTTTTTTAGGGTATTTGCAGCTCAAGGACAAACTCCCAGTGTGTGCCCGGGTGGATTTATCCCAGGGGATGGTGCTGCTGGGAGCTGGTGCAGGGAGTGATGGTTTGGGGGGCAGCTCTGGCCCACCCCAAAATATCGACTGCAGCCACCCTGTCCAAGGGGTTCCTCAGCGGGGCTGGCTCCAGCCACTGCTGCAATAATAAAGATGAAACAATAATAATAATAATAATAAAAATAATAATAATAATAGCAATAATAGCAATCAGGACGTGATCTTCAGCCCCTCCAATCTCTGAACCCCTGATGGAATCTGCACCGTAGTAAATCCTGCAGTATTCTCAGGGCCACCCTATTTAAATATTTGCTTAGTGCAGCAGATAACCCCGGTGAAATGGAGCGATCTGTCAGGAGGAAATAAATGCGATTTCCCCCCTCCTCCAGCCCCGCAGCTGCCTGCGCTCCGGCGCACGCTTTGAGCGCAGAAAGTGCCGTGCAGCATTCCGAATTGCTGCACGGATTTTGGGTTCGAGCCCAGCCCTGTGGCTGTGAATTCACAGCGTCTCCCCCCGGAGCACGCACACGCGAGCAGAGCGGCACATCTGCCTGGCAGGGGCTTTTCTCTGCTAATTGCGGAGCCCTCCCCTGCTTGGCTCTGCCCGCAATGCAAAGAGGGGCTCTCTGCACTCCCCGAGCGCTTGTTTTGTGCCAGCGTTCCACTCAATCCATCCCCGACAAGCGCTCGGGAGGGAGCGGCACGCTGGAACTCCAGATGCCTGAATATTCATGGCTTTGTGGTGCAACCTCGGGCAGCAGCAGCAGCAGCCCCGGCACGGAGCTGCTCACCTGCGGAGGGAACAGGGAGTGACCCTGGGCTGGCACTGCCTGGAAATGCTCCTGCCCTGCTTCCTCCTAACCTATGGCAAAGGTGGTTTTGGGGACATGGGAGTCCATTCTGGGCTTTGATTTTCTCTTTTTCTCTTTTTCCTCTCTTTCCTCTTTTTCCTCTTTTTCATCTTTTTCCTCTTTTTCTTTTTCTTTTTCTTTTCCTTTTTCTTTTTCTTTTTCTTTTCCTTTTTCTTTTTCTTTTTCTTTTCCTTTTTCTTTTTCTTTTTCTTTTCCTTTTTCTTTTTCTTTTTCTTTTCCTTTTTCTTTTTCTTTTTCTTTTCCTTTTTCTTTTTCTTTTTCTTTTCCTTTTTCTTTTTCTTTTTCTTTTCCTTTTTCTTTTTCTTTTTCTTTCTTTCTTTTTCTTTTTCTTTTTCGTCTTCCTTTTTCTTTTTCCTTATAATTTTCTCTCATTTTCCCTTTCCTTTTCCTTATCCTTTTCTCTCATTTTCCTTTTCCTTCTCCTTCTCCTTCTCCTTCTCCTTCTCCTTCTCCTTCTCCTTCTCCTTCTCCTTCTCCTTCTCCTTCTCCTTCTCCTCCTCCTCCTTCTCCTACTTTTCCTTTTCCTTTTCTCTTATTTTTTTCTTTTACCTTTTCCCTCGGTTCTCAGGAAGAACTGAGCCCCGCAGCCCAGAAGGTGTGACCTCCTGCAGGCACAGCCTCATTCGAGAGCAGGAATTGAAGCAAACCCCTCTGAGGGAAGAGGTTTCACTGCTCCAGGGCGGCAGCCGCCTGCCCTGCTCCAGGGCACAGCTCCCACAGCCAGAGCTGAGCCTGTACACAGATTTTTCTGCTCATTTCTCAAGTTTTTCGGGCAGTTGGTTTGATCTTTCTGCACACCCTGAGATCCAATGCATGGTGGCATTTTTTATCCTGTGCACAGCGCTCGCACAGATGGGCCAGAACTCCCAGGAATTCCTGGAGCTGAGCAGATTTGTCGCTCTTTAGTGATCACCCGGTGGATGATGCTGAGCGTGAGGCCCGAGCCTCCTGTAAATTGTGCGTTTTCAGGGTCCTTGATACAGAGATCTCATCTCTGCCTGCAGATCTGCTCCTGCAAGAGGTTCTTTAAATCAGATTTAATGCTTGAACTGGATGACCTAAATCAAGCTAAACAGGACGCATTTCCAAGTTTGAAGGATCTCCTGGTAGCTGAGTGTTATTTTCCGGGTCCATGTGAAGGAGTTGGTGAGCAGCACGCTGACAATGATCCCATTTCCCATTACGCTGGGCTAGGAGCACACTTCAGTCGATTACCACGGCCCAGCTGAGCAGTGGGAGTCTGTAGCAATGAGCAGAGCTTCTGAAAACCTCAGCTCCTCACCTGTGATCCTCTGACCACATCCTAAAGCACCGAATTTAAAAGTTATTAGGGCCCAACGTGGAATGCAATGCACTGGACATGCTACAGCAAACAGAAATCCCATATTCCTGCAGTTTCCAACCTGAAGCCTTTGCTTATCCACCTGCCTGAACTTCCCTGCTCTCCCATCAATCCAAGTTCTGCTGCTGCCACCGAAACTGCAGGAAAAATAAAAACTCTCCAATACCATTTTTAGTGTTAGAGAATCAAGGCATTGCTTTATTCCTGGCCAGGATGGGCCACAGAAATCATTTCATCCACACCCAGCCCGGCTGTGCAGAGAAAATCATTCCAGGACACAGGGATTTTACCCGATTTCCCCCAAACTTTATCCAGTCAAACCCCCAGAGATCCATTGGTTCCGTGTCCATTGGTTCCAAGTTTGGGAGTTCTGAGGATTTGGTTTCCTGTTGGTTCCAGATCTGCTTTGCTTCTGATGCTGATCAGGTCTGGATTGTTGGGTTCTCTGCTCAGTTTTTTCCTGGAATAGGTGTCTCCCACCATGCCAGGGGGATTTTTTGGAGTTGCTGGTTCCTTGCTGGCCCTTGCTGGCCCTTGCTGGTTGTTCTCTCTGCGCATCTCCTGTGCTGCTCCAGCCTGGGGAGATGCTGAGCTCATCAGGCCTCCCCCAGTTCATTCTGGGATTGTGAACACTGACTGAAGTTACAAAAAATTTAAACTCAGTATATTTTGCAACGAGTGGAATCCTCTGCCCTGCTCAACCATGCTCCCCATTTCCTACAAATCGGTTCTCCAGCTGCAGCAGCAGCCACCTTTTGTCTCTGCCTGCTTGAGCAACCTTCACTTTATGGGATTTTCTGGTGCTTCAGATAAAGAATATGGGAAAGCACAGGAAGCTGCCATCCCCTTTGACCCACAAGCCCCCAGAGAGACCTCCCTGAGCTGTTGTTGTGGGCAGGCTCATCAATAACCAGAGTGGTGCTCACTTCTGGCTGGAGACAGAAACAGAGATTTTTGGGGAGGTTTTTAGTGCCGCCATGAACACAGGAGGCTGCTTGGCCGTGTTGGCACGAGGTGTAATCAGGGGTGAAGCACAAAGGATGCAGATCCCAATTTCAGCCCTCCCTGTCTCCCACCTCCCTGCCCTGCAATGTCTCATTTATTCCACGGGATTTTTCCCAAGGCCAGGAGTTTCCAGGAGAATCACGTCAGGAAGAATTTGACCTTGACCAGAACAAAAACCTTAATTCTTATTCTCGCCGATCCGAAGCAAATTGAATCCCTGTGTCTGAGCTCACCTATTATCTGGGCTCCTGGATGCCTGGGAGTCTGCGGTCGAATGGAATGGAATTATCCCACTCAGGGATTTGCAGGAATGTTTCGCTCCTCTGAGCTGATGAGCAGAGTCTGTTAAGGGACCTGATTATTCCTACACATCTCACACAGCTGTTCCTACACAACTTTATCAGGCTGCTCAAAAATATCCCCCATTTTTGGGGCTGCATAAAGCAAAAAAAAAAAAAAGGCAAATATTCCATGGTTGCTTCTTCTAGGATTGCACCTAGGACAGAAATTTAAAAAACCCCAGGACACCCCTGTTAAATATTCCTTGGAGTGCCAGTGCCCAATCAGATCAGTGGGAAAGCCTGGCAGGAACAGCCTGTTCAGGATTTTAGGGTTTTTTTCCCTCAAAGCAGCAGCACCACTGCATGCAAAGATCACCAGATAAAAAAGGGAGAAGTGGTGTTCACAGGAAACAGCTGGAGAGGCAGTTTTTATAAAGAATTTCGAATTAAGGAATCACAAATGGCCTGGGTTGGAAGGAACATTAAAGATCACCGAGTGCCACCCCTGCCATGGCAGGAACCCCTTCCACCATCCCAGGCTGCTCCAAACCCATCCAGTCCAACCCTGGACTCTTCCAGGCCTGGCTGCTGCTTTGTCCCTGTGGCTTTTCCTGCTCCAAACTCAGAATTTTCCTGGTCATTTTAACTTACACCCCTTGAGGAACTGCAGGAAGTCTCCTCTCTCTGCTCAAGTTCCGGATCCTGCTGTAGTGCCTTCAAGAATTGCTGTCAGAAAGAAAACAGAGCAAAGGAATTCTTTCTGCTGGGCAAAACACCCCATGAAAATGGGTTTCCAGCAGAAAACGAGAAACATTGCGGCATTCTTGTCTTTGGTTGATAAATATGAAATATGAAATACGAAATATGAAATCGTGTTTCGTGGAGAAATATGGGGTTGTGTTCCCCACAGCAGCATGGAAATGCCCACGAGGCTGCAGCGTGGCCACAACTGTGCAGTTTACACTTGGAAATGCACATTTCCTGTGCTCCCAGACCTGCTGGGAGATCACTGGTGGGTTTTGCTCACGAAGGACCTGATGTGGCTCTGCAGGAGAGCGAGGGACGATGGAATCTTGCTGATGGAGGCTGCCCAACACGAACGTGCCGTGCTTGGGCACAATCCCGTCCCAGCACCCCCATCTGCACCTCAGGAGATGTCCTGGAGAATGCTCTGCTGAGCGTTCCCGTCTGCTGGCACGGGACAGGCTGGGTCAGCACAGCCAGCCTGGTGTTCTAACGGGGATTTCTGCCCTGTTTGTGTCCAGAGTTACGAAACAAAGACATTTTTGTCCCAGCTGATTCCCACAATGGAGAGGGGTTCACCTCGGGGTGGAGGTTGGAGATGGCTGGGTCTGAGCACAGCTGCTTCTTGCTCAAGGAAGGACAATGCTCGATTCAAACCTCCTCAATCCGGGCTGGAAATGTGGAAATGTGCTCCAGTGGGCTCCAGAGTCATAGAACCACCTCAGGACACTCAGGAAAGAATTTACACCTCTTTTTCCACACCATCATTCCCTGATTTGCCCCTGACAAATACCCCTATCTTGGGGTTTTTTGGGGTTTTTTTGGGGTTTTTTTGGGGGTTTTTATGGGTTTTTTGGGGTTTTCT
>VYZT01015251.1:34714-60860 GCA_013400735.1 Pomatostomus ruficeps | reverse complement strand
TCCAGCCTTATGGGCTGTCCCACTGTTAGTGGCTGAACCACTAGTGGGTTCCCTCATCAGCATGACACCACAAAAAAAAAAACCAAAAAACAAAAAACACAAACAAAACNAAAACCAAAAAACAAAAAACACCAACAAAACAAAACAAAACAAAACAAAACAAAACAAAACAAAACAAAACAAAAAAAACCCCAAAACAAACCAAAACAAAAAAAAACCCACCCAAAACCACAGGACTGTGCCAATTGCAGAAATGACTTTAGTGATGCTGACTAATTCAGTCTTTCACCCAATCTGCCAAAGGACATCCAAATGGCCTTGAATCTGCTTTTTAGTGTTGACTGGGCCAGTCACCAGGTTCTGGTAAGGCTGTACCTCCCTACATGAGATCAGCCGGAACCCAGCAGGCTCCCTCCCTGTAGAAAATACTGTGTCCCCTGGGCAGCTGCATGGCACTGGAAAATTTGGCTCCTTTGCACCTGAAGGTCTTATTGAAAAAATATACTACCAATTTCTTTTTCCATTTCTTGTGCAATCTGACTGACTTGGGCTCACAGTTGGAATCGAGTAGATTCTTTCTGTGTGAGCAGATGAAGTATCCCAAGTTTGGCCTATATTCAGCTACAAAAAGCTTAAAATAAAATATTGAGAGAAATCAGCAGGAGAATGGAAAAATCATGTTGTATAAGTCAGAACATGTTCACCCTCTGTGAAGTTAAGGCTAATGATAATAGGCTTGCACATGGGTAAAAACAATAGGGTTTATTTACAGTGTGTTAAGTTTCTGTTATTCTAAAGCTGAAGCGTATGCAAGCATGGTAAAATGACACGAGCCAGACCAGACCTTGATAGGCGTGTGAATTCTGCCAAAATACTTCAGTGTGACAACTGGAAAATGTAGAGGATGAGATTGAACTGAAGGAGAAATAAACAGTGGAGAAGGTACTGGAGCTGCATGGGTTGTGTGCTTAGTAAAAAAAAAAAGCAGCTTGTGCAGGATCTTCCTCATTAATGTTTCTGTTGGGTCAAATTCCTCTTACTTGGTTTTTGTAAAAAATCTTGTCAGACAGTCTTCTATTAAGACAAGTGATGCAAGAAATAATGATAATTAATAAAGTGTGCTTATGCTGACTAGGTATTCTTAGGACAATGATCTCCCTGGCTACATTTTTACTAATAAATTAAATGAATTGGGAATTGTTCCCTGGTCTTCAGGCTAGAGAATGAGCATGACTTGTGTGCAGAAGAGCTGGAAGTTTGTTCCTAAAATAGGCTGGATGGATCCAAGCTGCTTGTCAGCACTGGTCTTGGACTTGGGCTAGCTTATGAGCCATCAGCAAGCACAGCTCTTCTATGGGATTTCAGTGTTACCTTCTGGTTCACTTGGGCTTTTTGAGGAGCAGCAGAACAGAGGTCCTGCTGTCCTTCAAGGGCTTCAAGTGAAAGGCAAAGCAACTGTGTATATTTTTCCAAAAGATCCACAGGATCTTTAAAACCACTATTTTCTTAACAAGAAAAAGGGAAAGCCCGCAGTAGCAGATACACAGGAAACAATGCAAGTATTTCTCCAGGAACGCAAGGGAAATGAAGGGACCTGAACGTGGTATCTCGGAGATGTCACCAAGGCTCATCATGGCAATGAGCAGAGCAAATGGTGAGAGTCTTTGAATGCTACTGTATATGGTCAAACTTTGACAAATAAGCTTCCCTAAAATGAATACATCTAAAAGGCTTCTGCAATTTTCCTAAGGATGCAAGTAATTTTGTGTGAAACAAGGATGGATCATTTAATGTAGATTTTTTTCCACAGCTAAAATAGAGGTTTCAGAAAAATGAAGTAGACACCTTTAAATGAATGCTAGCCATTTTCTACTGACCTCTGGATATTTCAGTCCTGCTTTGGAAAAATAGTAATTATTTTTTATGATTTTTTTTTCTCAAGTGGCTTTTTATTTGAACAGATGCTTTCATTTATAAGATAGAAAACTTATTTTTTTTTCAATAAAGTGCCAGGCTCTAGCAAAGAGAAAATGCATATCTAAAATCACCATCCCCTCTTTCTTGCAAACACAAAAATCTTTTGTTCCTAAACCGAAATTAAATGGGGGAGAAAAGAATTCCCAACCCCATGTCTTGAAAGAAAATGTAGCAATACTTATCAAACTCTCCCTCTCTTTCCTTAGTATTTAGAAGGCTCAATTCTATTTTCTTTTCTGGCATTAAGGTTGATAATTATGCAGTTGTCTGTTTATTTTAAATAACTGAAAGACTGTGCCAGAGAAAGGAGCAGAGAGGGAAAGAGAGAGGGGGAGACAGAAAAGATAGAAACTCATTACCTCTTGCAAACTGCTAATCATTGTAAATGGCCACAGAGGCCAGAGATGACTGCAGAAAATTACTATCAAGCGTGAAGGAATAAAAATACCCTAGACTATTTTATTGAAAAAGAAAAGAAGGAAAAAAGTAAAAAAATCTACTTGATACTAAAGCAACTAAACTGGAAAGAGTAATGGAAATGAAGCACAGTAAGGGGTCCTGGCAAGTCCTGTAAGCAAGAAAATAAATAAAAGGAGGTAGGAAATGGGGAAAGAAATAGATTTTATGGTTATGTGCAGAACATATTGGCAGAACCCATCACTATATCTGAGGGTGCTCTTGGTCTTTTATTACCAGGGCTTCATGAAGCCTTGTTGTTATTTGGTTTTTCCTATCCTTTCCTTGTCTGCTCCCACTCTTCTCCCTTCCCTGGCTGTGAGCTGCAGTGAGGACAGCAGGTCTGCTTCCTAGACCCAGGGTCAGCAGGAGCCTGAGCTGAGGCAAACAGGCAGAGAGCACCCTTCCTTGAAGGGAATGGTGGGTGCTTTTGGCTCTGGCCTTGACCTCCAGCTCCTTGCCGCCGGCGCTGCTCTTGAGGATCGATCAATATCCAGGATTACAAAAGAGGCTCGGCTGGATGCATGCAGGAAGCTCCAGGCATTGAAAGCAATATCCAAGCAGCAGCCTTTGCAGGCCTGGCCTCATGAATTGTGCACAGCGCTGGCCCCAGTGGTCCCTGAGCCATTTAAAGGGTTTATTGCTTGCTTGGCAGCCCAGTCTAAAGCTGTGTTGCTACCGAGTGAATTCTGTGCTAAATATTAGCACTGGAGCTAAGAAAGCTTTCTGATCTTACCCCTATCAATATTAAAGAAAATAAAAATAAGTCACTGAGGGGGAATATTGCTTCTAGAGTACAACAAAGAGGCCTGATGAATCAGAAGAGCATAATTTAAGAACTTATATTTCAAAAAAAGGAAAAAAAAGGAAATATCTGTGCAAATAAAAGAACAGTTTACAAAAAGAGGCTCAGATTGCAGAAAAATTCTGTCCTGCAGCCTGGGCTTTTTTCCATAGTATTGTTTATATCTTTTTGTATTTAGAGTGAAGTTACATTCAGAACTTTCTTTTGACTGGATTTTCTTTTAGAAAACACTGAGCTAATATTAAATCATGCAAACAATACCTGATGTCCACACAAACACACAAATTTCTATTACCTAAAAACCCCTGAAAAACTACATTAATTTATATATTAGGAATCACCTAAATTTCCAATTTCATACCTACAGTTGTATATTCAAACACTTGCATGTACAGATATGGTTTATGTGTAAAAAAATTAGAAATAGCCAGTTTTCTGGGCACAGTGGAAAGATATATTAATAATGCATTTTCATGAAAAATCATTTGAAGAAAGAATTTTTTTATTTACCAACAGTGTCATGTTTTCACGCAAAGTTTCAGCTCAACTAGTATCTTAACTTTGACTCAGTTTAAGGCAGCAATGGGTTACACAAGACTCTCAGCTCAGCATCTGTTTGGGGTCCTTGTTACCCTCCTGATGGTGCCAAATCACATTGATTCTGGATAATTCTCTCTCTGAAATTCTGGATATGAAAAGCAGTACTGTGGCCAAAGTGAAAGTCTCTGTAATTCCTTCCTCCTGCCATCCTGAAAGCAGCTTGACTGCTGCTCTGCTCGTGGTTGCTGTGGTTGGCACTCGGAGCCTGGGGTGGGTGGGTGAGGGGTCCCCTGAAGGGGAGGATGTCATTAATTCTCCAGGGTGTTATTTTGAATGGGTGTTAAGGGAGTGGGTCCCACAGGAGACTAATTTCTGTGAAGGTTTCTGAGGTATTTTTGATTCCATAGGCGATAGGTGTAGAGGTATATCTTCTCTATTTAGTATTGGAAACTAGGATTTCTAAGTTGCAGGTTAGCAAAAGAGCTTTCTCCTAAAGTTCTTTCCCTTTCCTGGTGTTCTGTGCAGGGATGAGCATGATCCACCCCTGATGTCACACTGGGCTCTAGCCATGTTCAGCAGCTCCTCATGGTGAAGTTTCTTCTGAGAGAACATGGAAAATGGATGATTGTAGATGACATTTGTGAGGATCTTGCTTTCTGTACACATGAGAAGCTAAAGTTAAGTAAGCACATCTTATGTATAAGTTTTATGCTATTGTTTCATAAAATAAAAGTCTCCTAGGTGCTGTTGTCACCTATGCGTTGTTGGATACAGGATCATGTCCATCACCACAATTTTACCTAATTTTTTTGTGAAATGTGGATGAAAAATATATTGTGTGAACACTTCATTCTGTATTATCGGGTTTGGCATAATGTTAGTTCTAATTGTGAAATCTCTTGGGAAAAGTGTAACAAAAATTAAATGAAGGCATTATTAGTACGGAATAAGGAGAGACAATTTGGATTTCCACTAATTCTCTAGTTTTTGCTTATGGGAAAAGCACAAATATCTTTAAAAACTGTGCATGTGTGTGATTTAGTGTCACTTTTTATACCAGAGGCCAGTTGTTCATTATTCTTTTAAGAGGCAGTTGATGTATTTTTATAACAAGAAGGAATGGAAAATGAGACAGCAGGGGAAGCACTGGGTCTCCCTCTGGGGACTGTTGGATCTGCATTACCATTCTAGGGCTTGGATAAGTGATTCCTTATCAGCACACATATATGTTAATGTAATGAAAACCATAAGAGTTTAATTCCTCAGCTGATGCACAGTTTTAGGCCAAGTTTATCAAATGTTGGGCCTGACACTGTCCTTTGTCTGATTTTTCTCTTTCTCAAAACAAACCTACAAGCTGTTCTGCTTATCAGAGCAACAGCACATCAGAAATCTCCTAGGACATGTACATACCCAGGTCAGGAACGCTAACAACATGCTTACCTGATCCTGCAGGGCATTTGCTAGCCCAGGTTTCTTTCCTCTATCTCCCTTTTCAATTCTTCTTTCTCACCCTGTTGTCCCTATTATGTTTTGTGGTTCACTTCAGAAATGTGTCTGAATTGGAGCACTTTTTGCCAGTCCAAGGAAACAATAAGGAAATGGAAGAAGTATAACTCCGTTATAATTTTCTGGTTGTTGCTTGATTGTGACTCTGTGGCCTGACATTTTCCTTCCTGGGAAAAGGTGAAAAAAAATATATATCAGAACATGAGTATTTGCCATCAACCCATTGCAAAGGTACAATCTGCTGGTTCATTCTGACTTTTGCAATCTCTTTTTTTTTTTTTTTTTTAATGTGGCTGAGCTAATGTGACTATTTTTTTGTTTATTGCTGGTGCAGGTTTTCATTTACATCTTGATGTCTCTCCCACTTCTGCTCTCATGTGCCCCGTGCACTGGTTATTATATGTTGAACACAGCATCCCAACCAAAGGAGAAAAACAATGCTCCATGGCAGCAGTGAGCAAGCAAATAGCTCTTGGCAAAACCCCCTGCTCTCCCTAGCAGGAAAATGTCAGGTAACTACAGTCCCGGTGGCAGTGATGAATGGGCTGTTTCCTAGCGTGCTGAAATGAAGTGCCATGGCTTTCTTTCTGGAAAGCTGAGACACAGGACCTGTGCAGCTGATCGTCTCAGAGTCACCAAGCCTATTTAACTGGTGATATATTAGATGCAGATGATAAAATATGCACCGGGTAGTTCAGATTTACTGTTTTATTTTAATCAGCACACAGCTCATTACAGATCATCTCAGATACGACTGATGCTTTCCATGAACCAGTTATTTGACAGTAATTTTTCTTTATTTTACATTTCTCAAGTTTCAAGACATTTTTCTAAAACTCTGTTTCCCAAGAGAAGTCATGCTGAAGAGATGTGCAGCCTTGCCAGAGATCTGCTTTATGTAAATCTTAAACTGACAGTTCAGCCTCAACATTTCAGATCTGATATCTAATTTTCTTAAAAAAAAAAAGAAAAGAAAGAAAAGGTATAGGTGGCCTTCAAGAGGTTTCCATGCTGCTGGTGCACAGAACTACAAAGAAGAAGTGTGGCCTTCTTTTAACCCTTCAAGAAAGTCACTCTTTTCTTCCCATATTGTAAGCTTTCCACCAGCAGTAGTAATCTGGGGTGAGTATATTTGCTTTAGAACACTCGGGAGTCAAACACAATCATTATGAAAGCAGAAGTGTCATGGTGTGTTCCTTGGCACAGACACCCAGACATTTATCTGAAGAGCTCAAGGTGGTGTCAGATGCCCTGTCTGTGTCTCAGGAGCCTGGGCCCACCCCGTGTGTGTGCGGGTGACACAAGCCACAGCACTGTCAGGTTGCCCATGGTGGTGCCTCGAGGCCCAGCGTGACAGTGATGGTGGAGCCATGGGAGCGCAGTGCCCAGAGCACGGCAGAGGTCCTGTGATCCCTGTGCCAACTGCTGTGCAGGACGCTGGAACTGAGTGTGTATCACCAGCTGGAAAACCATGTCTTTTCTTCTCCCCTCCAGCGGGTCCCCTGCGTGGTTAGACCATTATTCCCCCCTCTCTATATCTCCCTTTAATTCTATACCCAGCCACCCCTGAGCACAGTGCTGTTTTCTACCAGGCAGACTGAGCTTTGCTCTCTGCACTGTGAAACTCAGTGCTTTTTGGTAATCTGGAGAAACTGAGCAATGCCTGAGCCCTCCCACTCTTACCAGTGTGTAGAGAAAGGGAAATTGTGGTCAGCTGTCAAACTCCTTTGTGCCAAGCAGTGGTTTAGTGCAGCACCATGAGGTTGCCAGACAATTCACACATGCCTTGGTGGGAAAGAAAAAGGCAAAATATGAACTTGTTCAACTTCCAAGACTCTTTGGGAACCCATTGAATGAGTTGTAAGAGCTCCAGTAAATCTGAATTATTGTTTGATCTAATTATTCTGATAAACAATGAAGGATGTAGGGTCCAATGGTAACAAAAGAATGGATGAGTCCCAAAAAGATGAAGCAAAGCATGGATAAAATAATGTAGTCATAAAGTACATAATATTACCCTCCTATATATAGAATTTTCTCAGGAGCTAGCCAAAGAAAAAATGTGTTCTTGATAGACTAAATCCATATCTTAAAAATTAGAGGGACTTTGCAGAAAAGGTTTTGTTGTGGGGAGAATGGGAAGATTAGGGCTTTTTTACCTAATGGTGCTCTAGGTAACTGGCATTTTGATTGCTCATCAGGAAACAGCTTATGAAAATATTTGAACCAGAGATTAAAGAGTTCCAATGCTTCACTCAACATCCACCAAGTATCATCCTGCTTGCTTCACTAGATGGTTCAGCTGAATATCTGTCACTTCTACAGGATCTGTTGGTAATGTTTGTTGTTATCCCACTCCATTTTAGAAACAAATATGTATTAGGCTTTCAAAGAGCACCTTCTCCTTCTGTCCAGTTTTCAAACACTGGTTTCAAATCAGCCTAGAGATATTGTTGTGTCTGGTTGATATTTAAGAGAAGATATTTGTTTGCAGGGGATAAGCATAGTCCTCAGTGGAGTTATTCCACAAGTTTATAACACGTCATGTATGATGGCACAGTGTAACCCTGGCGGTGTTGTGCTGTGCTGCACTGTGATGTGTATGAGAAGGGTGGAGCATTACAGACTCCACGTTCTTCTCTTTTTCTTTATCCTCTTTTACATTACAGGACTCTTTATGCCTGCTCCATTTCACTCCCTTTCACTAGTCTAGCAGGCAGTCAGAGAAGATCAGAGCCGATATGGTTCAAGGACAGATTGTCCATACAGAGAAAAGCAGTGTGGGATGGAAAAGGAGGGAAGAGAGGAAAGGAAAACTAGTTCTTCTGAGCTGGTGAAAAACAAATATTGGCAGTTTCTGACCTTTTACATTTTGAAATGCTGGGACAAATCTTCCCAGGAGAAATTAAATAATGATTTCTGATTTTTTTGTCATAAAATTTTGATATATGTCTGACAAAGCAGACAGTTTACTTCAGTTTTAGAAAATACAGACCTGCCATACAAGGCATGTTTATGACTCAAATTAAACCATTTTATCCTGTAAAAATATGAGGAAGATATATGGTACGAGGCACTGATATTATCTCCATCAGCATAGTAGAAGTGTCGGTGGGGATGGACTTTCTGAAACAAGGAGAACTCAAAGTGAATATTATTCTTTGAAAACAGTGAAGCAACAGGGTCCGTGAAGGAAAGTGCACAGTGCTTCAAAGTCATGGATCAAAGCCTTTCTTCACAATAAAAATAGTGCTTGTGTAGCTTTGTGGGAGAGGAGTGACCCAAAGCTGCAGGATTTTCATTTTTATTTTACATTCTTGTTTTGCTTTTGCCCTTCAGAAACCCCAGCAATTTTCAGAAATGAAGGACTCCACAACACACTATTGAAATATACCATGTGAATTACTCAACTGTGATACCTGCATATAACATGTCACAATTGAAAGAAATCATAATTTGTGCATGACAAACATGTCTTGATCTGTATTTACCACACAATATCATCTGAAGAGATCCAGAATTTGTACAAAATACTCATCAGCATGCCTAAAGGAGAAGGCTGACAATGTAAAGGCAGTCTTTGGTACTCCTTGTAGTAAAATGTCACCTTAACTACCATGTCATGGTTCACAATGGCTAAAACTGACCTTCTGTCTAGTGAGACTCATCTTTTAGTTCCATCCCATTTAGAGATCCAAACATGTTTTGAACTAGTGATGAGTTAAGTATGTGCTTGCCCTTTCCCTCTTCTAAGAACACATTGGGCACTTAAGTAGTCATACAACTTACAATTCTAGATTTTCTCAGTCCTATTTCCTTAGGACTGAGTCACACTGGTAGAAATTTTATCATAGATAGACAAATTGTTCTATTTAGGAATAATTATGAAATGGAGCTGGAGGTGGTAAACAAGTACGTGGCAGGCAGATGATGTCTCATGTTCACTACAAAATAAGATTTTATTTTAAATTATTTTGAACATCAAAAACCAGGTGTTCAGATAGTACTAATGAAAAATTAAGTCAGGCAGGGTACATCTTAACCACAGCTGTAATAGAGATATTCTGGTGACTAATACACAATTTTCAGCCTCTATAAAATGATAATAATCAGAAAAATTAGGCAAACAATAGCAATAGGAGCCATTTCTTTTCCTTCCATTTGCTGAAAAACATCAGGGACCTAGGAAGCTAACCTCCGTCTAATAGCTACCACTGAACTAGGTTTTTATTAAATGTTTTTCTGTCTCATTTATTTCTGCTCAGTTAATAATTTAGACTAGATATAGCTGGTAACAAAGTTTAGCTGGTTCCTGCAAAGCCAGTCTGATCAACTGCAACTGGACAGTTTTGCTCAGATCTGAGTCCACCTAACATGATGGGGACATTCCATGTTTTTTTCTACCCAGGCATGATTTAGAACCAGAGTGGTATCATAGTCTCATCTCTGAATATAATCAAAGTCCGATTTCTCTGATCCCACTTGACAACCTACAGATGTAATCAATAGACTTACACACTGGTGATAGCTCATTACAAATAGTCCATCTGCATTGAGATTTGGACAACTTATAATTTCATTTTCATGCATGCCAAGACAAGGACATTTATCTTTCTGAAGCATCTTTTTCACAGACAAGGTTAATACTAATTTAATTTACTTTAACAGTAATCTAAATTGAATGTCTCCAAGAAAATGAAGAATCAGAGAGACTTGTGATGAAATCCAGTCAGATTCCTGTTGTTTTAACAGTACAGCTTTATCAAATGGTGGGTGGTGAGCAATATTGCTTCCTTCTGTCCATACTGGTAGTTTGGGGAGAATATCACTTTCCTGAGCTGGGCTGAAGTTAATGGAACAACCAGCAAATGTTTGAATTATATGTCTTGGTCCAGTATCCAGGATCAACACTCATCTGGCTGGGAACAGATAGACTTATACAGATGCAGACACAGATCTATACAGTTAGAGATATTTATCTGTCTGGATCCATCTAGACATCTTTCTAGGTGGATATTTGCAGATCTAGATAGCTAATCATATCCAGAGAGATAGATAGATAGATAGATAGATAGATAGATAGATAGATAGATAGATAGATAGATTATCTATATTCTGATGCCTTTATCTACCTAGATAGACAAATATAGATATCTGTATAGAGCCAGCTAGTTAAATACCTGTGTATCTATCTACTAGGAGAGAGGATACCCATCTACATGAGTATCTACCTGCACCTAGACACTGTAGGTAGCTAGGTAGCTGTATATCCACACTGCATGCACATAACGCCATCATCAACACTGTTTGGAGATGTGCATGCAGGTGTGACTGCAGAAGTAACAGCTTGCTGTAAGTGCTGGAAAATGGAATCCCTTGCAACATTCACTGGCAGAGTGTTGTTTTCATTTCCCTTAAACCAAAAACATCAAAGCAGTGGATTATTTATTTGGTATGGTTTTGTCAAGGAAATGGTTAGCTTCAGTATACTGAAGGGGCAGAATTTCAGTGTAAAAACGGAATACTGTTTAAAGAGTTATACTAATAACTCTTTAAACAATCTTAAGGCAAATCTAAAATATCATACACACCTGGCTTAGCAAATCTACACACAGATACAATTTATAATGAATTCTGTGGTTTACTGCACATGTTTCAGGCATCCACTGTCTCCTCCCTCTGCTAATTTGCTTGATTGTCCTCTTTTCTCTGTGTAGAAAACCCATCTGATCATGATAATCTTAACATTGGCTTTGTAGCTGAAACTCTCAGGCTCCAGATAGAAGCTTCCCTGTTTAGTCTGAATATAGTTTTGTCTTTCCACTATCATGATATCATGCTGCAGTGCTCATTTCTCACTGATCTTGTTCTTCAGTGTTTTGAAGAATAATGGCAAACACATTGGATACTTGTGATGGGACTGCAAATAGCCCTCTGAACCTGCTCTCTTACAAGTCTGAATGGCCTAGGTCCAAAAAGAGTGTATGTAAAATAGATACTACCTTTTACTGAGTATTGTCCTGCTGTAAGATTCATCTGTCAGGCAGTGGCAAGGAGGAGCAGAGCAGGAGGAGCAGGAGGAGCAGAGCAGGAGCAGAGGGTGAGCCAGGCTGGCAGGACTCAACCCTACCATACCTGAGCAAAGTGACCACAGGCAGCTGCACTCCAGACAGCTCCTGGGAGGCTGGACAATGTCCCTGCCTTGCAGGGAGGCCACAGAGATCCACATGCATGGTGCACGCCGAAAGCCCAAAAGATGTACAAGACAAACCCTCAGTGACAGGTAACAATCCTGCAGTGACACACCCTCCAAGAAAAATCCCCTTACACTCAGATCTTATTCTGTGTACTGCAGTTACAATATTTTAAAATATCCTCTGCCTGATGCCTTCTCCTGGAAAGTAAAACCATTCAATAGAACTGAAATAAGGATAAATCCCTAAACAGTTTTATTACATTTTTATAATCCATTCTTCTTTTTTAGTTTTTACGACACTGGGCAGCTGAAGCAGGCTTGCGCTAAGCCCCAGATGGCTGCACTGTGTTCACCTTCCTTCCCCACAATGGGGTGACTTGGCTTTCCTTCCCAGTCCTTACCTCTCAAATTTATTAGGTCTCCTTTCCTTGAAAATTGCAGTGGTTTGGCCTTGCTTAGCTACCAAAAATAGCAGTGCCTGACTGGATGACCTTGAGAGGAGCTGGCTGACTTCTTACCAATATAGAGTCTATTACCTTCCGTGCTTGGATGGTGTGGAAAGTCAGAGGGACTTTTAATTTTGAACTAGTCAACATGACGAGTCAGTTATTACTTCTTGTAACAAAGCTGGTTTTGCAAGGTCATTCTGAAGGAGGAAAATTAAATTGTTTATTTCATGAGTGCATTTGCACCCATCTCATATTGAACTCAGCTAAACATTCATTTTTCATAGGTATAATATTGAACAACTGTGTTATTTTCATCTCCCTTTTTGTACATTGAAATGTGGCTTTTGAAAAGAGATTTAAGAATAAACATTTTGCTATAAATATTAATTAGATTTTTAAAGTGAAAATTAACAAAAGCCTTGGAAAGTTGGGAGTTTTTTTGTGGGGCTCAGATATAATTTCTAATTTTTTACAAGAAACATTGGGTATGTGGTAGTTTTATATCAAGAATACTTTCAGCATTAGACAACATTTAATATGTCAAGAAACTAAGTGTGATCCATGTAGTGTCACTTATAAAAAACATATCTCTTTGTTAATCTATTTAATTGACTGGACAAAAATGTTTTTCAATGAACTAAATCAAACAAAAATTTGCTAATGAATTCCTCTAGTCCTCCTCAGATATGGTGCATGATAATTGTTAGTGAGAGAGGATGCAGGGCAAAGGGGACAGTCTGAAATACAAGAGTCGTTCAAAAGTATCCATCCTTGCCCATGTAAGAAAGACTCTACACTCATCCTCTAACTGGAAATGAGTTCTATCCATTTGTTTAATGAAGCCTCAAGAACAAAGAAATTTAAATGCAACTAACTAATTAAAAACCTCTATAATAAAAAGTATAGCAATAATCTAATTTGGAGGGCAGTAATCAATATGTAAGGAGATCAGCTAGAGTGTAGCCAAAGATACCATCAAAACCTACTGAAGATATGAAGACCCCTGGGAATATCCCCAACAGAGTTTGGATAATGCCTTGTGGTATTTGTCTGTAACTTAGGAAAGATTATTGTGCAGTTATCAACAAATTAGTCTTCTGTTTATAAATTATGCTTTGGAATGATAAACTCTGAGCTTGACCACTGGGTTCTTTCCCTGGTATAGAGGAAGTAGGAAGGAAAAACTATCCTATAACAGGTATGGGCTATTGACAAGTAACCCTGTAGGCTATACTTCTCGCCCCAAACTTCCACCTTTAAAGCTGAATATATATGATGGATTGAGGTTAAGTGAATGTGGTATAAATATTTATAGTACACATTCACATTATACATTTTTTTATATAGTACATGGGCAAAATGGCCTGATAAAGAACATTTTGCTATAAGGTGCCATGAAAGACTAAAAAGTGTAACCTCTTTTCAAGTTTAAGTGTTACTGTACCTCAGTCAGATGTAAACAATGCATGACATAATTGTTTGGGGTTATGTAGAGAACTTACTTTATAGCTAATAAAAAACTACATCAGGCAAAGGTAGAAAATTACTTAATGGCACTGAGTCTTCTACTCAAATAATGATAGACCTATGGACACTCTAAGCAGAACTTCATTTTTAATGTCTGGCTTCTACATCTATATAATATCCCCAGGTTATCTTAACTATCCTCAGTTAAATTCATCAGTGTTGATGACTATGACTTTGGACTTAAAAAGATGGTGGAGAAACTTTGGCGAAGTGAGAAGCAGATTGCATGTGAATGGAGAAATTCATCATAATGTCACTGAATACCTGGGGAGTGGAGTTCAAGCTGATTTATTACAACATTATTTTTCATTTTTACTGGACACTGAACAGGCTTAGGCTCAAGCAATCTCATTGTGATCTCCATTCAAGCAGTGAGAGTGACACTGCTACTTCATAGGTACATTTTTTATAGGTTTTGTGCTGCTGCCTGGTAACATGAAGCTTTTTGAGGCTGTCAGCTCTGTTGGTATATATTGCACAGCATCCGAAGCTGTGAGACTGCACCTGAAGCCAGAGCAGAGAGATGTCTTGGGAATTCCAGCACCAGGAAGCATGTGTCTGATTATAGGATGATGTAGGCTGCATCATAAGAAGAGAGTGCCGTGCATTCAGAAGTCCTGAGGCAGATCCCCTCTGCTGATGAGGTGTGCCTAGAAATGTGAGATTTCCAACAACAATAAATAAGGATCTTTCTCACCTGCAAAATACCAAAAAGTTACACAAACGGAAAAAAAATTGCAATAGAGTAGCAAAACTGCAGACACACAGAACTTCTTCTTTCCAGTTAGCTATGCTGGGAAATTCTGTAGCAGATGTCAAATATGCGGGGAAAATCCATCCTTCAGGCTAAGAGTCACAGTCTCACCCCAGCCACCACTTTGAGTGGGTGCCTGACTACTGGACAGCAGGGACAAGGGGCAGGCAGCCAGAGGCAGCTGCTGGGCAGGGGTGCCATTGAAGGAGTCAGGCATGGCTGGGATATGACTCCAGCTCAGCCATACCACCTGAGCATGGTGGGAGTCAGCAGAAGTGGGTGGTCACATACCAGTTAATTTTTATTGAGAGCAATAAATTAGTATGGAATGATGCTGACTCTTACAAAATAAATTAAAAGGAAATTTTAAAAGTACATCAGAGGAGGAACAGGAATGGAAGGTACATTTCCAGTAGTGTTTCAAAAAAAATTAAGGGAATAGGACCCTAGTTGTAACATAGATTTTTCTTCCTCATAGCTGAAAAAACTTTGTGTTTGTTTGGGCTTTTTTTAATCCATGGGAAAGACAGGTGATGGGAGCTAAGCAAGAATGGGATGTGTCTCCTCTGCACCTCCATGCATGAGTCCAGAGAGCAGCTCCAGCTGGTGGCAGGTGATGATCCATTCCCTTTTGCACCACAGGATGTGCCTAGCCAAAGGCAGGAGCAAAACTCTTCCATGTGATTTCTGATGTTTCCCTCACACAGAGCCCCTTTCTTATCAGAGTCTGCAGTTGCTGTTTTTCTTTCTGATTAAAATATGCTCCTGGGTATACAGGCTATTTGTACTGTGGTCTTAGTAACCTTTCTACTGCATGACGGGGGTGAAATGTCAAGACTGATAAATACCATGAAGTGAACCCCCAAAAGACAGGCTTGGATAGTGCATCATTATTTTTGCCAGCCATGGTAGTTTGGCAAATCCTCAGAGAATCGGTTGCTACAACCTCACTATAACCTATGTAAGTATGTGTGTATGCATATTTATCCAATGTTAGATCTATTTCTTTAAAAAATCAGAACATCACATACTCCTTACCTTAAATTAGGTGCATTTTTTTCTGTATTGCTTAGATTTTTACCTTAATGGCATTGAAAGGGTAATATTTTCTCAATTATTGACCAGTTTTTCTTAGCACTTTGATTTCCAAATGAATGTAGAGATAGATTTATTCTAGTAAGAGAGGCAAGTATTTTATTGAAGGTTAAAATTTAGCATTTTTAGTGGGAAAAATAGAGAAGCTAAGAGATATGGAAGGCAGGGAAAAACTGATGGGTGAAGGAAAAACAATGGAGTGGGAATGAAAAACAAACATAACTTAATTAGAACTTAAAATAGAAAAAGAAAAAGACTACATCTTATTGAAATTTGAAGGGCTGTACATACAAGCTGAGAAATCTGGCCCAATGATGAGTTCATATCATGCTACTAATTGCATTATAACTTTAAGGCTGAAATGCACCTGGGGTTTATTTTGGTTTTGTTTTCTTTGCTTAGCAATGAAATTAAGTGGGTGTGATCACTTGTTGGACCTGGCTTCCCCTTTTTCTGTCTTACTTAGCATATAAAAATATTTTTCAGCAAGAGCCACAGCTTTGGGAAACTTGCATCATTTACCCATCTCCAGGATATGAATAAAACATTGAGAACAAGCTTTATGGAGATTAGGCATCATTGTTTAATGCAACAGTCTGGTTGGAAAGTCTTTGGATATAACTACAGGCTGTTAAGTCAGTTCAGATGATATAGTCCATAAAATATTAGTAAAAGCATTGAGAACGTGGTCATTTAGAAAAGGTGAATGGCTTCTTCAAAGGGAAATCCTATCTCAGTAGCCTGATCAAGCTCTTGGAGGGTATCGGTGATCATGTCAATGAGCACGGGGATAAAGGATTTCCCTAAGGGCATAACATGGAGTTTGTAAAATTCCTTAAGGTTCCACACCAGTAGTTATTATGGGAGCTAAGTTTGGAGGAAAAGATCATGTATCCAGTGAAACCTGGTAAAAGCACAGAAAACAGATGACTTTTCTACATGGATGACTCAGTCGTTTGTTCCCTCAGCTCGGTGCTAAACTCAGTTTTATTCAGGACTTTCATTAGTGATGCCATGGTGGGAGTCCACTATGCAATCTTCAAGGCTGCAGTTGGCACTAAGTTCTCTCAGACAGCCATGTGCCATCCCAATGGCAAGGAGCTTCACAAGGACCTCAGAAAACTAAGCATGGGGTTAAAAGGGGGGCAAAGGATTCCCAATGCAGATAAATGGGATCTGGAAGTAAAATAATCTAGGTGGGTCTGCTACATGGAGTTAAACACAGAGATGGCAGTGACGGCTCAGGAAAGAGTTCTTAGTTGTTGCTGAAATCATCAGCTCAGCATGCAGCAGCAGCCAAAAAAATGCTGGGTGTTGTCAGGAAGGAAGAAGGAGGGAATTATATAAAAGCTTGATGGTCTCTCATCTTGACTGCGGTGTATGCTTCTGATCTCCATAACTCAAGAAGGATGTTGTGCAGCTGGTGTGGAGGAGCACAACAAAATGTTCAAGGATTTGCAGCAGCTACTTTACCACAACACGGTAAAAAGTTTGGGAGCCCGAAAAGACAGCTGGGTTAGGGAAGATGTCATCAAGGTTTATAAAATCCTAAAAGCCAGAGGATAAAACAGATGAAAGAATGTCTTCATATGGGGCATCATAAGCTTTCACAACCTTTTGCCATTTGACGTGATGGAGGCAGTGAGTATCATTAGGTTTGGGAAAGGATAAGAGGAATTACAGGCACCAGATCTGCACTAATACTGGAGTGAAGTAGACATGAATATGTCCTGGAATGTCCTTAAAACCTTCTTTCTGAATGCCTTGGGAGTATGAGAAGAACAGAGCACAAATTGTGGCCAAGCTAACATATTTTTCCTAAATCGCACTGTCCTTTTGATGGTGTCGGATACCATTAGCTTTATCCAGCAGGTACTTTTATTTTCTTAGAAATAAAAACTACAACATATAATTGGGATGCAAAGAATTATTTGAAGTTGTTCTGCTATTCTTCTGGACTAACGGACCTCAGTTAGTGAAATTATTTTAGAAAAAATATCTGTTAACTTTATAATGGTGTGCATTATCAAGAAACAATACTTCCATGTTCTTTCTATCAGTAAAATTCTTCCCAGATGTTTCTGTGAGATTTACACTATCCCAGGCCACATCAAATTTCATTTGGAACATAAATCCCTTCTGGTTTTGAATGAAGCCCAGAATTAAAACCCAAGGAGATTCAAAGATTGAACTTCTCCTTCAACCTTGAGTTTCAAGGACAAGAGGTGTTCAGTTTTAAGGCTATGATTCAGACTAGTTTCCAATGAACTACTTCCAGTCCTTCTTAAAAGTGAATCACACATATTTTAACACAAAATCCACCCTCATTCAAAACAGCTTTTACTCATTTTTTCAATTAGAAGAAAGAGAAACAATATGCAACCAAATGCACGGATGACATGGCAACCACAACATCAGCTAAGGTTTATAACAGAATCCCAGCATTTCATAACAGAGGTTTTTTTTCTTGCTCCTGTTCATGCTTCCAGCAAAACTCCCAAAGGCATCCACAAACACAGAACAGGGTCTTGCTAGTAAAGTCAAGACAATGGGAAAACAGATGTGAAGGAAGACACCAAGGTGTCTTTGAAAACATTTATTTAACAGCTCATGTAAAAACCTCAAATACAAAATCTGCACAGAAAAACTGGCATCAGGGATTAACTTATCAGAAAAGATGATTTCAAAGAGGGGATGAATTGTGGGGCACCTTGCAAGTTTAACCAAGGGTTTCATAGAGAGAAGGAAGCCACTGGAAGAAAGTGAAGAGGGGTTTGATGCAGTCAACCCCACAAGCTAGGAGAAGGGACAGCTGCTTTCTAGGACGGTGAGACTGCTTCTGTTAAGGGCAGGGGAAGGAACACTGCAGTATTTAAAATGGGGAATGAGAATTTCTGCTCTGAAGGAAAGGCTTTAAGAGCTTTTAACCAGAAAATACAAACAACTTTTATCAAGGCAGAACCTAGAGCCTATTTTTCAGCAAGAAGCTTGAATGGAAGATGTCCTGCAGTCACAGGAAGCAACAACAGGCCAATAGTAATGATGGTTTCTTTAGTGATGAAGGCAGATGATCTAAGGAGGGCTGGAAGGAGAAATCAGGAGATTTTTGCAGTAATGCTGAACTTGGGCTGATGCAGCACATCCCCAGAGAAGAATCAAGGACACCAACTGAAATGTAGGCTAGCATATTTGAGGTATTTCCTGTTTAAATATGTTTGCTTTTGGCAAACTAAGATATGTTAATATAATGATGTAGGCAATGTTTTGCACAAGTCCTTAAATTCCCATTTTCTTATCACTCACTTTTAACTCTTAGCTGAGGTACTGTTTACAGCCTTGACTCTTCAGGGTGTTCTCAAACCTTCACACCTCAAGATGTTGGAGATGCAGCTCAGGAAAACAGGTGTTAATAGTTTCCAGACAATTTTAAAAATACCATGCAGTTTCTTAATGAAGCAAATGTTTAATGTACACAGAAAATATTGTAAACTGTAACACTAAATTGTACTTTGAATACCCTCAAGAAATTTTAAACAAAATCTCCTAGAGCATTTGTGTTTGTATTCCTTATGCAGTCCACCCCTCTTTGTTGCTGTTTTATATCCAAACATAAGGTTTTGAGCACTTTTTATTGCATACAAAGGCATCTTCTCATCTTGTTCCCAAAGCAGTTCTTGAAATTTATAACATAACCACAGTATGTGTGTGGAAATGTCATCCATGCTCAGCGTCTGAGAAGACTGTCCCTGACACAGCATTTCCTCACTGGTCACTGACTTTCTGAAGTCTGTCAGGAACTTTCTGGGGTGCCTGACTGTTGTCCCAGCAGTTCTTGTCTGAACTGAAACTGATAAAGTTCTGGGACTTGGCCCTGCCAGGAGACATATCTCTTGGTTCTTAATCAGTCAGGCTCAGGGCAGCCCTTAACTTTCACTTTTACAAAGAATTTCTCATTGAGCAACTGTGGATGACCTGCCAGATGGCTTTCCCACAATGGAAAGATTTTTAAAGCTTCAGAAACATTACCAAATATCTCAGCATATTTAGTAAGTGCCATATTCTATGTCTACACATTTCTGTGTAATCTACCCGAGCTGCTCTATCCCACAGTTTTCAAATATTTGGAGATCAAATTTGACTTCATATACTGTTCACTGGCTTGTTTCCATTTTCTTGAGACAGAAAGAACAAATGCCATGATGCAGGATATGAGACTTTTCCTCATTTTCAAAGTGTTCTTCAAGATTTGGCATGTTCATATTTGCCCTACTTTCTGGCAATTGCAGGCCTATGGGTCTTCCACCATCATATGAGTGTTCACAGATCTGAAGGTTCATTTCAACATAGAAAGGATGATTTCCCTTTGTATTCACAGTGGAATATATTCACCCCTGAATGAGAAATAAAGTGTATCTTCATTTTCTGCAGAGTTTTTTGTCTGTTGATCCAGGTAAGTAAAACCTGGGCTATCTCAGTGTGTTGAAAAATTGAAAAGTTGCATTGTATCTATGATCTCTTGGCTTTGAATTTGCTCATTAAAATTAACAAAAAGTCAGAATTAAGATTAAGGGGATTGTCCACATACAAACAGTCTAGAAGAACACATCTAAATTCACTCAAGCCATTGTATCAATACAGACTGCCTTACTCTTTCCTAAAAGTGAAAGGATAGTGGGAAAGGCATGTATTTGAAAACACAACTTCTTCACAAGGAACTATGATAGACCACTATTGTAATCACTTTGACCACTATGTGTAGACAGTGAGACAAATGGGGTTGGAATCAGTACTTGGTTTGGAATATCTTAAAATAACATAATGATAAAATATAAACAAAGAAGAAATGGGCTGGTATTTTTCAGGAGTGGTATCTCCGATTAGCAATTTTCTGTAGTTCTGCCTCTCTCAGCCCTTCTCATTTTTGGGGTCAAAGAAAAAAAAAAAACCCTCATCAGCGTGGTTTTTAAGATCTGCAGCCTTGAAATGACAGGATAAAGCTGTCATTTCTTCTGCCTCGGGGATTCTGCAGCAAGGATGCATGGTGCAAGATGTGTGATGGGAAAAGGGAGTGGATTGTAGAGCGGACAGTGACATTTTCTCTGCTCCCCACCTGCCTGTGTTATTTCATTCTTTCATTTGCTCCCCCAAGTTAGGGTGCGACTGGCAGTCAACACTTAGGTAAAGACAAGTGCTGAAGGAGCTCTTGGGTTAAGTTTTGTGTCTACTAATGAAGCTAGCTGTGATGGCTAAGGAAGACTTTGAGTGTTCTCTGAAAGCTTACCCAACAATCTAGTTCATTTCTTTGTCTCCCATCATTGATGACTTTTGCTTATCATTCGTTTACACCTGGGCCTCCATCCTTTCTGACAAAGGCTTGTACTTCATTAATTTACAGTGACAGTTGTCAGACAACCAAATTTTGCTTATTTAAGAGAATAGAAGGGGGCATTTCACACCCTTGGTTTTTTTTCACTCCCTTCTCAAAAGAATTGGTGTGAGCTGCTGTGAGCTGGAGGATTTATAGGTTTTGCAAAAATGACTGGAGAAGATTAGTTTCAGGAAACGCTCAGGATGAAACATTGAAAGATAGAGGTTGTGTGGGACCATAGGCAGGTATTTGGAAAATGTGAGTCAGAATTGCCAGGAAAGAAACCAAGGCACAAATTATGCAGCAATATGATACCAAAATTCTGTCTGAACCTCGAATGTTGTCTCAATCAGAGTTTAAAAAATTTGACTTAAAAGGAGAGTCTAGGGATCTTTTTCTCCCCTTGCCTAATGATGTATCAAAACTGGAAGCCTACAAAAGGCTGTGAGGACAAAAACTGCTAGCATGAAGCAAACTGAGATTTTGTTGAATGATCTGAGAACTTGGGCATAAGAAGTGGACAAGCTGCTGTTTATAAGAAGTCAGAAATCAAGCTCACCTACACTGCTACCTACTTATTTGTCAGAGATACCTAGGGATGTCTGGGATTCATATCCCTAATAACTGGGAAGGCGTGTGTGTCTGGCAGGCAAATTTACCTTGACTTTCAGGCCCTGCCATTGCCAGTGGGAAGACACCACTTTAAAAAATCCTGGTCTCTTAGGAAAGTAACCAACACAAGGGACTCTGTTAAGTGTCATTTAAGACAGATTGTCTGAGATGTTTCTCTTTGCCAGTGGCTTGAAGGTGTATTTATCACAGACTGAGAA
Organism: Pomatostomus ruficeps; assembly: GCA_013400735.1. NCBI lineage: Eukaryota > Metazoa > Chordata > Aves > Passeriformes > Timaliidae > Pomatostomus > Pomatostomus ruficeps. The sequence continues at coordinate 39,354 of VYZT01015251.1, read as the reverse complement.
GAGTTACGCACACACCCCCGTCAGGTCAACAGAGTATCTGAGTGCCACATGCAACATCAAGAAATTGGAACCAGAAATTTAATCCCAGCTCTGGATGTGTTAAAGAGACTCTCCAGTACCGGTGATGTTCCCTGTAACTTATTATTTATAGCATCAGATTTCACCATTTTTCCTGAGACATTTGGCATTTTCCACATTCTGTGCTGGCCATTGCCCTCTGGAACTCTGATCATACTTTGTCCCCCTTATTTATCTTCCACATTTTGCATGACAAACTCTCTGACTCCTGCATCATGCAAAACACATTCTGCACATGTACAAATCTCATTTTGAATGAGCTTGGCAGAAATGGACTGGAGGACCTGGGCTGGTAAATGGATGCAAGAGCTCTACAGACCTGAGTGGTGCAGAGCCTCGCTTTTCGCCATGACCTGCACTGACCATTCATACTGTGGAACTTATCCTTGGCAAGGTAAAAACTCTTACACACACAAAGCCCTATTTTAAAGTCTTAAAGTCAGTGTTAGTAGTGTGTGGGCCTGCCCCTGAATCTGCCAGACATTGCTACTTTAGTTCATAGCAAGGCAGTTTTGCTCTTGACACCTGCCCCATTCATTGTATGACTCAGCTTTATCGTTTATTCAGTATTTTAAAGGATGAAATTTGTGACTACGCTGGAGATACCCTGGTGCTTTTTGCTTTAGAAGAGGAGGAAATTCTGCCATTAGATGCATCGTACGAACTGGATGACTTCTGAAAATTAGTTTAATCAGCCTCTAGTAGCTAACATCCCATGTGGTTAATGGCAAATTTTGTATAATTCGATTTTAAGAAAGCATATGTTGCTAATTGCTTGTTCTGACCAGGAATGGCAGCTATAGTTGGTTATGCGAGTTCCTGAATGATGCCAGGTGGAGCTGTAGTTAAGAGGAAGCACAAACCTTTACGTTGTCTTCACTACAGGCCACTGGAGGTGCATGTGAGTTGAATTTGCAAAATGTGACCTGTTCTTGGTTTCCCCACACTGAAACAGCTTTATCTTCCCTGGGGTCTAAGGAAGAATCTGGCTGCTGCATTGAGAAATCGGTATGCAGGTGAAGAAAAGTGATGAGGTTGTTTTGCTATGTGGAAAAACCCCCATTTTTTTATATAACACTACAATAACTTGTGATATTCTGTGTTATTTAGATATACCAGAGAGATCAAAGCACTGCAGTATATTTTACCAACTTGCCTTTATTCTGAATCTATGAAATTGTATTTTCTCTTGTTCTTATTCAATTTATGATTTATTTTTCTCTGAGTATAAATCAGTTTCTGTTGTATGGATTTGTGGCAGGTATTCCATCTTGTTTTTCAATATGCTATGTCTAGAACAAATATCTAGTCAGTCATGGGCATATAAAGTATTAATCATATGTGTTTGAAGGTATGTTGCTATAGCAATTCCTTTAGTGCAAGAAAAATCAGCATATAGGAGGCCAGGGATATGAGAACAGTAGGAATTACAAAGCTATAACAGCACTATTAACACATTATTGCATGGTAATGATATTATTTTCTAACTATTCCAGTCCCCAGCTGGCTAATTTTTAAGATAGAATTCTCCAGCAGGGATTTCATAAATGGCTCTGACATGAAAGACACTTGCAATATGAAGAAGACATTAAGCTATCTGAAGAAAATATTTTTCAAAAGAGAAAGTGGGTAAACAAGCAAAATATCTTCTGTCCATGACATACCAGATCCCTTTTCTTCCCTGTTCCAGTGTGATCTACCCTGAGGTGCCAAACATGACAGGGCTGAATGGAAGAGATTAGCAAGACCCAGTTTAAAAAGAAATGCTGTGAGTTTAGCATGTAAAGCTGCAGAGCAGGAAAGCTGGGAGAGCTAACAGAGGGAGATATGGAAATGTAATTTCATCTTGTAATACAAATCTAACTGGAAAATTTTAAAACCAAAGCAGAAAAGACATTGTCTCTGTGATGATTATAATTATCTGGGGGAGAAAGGAGGCGGTAAGTGGTGGTGCAGCTCACGTCTGTAAAAAGAATGCAATGGTAAATTGAACTGATTGGGAGCATGGACTGAACCACAGCGTGAAAGAGGACTAGTCAGACACAGATACACTTAGCCTGTATTAAGGCTGTTAATCCTCTGGGTGTATTAGCATTGCCTCCTCTGGGGGGAAGGCAGGGTCAGCTCCAAGTAATCCCACTCTTGGTGTTTAACTCCTTGAGTTTAATGCTTTCCTAATGTAGGTGTTTGCTTTATGTTGCAAAATATCCTGAATTGCCTAACAGATCTCACCTTCCTATGCTCTGTGTTTTAAATATTGAATTCTTGAGGTTCAAATACTGTAATATCTCTCTTCCAACACGTTCTTTAAAAAAAAGAAAACAAGAATCCCACAAACAAGCAAATGCTGCAGTAGACCTTTGGATTTGTTGCATTGATTTAATGTCTGAATGAACGAGAAAGAACATTTTTATTCAAGTGGATGGGATCAAATAGTAAAGATCAGAGGGAGCTAGCTATGTATCATCCACATCCTTTCTTTTTAATTAAAGGCAAATATAGGCCTTCAAGAAATAGAAGCAGCAGTTCAAATAGGCATTAAGTTTAATAGCAAGCAACTTTTACCGAGGTGGATAATTTTCTCACTGTTTTGTTGTACAGCAAAGTGACAGTAAGAAACAAGAAAGAAAAACCAGGAAAACTCAGCCTGTCACAGAAAAAAAAAACCCAAAGAAAAAAGAAAAAAAGAAAAAGTCTGCTTTTGTTGAACATGCTTTCCAAGGAAGAGAAAGTTTTCAAAGGGGGAGGGAAGGAATTATTAGATTAAAAAAAATAATAGAGTTAAAAGGTGCACTTCCTACTTCGGTCCTCTTTGGGGAGTGTGTGAAAAGAAGTTAAACAAGCTGCTTAATTTAAATTGTGATGGAAAGAACTACATCAGGAAAATAAAAATACCTAGGCATTTGGAAATGAAGAAGTGTGCTTCGCCACTGAACTCTTTTGGTAAGCTGTAACTTGCTCCCAGATTTAATTTTCAAGCTACCTAAGAGCCAAAATTCAAATACCTGAAAAAATCATTAGAGCTATCAACAGCATTTAATGTCTGTATAGCACCAGATTAGGCAGCACTGCAGAGCAAAAGTTTTCAACTCTTTATAGTGCCAAGCTTGTGGCAAGAAGCTGTGATACCACAAACACATGGCTTTTCTATAAGGGAAAATCTCTCAGCATCGAGAAGGTATCATTTACCCTAAAGAGGTTATGTAAGTGCCGAGTAAAATTATTAATAAAGTGGTTGACATTAAGAACTGGAATTTTGCAAGCAGTCCTGGCTGATGAAATATCTGTGGTCAGGGTCTGTAAAATTTGAGAGGTGAGTGTGCACAGTATATGTGCATTCATGTAAGAACAATATGGGTGGCTGCATTATGAGTCTCATTATTTCTGTGTACATATATATATATATAATTGCTGTTCACGTATATATGAATAGTGACAGCTGTGTCTGTGAGAACCACCTATACATGTGCATACATTAAATGTCATCTGAGATTTTTAATGATACATTCCTCACTACATTTTCCCAAACTTTGGAAAATATCAGCATTTTCCAAATTTAAAAATAATAGGCTCTTATATTAATCTTGCATAGAAAGCAGAACCTGTACAAGGGGCTATTCCCACCTCTCTCCTAAAGTCAGCTCCAAATGCCTTAAGAATACATCTTTTCCATTTCTATTATAGGGCTATTTCCATTAATCAGGAAACTGACTTTTACTGATGTCCTGAATGCTTCTTTAAACAAGGTTTCCACTACTGGATCTAATCTAATATTGTATAATTTTGAAGTAATACACAGGCACTACCAGAACACAGAATGAAAGGGCAAAACACTGAGGAATGTGTCTAGCCAAAGTATACATCTGCTGCATGGTGTTGCTCTATTTGGTTTATGTTTTCCAGTGATCTACACTGGACTGTGATGGATCAGCTATCTACTGACATTGCCCCTTCAAAGGCTACACCCTGTAGCAGCCTTGAAACTAATTGAGGGAAAATCTGGTCCCGCTGAAATGTTAAGGAATTTTGCGAGTGACTTCACTAAAGCCAGGATTTCACCTTATTTATTTGTTCAAGGAAGAATGGAGCCCTTAAAACACAATATATCTGTTCTGCCCCTCTGCCACTGCTGTGGGTGACCTCAAACACTTGTGCTCAGTGTCAGGCAGCACAGTTGCTGTTTATTTGCTTCTATTCCTAGCTCAGCTGAGCGTGCTAAGTGAGAGATGCGCCAGCCTGCCTCGTCACAAATGGCCTTTTAATGAACTAGTCAAGGATTTAAATTATCCAAGAACATGGGAAAAAGCATTTTAAATTTAAGACCCTTTCAGGCAATTAAAACCTGACATGTTGCCATTGAAAACAGGCCAGGGAAAAAGTGACTCCACCTCTTGAGATTCACCACTTACAGGGAGAATAATGGCATTTCAGGCACCCCAGGTACTGCAGCCTTCAGAGGGTGCTCGTATGTCAGCTTCCCGAATTGATTCTCGCTGTGCAGCATCTCGAGTTGATCCTCCAGGCGTGAGAGTGTTTGGTCACTGAACAAACTGGATTACTGT
>VYZT01015251.1:12247-31332 GCA_013400735.1 Pomatostomus ruficeps | reverse complement strand
TCTCCTAAATAGTGTGTGTAGATCTGCTTTAAAGCTCTGGGGACCCCAGAAATAGGGAAGCCAGCTCATAGCTCCTTCAGCTGGGAGGTGTTTGGGGCTATGAGCCAGCAAGACTGATGTTGCTAATAAGGTCTGGTGGTGTCACTCAGAATTAAAGGTTACTTGTCAAAAATTAAAAAAAAAGGGTGCAGCCTGAATAATTCCATGTTACACTGAGACCTTTGGGAGTCCCTCCCAGTGGAGCAAGTCTAATAACACTGCTTGGACAGGATAGACTTTGGGGCTTGATCTATCAGCCTCACCTACAACAGCAATAAAAACTATGCTTTATAAGGATCAGAATGTACTGCTATTTAGCATCTTTGTGCTCCTGCCCAAGGCAGGGATGAAACAATAGTTATTCCAATCTGTTATAAGAATTATGTGCTTTCAAAGAATTCCAGAGTTAGGCTATTTATGGAGCTGACTTTTTAAGAATTTTCTGTCTTTTAGCTCAGATTACGATCAATTTGTCTGCATAAAACTGTCAGATGCTGTGATTCCCTCTATAATGTCCTAGTTACACCATTCTCATTAACAGGTAAAGAGGTAAGTGTCGAGTGGGGTCTAGTCCCCTGCAAAATAACCTTTGACTTCAGGTCCTCTCCTTTTACTTTCCCTTGAAGGAAAAAAAATAAACTTACAAGCCAATGAAAAACTCTATTTTAAATTATTTTTTGTTTGAGAAACTCATATTGCTTAATTTTCATATTAACAGCTAATTAAGAAAAATACTTCATTGTTGAATATGAAAATATTTTAATTTCTTCTTCTCTTCCCAGATGCTTTTGGAGCATCCTGGCTCTGTTTTTTTTTTTTTTTTTTTTGGGGGGGGGGGTGTTTTGTTTTTTTTTTTTTTTTTTTTTTTGGGGGGGGTTTTTTTTTTTTTTTTGTTTTTTTTTTTTTTTTTTTTTTTTTTTTTTTTGTTGTTGTTGTTGTTTTGTTATGAAAAGAACAATTAGTGAAATCATGATTAGGAAATCCTGATAAGAGGAGGGATTTAAAAACAGCATCTAGAGCAATAAAAATTAACTTCAGAATGGGGAGAACTAACTATTTTCCCACCTTTTCCCTGTGGCAATGGGGCAATGGCTGATGTGTGGAGCCCTTGACTCAAGCAAAGCAGCAAGTGAGGAAGCAGCAGAGGGTTATGTCACTGGCTCGGTGTGCTGGAACGTATTCCTTCTGCTGCTGGGTTGTGTGTATCTCATGCACATAAGACTGTTACCAAAATGCTGTTTTTTCTGAGAATTCTTCAAGTAGCATTATTCAGCTACAAGAAAGGAAAGTGTTTGCTTTCTAATGTGGGGAAGAATGGTGCTACCGTATTTCTGCCTCATGAAACTATCTTCATAAACTCTTTTAAAATAGGGAAGACCTACATTTGTAAGGATTGGAATAGGACATAAAGGAGAACAGAACTTTACTATACTTTGCTGCTTTTTAGAGTTTGTGGATTTGAATTAAAACAACTTTGAATTACTCAGGATAAGATGAATTTTGGATCTGAGCCAAATTTCCAGTTTTAAGAAAAATGCAATGTCTCTAGCAGGTCACAAGTAAATCCAGCCTTTTTTGTTTCTTTGTGGTTCCTCATACCATACTTAGGATGTGCTTTAATGGCCTGAGCAGGTAAAGTGCACTCTTGATGAAGCTTTTGTATATACACACACCCTGGACATTAGGAAAATAAGTATAGTGGGCTCAAATCTCTGTAAACACAAGGATGTCATCCCCAGATACAGGATATACAGGAGAGAAGGAGCTTTATTTGCCCTTCAGAACATCAGTATAATGCTGCGGAAAAAATCCAGCTCTGAGGCCCTGATTCTCTTCTCAGACGAAATGTGAAAAACTTTGCTGAAAGACAATTCTTCCAGAAGATGAGTGTGACAGGTCTGCAAAGTTCACAGCTCCTGCTAGCTTCTTCCCCCTGGACCTTGTTGGTGATCTGTGGGCAAGACCAGTACTTCCAAGGCTTGCTTGGGCTCACCTCATCTCTAAAGCAAGGCTTTAAAAATGGAGGAGCTTACTAACTTAGAAGATGTGAACAGATGAACAGTTAGTAACTCAAATTCATTTTTAATATTCATCTCCCAATTGTTTTGGAGAGGGGGTTAGCAAGACTGTTCAAAAATTCTGTCTGAATGCTGCATGATCAACTGTGCTTTGGCAAAGTTGCTGCCAAGCCTCCCAGAAGTCCTTCACAGCACATCAAGCTCCCAGAGTCGTATAGCATCCTCTTGGCAAGGGCATTTGTTAGTCCACAGACTTGAGTGCTAGAACTGGAAAACAACAAAATAAACTATAAGCTATAAAGCAAAAAGGAAAAAAAGAAAAGAAAAGAAAAATTATATTCATTGTAATTGAGTCAGCTTGTTGAGGGACATAAAAATCTAATCAATTGTTTTTGCATAACAATCAGTTGTCACATTGGGCTCTAATTGAGCAGCCAGATGGAGCCTTGTAGTTGTAGACTGTGGCAGCAGTATTCCTGGGACACACAAAACCACATGAGGCAATGAACATTAGGTTCATCTTCCTATTAATGTGTAAGGAGGGTTCTGTTTTACAGGCAAAAACCAGATTTTCCAAACCAAACATATTCCACTCAATGTGCTTCTCTCCCATATATGGCAGATAGAAACCTTTCTTTCAATGGATCCTTTCTGGGCTTAGAGGTATTGCTGAATATACTCTGAAGTTGGGGCATGGGTAGCTTCCAAATGCCCAAATGACACGGAGTATCTACAGGAACTACATTTCCTTTCTAACATTTTTGTATATGCTCCATATGCGTGGCACATTTAAAAGGACACTGACGAGACATTTTTCATAAACATTCTGTGCCTTAGTGTTTATAAAAGCTTCTTGGGAAAACTGAAGCTGAAATCCATTTCTTGAGTGAATTGTTTTTCTCCTCCATCTGGATACTTTGATTTACTTGGCTGTGAGCTTTCTGGTAGCAGCAGAAGCAAGTGGTAATAAGGAACTGGGAATATTTAACTATTTATCCCTAAAATTAACCAAAAATAGGCAAGTCCCATTTTGAGTGTGCAAAGCTTGGCAGCATTCTATCAAATAGGGTATTGAATTAAATATAGTCAAGAAATAAAAATGACCAAACAAATCTTTTTGCCTAAATACAAACTGTGTTTCTGTCCCTATCTGTGTTCCCTAAGATCTTCTTTGTCCAATAAATTTCATTGACTTTGGAAAGGACAAAAAACCCACACCAATATCTGTGTTTTCTTTAAATGTATCTACTTGATGATAGGTGGGCAAGTAGGCAAAAATATTGACTCAGAGATCTGGAAAAAAAATTGTACTTGCTGATTTTTTTTCCTAGCTTCCAATAATGACTAAAGTTACAATAATTCCTTTAGGATTCAGTGATCTTTCTCTTCAGTGGAGGAGAACTGCTAAAGGCAGCTGCTACTGCTGCAGTGCATGCATTTAGCAGGATGCAGGCTGGGACGTGGTGCATGGTTGCAACTTTGCAGTGACTGTGCACATTGCACACGTGCCATGAGCAGCCACCTTTGTGCTGAGACCTTGGTCAGCCTGCCTCATCAGCCTCTGATGGGCAGATAGCAACCCCTGCTTCTTTTTATTGTTTTATTTGACCACAATTAAGATCTATTATCTTCATCGTGAAACATTTTTTTTTTTTGCAGTCTCCTCTCAAACAGTCTTCAGACAGGATTTCTTTCTGCTTTTCTCTTACTTTCACAGTTCTCTCTAATTTCCTCTCCTTCTGTCTTCTAATCTGACTCCTAATTTCATGGCTGTGCAGACTACTTATTAACAGCTGTCATATTCTTTCTCCTTTCCCCTCCTACCCCTTCTTGTAACTGAAAATTTCAGCTACAAAGAGGTAGGATACGCTCTGAGGAGTTCACAACAGCTCTTAAGGAGCAGTACACAGGCTGCTTTCACTGCTTTCACTACTTGACAACTACCCATGAAACCAAGGTTCTTCTAAAGATTCATCTCTCACCAGAACCCACATTAATTTAAATTTCTGGGAAGATCTCTATGTTACCTTTCACTGCAATTTTCTAAAAAATTATTAATTTAACTTTTTTCCTATTTTATATAACTATTTATATACATATATATGTAAATTATATATGTATATTTTACTCTATTGAGGGATCTTGTATATTACTATTTTGTAGTCATTCTGATGTAATACTACATTAAAACAATACATTGATAACAGAAAGTAATGCTTAGCATATTTTCAATTAATAGTCTGTCTGAAAATGGATCTTTGTGAAAAAGATGGAACCTTATTATTATCTAGTCATTTCTTAATGATTGAACTAAAATGAATGAATCAGTGCTTTGTTCCTCTGAGGAGTCATCAAAAAAGTAGTTCTTTCCTTACATTTCAACCAAGGACTTCAAAACTTTCACCTGCCTGCAGGAAAGATGCCTCCTTTTCAGGATATCATTCCCCATATGCACTTCTGAAATATCTGAAATTAGACTGAATAGGCATATGTAGTCACAGGTACAGAAACTGAACAATTGGTTTTATGTCTTGGCCAATGATTTTCAAATGTGAGATGCCACAGTTTGTCTAAAGTACACACAGAGATTATGAGAGAAGATATTCTTTCTTTTGAGGGAGAACTGCTTAATTGTTTCATTAATATTAAAATGTGCACAAAGATTTACTTTCTTATTCTGAGCTGGGACAGCCCTTCAAGCTAACAGTGCTGGTCCATTGCTATTATGCTGTCATGTTAAAAAAGAAAAAAATAGAAAAAAAGAAGGTATCTTCCATTTTAACAACTTCTTGGCTTTTTACCTTATAATTATAGATTGATTATGGCTTTTAATCTCACTTTTTAATGTGTTTTTTATTGTTAAAGATGATAGGTCCAAGGGGATTTTCAGATATGAGATTACTCCTTTGGGAATGATATGTATAAGAACTGCCGGATGCTGCAGATAAGCTTGACACATCTGGGAGGAAATCTGTGTGTGGGTTTTGATGGGATGTGTCATTAGTGGCTCCAGCCACCACCCAGGGATAGTGTGAGCTCAGAGTTTACTCAGTGCTCTTGACCCTACCGTGGCAGTGTGTTTCTGTTTGGCTTCTTGCTGAGGCAGAGGGCAAAGGCAAGATGGGATGAGATTCCTTGGCCAGGTGTACCACTGAAAGATCATTGTGAGGAGAATTCCCGAGTGATACCTTCATCCTAAAAATCAGTCAGCACTTTGGTGTCTGTGTGTGAAGACACATCCAGGGACCTCTGCTCTGGTCATATCTGAGAGAGATGATCCTACTGTGGCTGTCTTTTAATCCTAGGCATATCAGGGTGAAATTTTAGATTACAATCTAGTACAAACTAGATTACTATCTAGTGCTGTGCATAGAGAATGTAGTGTTTCTAAAGGGAATCCCATGTAAGCCAACTTGCCCCTACCGTGGCAGGCTGGAGGGGTATCTGGAAGTACACACAGCCTGTGAGGTGTCTGATGTCCACATCTTGTTGGGTTGTTCCCCCTTTGTCATAACTATACAAGCTTTTTGCAAGGGAAGCGGCGCTTGTGTCCTAAATAAATTTCTTTCAGGGGGAGTCTTATTTGTCAGGAGTATGTGTCAGTCCTGTGCTCCCATGTGGGCTCTGAACTCACAGCATCAGCCCTGGAGAATCTCATGATTCCTTAATTGCCTACTCTGATGAGATCTCAAACCTAAGGTGTAGGCTTATGGTTCATGGAACTTGTTCTGGTATATTAAAAACAGTTTTGTCAGGTGTTCAAATGCAGATTTTTGTCTATGGGCCTTGGAATCACCTTTAAATCCTTGGTTTATATGCATTTGTTCATTATATTGGTAAAGAAAACTTCCGAAGGTGCCTCATTTTTTGGGTGCTGCCTTAGCATACAGAATGTTATAAGAATAATTATTAATATGGTGCAGGCCCTAGACCTCATCATCAGCCTAATCAGGCGGGCTGTGCCTTGCAACCAATTCTGAGTCCCACATCACCAAGCTTGGGATGAGCGGCTGGAGACAACCCATAGAAAAATACCACTGAAGAAGGCTTCTCAGGCAATCATGAAAGATACATTCATAGGAATATCTTGAGCTGTCTGGAGTTGGAAATTTTGCACTGACATGTTTTTTTCCCAGGAAAATATATAATTTTGAAAAAAAACCCCATCTCATGGCAAAATTTTTATTTGTAGTTTCTCATTTCCTGGATGACAGCCACAGAGAACAGAAATGGAATTCTGTCTTCAAACTCAGGAAGGAAGCTGTATATGTGGACACCCAGCTGTTGACCTGCATCTGTCAGATTTAATACACTTTGATAGTCAGTAGTGGAAGTGGCAAATCCGAAACATCAAAATAATATACATGCCCGAATTACAATGCAGACTCCTTGCCAGATGTCTGATAGCAATCTTCCTGATTCATTTGGTCCAATGCTTTAAGCATATAACAAATTAAGTGAAACTTCAGTCTTTTGTCTGTGAAGACCACAAACTGCATCTCACCACTACCAGAAAATGGAAATTATATGTGCCTGTGTGTGGTCTATCCCTTATTCATCAATTTCCTCTCTGTGGAGCTGCTTTTTTTGATTAGGTTTTCATTACAAACCTACTGCAAAACACAGGTTTAAATAAAAGGAAAGCTTCTGTGTGGTATTGGCAGTTTTACTACTTGAGGAATAACAACTTTTGAGTGTGAATTTACCTAAACTTCAGCTCCTGGACATTTTCTAGAAACCTGTTTTATTGAAAAGTCCCTACCACACTGACATTTTTATGTCTGCTATTCTCTCCGTCAATGCTTTTTTAGAATCCTTATGTGCTGCCTACTCCTCAGTCTTGGCTTTAGGATCCAGATTTATTTCATGAACAAAATGTTTTTTAAAAAAGATGCCCTTAGGTAGATCAAAAGCCTTTACATCATTTTTATTGCAATATCATCTTGAAATTACTTTATCCCTAGTGTAACTTTCCTAGAAATTATTTTTACCTAAATGATCTAAATTGCAACAAATACAGATGTCTGTCAGGCAAAATAAAAAGTAATAGTTATAGGTGAGTTTGTATTTCTAGAATCTTCCTCGTATAAAATTAATGTAGTGCAACACATGCACACACAAAGCAGTAAAAAAAAGAACACTGAATTAGTGATTCAAATTCTGTTTCCAATTAAGCTGTTGTATACCCAGAGCAATTCCACAGATTGCTGCATTATTACTTTTGATTTATTCCAGTATAATTAAGAAAAACTTATGTCATCAGCTTCAACGGAAGCCACAGTCTGAAAATTTAAACTAGAGAAATATGCTTTTGAGATAGTTTCTGACTAATGAATTGCAATATAATTCAGTATCAAAAGAAGCAGTGATTTAGTACTAGTACCCTGTCATTGTCTTACCTAACTTTGTATTCCAGGTATTCATCTCAGTTAGCAAAAAACCCAAGCCAAAGTACTAAGACTCAAACAAATTTTTAATTTTATTTTTTGCATATAGGTAATATTTGCTCGCCAACCAATAAGAGTTAAATTTGTGTAATAATCCAGATCTCTAGCAGAACAGTCTCAAAGCAGAAAGAGTATATTATGACCCACTAAACTTTTTCAGAGTCCAAAATAATTGCATTCTGCTCCATTTTCCTTATCTTGATAGTTCACTTTCCTGATATATTCCTCAATAAGCATTTGTTCTCTGAGTTCCTTATAGCTGCTTAGATCATCACTTTGTTTGCTCTGTATACCAAGTTGCATTTACCTATACCCCTTTCTGCTAAGAATTGATTTTTGCCTGGATCCTAACTATCTCAACAATCCTACAAGGATTACTGCAAATTTGTCAGACTCGTAAAAATAGACATCTTTTGTCATTAACTCGTTATCACCTGTTTGAGTCAGTCAAAACAGATTTTGAATTATTTCAAAACAAACATGTGGTCATACTTTCTGAAGAATGACTAAAAATTCTGTCCTGAGAGAGGCAACTTTAGATGGCAGTACAAGCATGACCTGGCATGAAATTTTTTGGCTAGTCCCAGAACCTGTAGTGCCTGCACCTCAGTTTTAGAAACCAAATTAAATATTGCTGGCCACTTAATCAAACACTATGCATCCTGCTGGAAAATCTAGTAATAAACTAGCCAGAAAAGGCTATAATTCTGTATTTAATTTATTTTTTTTCCTAAAGAAAAGGGGATAAATGTCAAATTCACAGAGAGAGACTGCTATTTCACTGCAGAAATAATTAGATAGACCTTTCTTGACTTCTAGACTACCAAATAAAATACTTCTAGGTAATAGTGCCCTTTGTGCTGTTTGTAAGAGTTCGTGACTGATGCTTCCTCTTGCAAAGGCACACTTCCCTCTGTGATTAAATATTTACCAGAGTGAAAGACCAGCAGAAGGACTAAGTGCCTCCAATTGACTATTGCAGATGTCCATAAGGGACTACAGTACATATATAAATATTTTAAAAGATCAGGTCAGAGCAGTGTCCATATCAGGCTATCTCCCTGTAGATCAGAGGGTGCCGTTTGTTGGTAGGCAGATGCATGTTTGCTTACCAACAGACTAAACCTCCACTTCACTTGCTGTGTCTTTGCTACAGATCACTTGTTAAATTATCACATTAATCATGCATAAGAAGAGCTCTGCTTTGCCTGGTGATTAAGAAGGGCAAGAAAAACATAATTAAAGGTGCTACAATCTGTTTTGTTTGTCCTGGGTATTGTTACTGTTTCCACAGGAAGGAAATTCACATTTAATTCTTTGGACTGAGAGGTGTTTGAATTTGTGAGGATTTTAGCCACACAGGAGCCATCTGTCTCTTCTTTCCTTGAAAAAAAAAAATACAGGGCATCTTGCCCCAGGTCTGCTATCAAGAGCATTTGGAAGGAGTGGAAGGGAGTCAATAATGCTCTCCCAGGCTGGCTCCTGATCCAGGGCATAAGATCATGCTCCAAGAGGAAGGTTGGCCAGTGCTTGGCTTATATCTTGAGGAGTCAGATGTTCATTGAGAGAGCTTTTGAGTTCATGGCTGCTCAGTTTTTTTCACCTTTCTGTGGAGAACAACTCTAATTTGGGGGTCCTTCTTAAACTTTCAGTTGTGGAATTCATCTGGTCTGCCAGTATCCTCAGGAGAACCCCCTACAGTACCCAGGGCTTGAAGATTTCTGTCTGCAATTCTCATCCTTCTGGCTACATCTCGTTTGTGGAAGTATAATGAGCTGAGAGGGGGGAAAAAAAGAAAAAAGACAAAACCGGAGGAAGTGACTCTGTTGAAACAGATTTGGGGAATCATAATAATAATTTGTTTTATACTGAACTGTGGTGATATAAACAAATACAGTTCTGGATGTGACAAGGGAACTAATTAATCAACAGTTTATCAAACATATATCTGAAATTAAAGTAGGAAACCAGCAATCTTTGTACAGCCCTCTGAGATTTGCGAACACATCTTTATAAGGTGTTACAAAATCTTCCAACAGTTTAAGGCATGTGAGTGACACAGATTCATTGCTACTAAGACCAGGGCAATGATAGGAGAACATTTCAGACGAGGGATATCTATTGATGGGTTTAAATGCATTTCCTTTCATAATAATTCCTTTCTATTTTCAGTTTCTCCATCCTAGTCACACAGGCAGAAGTTTAACTCAAGCTTAGACTCTGTGTACAAAATGTCCTCAGGCAGACTTGTGTTTGGGGTACCTCAGAACACATTTGAAGCAGCCCAGGCTCCCCTCAGCCACGACAGAGCCTGAATACGCTACACTTCAAACCCCATATGGGAATTGCGTGATGTTGTGAAAGGCTCGCCATGGGCCACCCTTCTCCCTGGTGGAGCAGAACCCTGGAGGACTGGAGCTAAGCTGCAGCAAGGCTTTGTTAGCCATGCACTGGGAAGCAGCAGGGACTCATTAGCCTTCCCGAGACCCTCTGTGTGGAAGGAGGAGAGCCAACTGCTGTGGGCTTCTGGGAGTCCTTGCCTGTCGGGGTACAAAAGGGATGTTTATGCTCACATGACCTTTCCATATGAACCTGCTTTGCAGTCAGCTGCTGAGAGATGTTTCACACAGTTAGTTATTTCTGGTGGGTAACAGGCCTTTCACTTCAGCAGTTTTTCTTCTAGGAGTAGAGTAGGTTTTCAGGCTAAATAAAAAGGAATTTGTGGAAGCTTAACAAAAAGTTTGTTTGATAAGAAGACATTACCAACATTACTTACAATTAGCACAGAGAGGCATAATCAAGGGTGGCACCTTCTGAAGCAGGAAGGGGGTAACCTGGTTCTGGAGGTTTTGGGCAACATCTTTTGTAAACTGCTCTCCTTGGAGCTAAGGAATGGCACTCCTGTGTCTCCTCTGCTTGAATGACTCCCAGGAACATAGCAGTGCAGCTATTGTTGGCAGACCAACACCCACTACTTTTTAGAAAACATGAAGCAGGGCAGACAAGCAGAATAGGGCTTTTCTTTTGCTCAAATAAAACACAAACCGCACTGCAATTTCTCCAGTGTAGGGTAGCATGGCATCTCCATGTGCAGCCTTGGCAATGATGAAGCTGTGCTCTGGTTAGGCCCTCCGCAAACCATACCCAGTAAATGTTGAAAAGGCTAATAGCTCCCACCTGTGTTACGTGGAAGAGATGAGATTTGTTTCTTTATTTTTAGAATGGAAAACAGCCTTAGTTGTGGCAGAAGACTGTGCAACTTCAACGCAGAAAACAGGTTGCAACAATGCACATGGCGGGTAAACAGACCTCTTTTTCATATTTAACAGATGTACCCCTTGCCTCAAAGTTCAGACATGCACACGTTTTAGTCAATGCACACCAATGAGGATATACCCTCTTCATAGGCAGTACATTCAAAGATGGACTACTTTTGGATCATATTTAAGAAGATAGGACAAGAATTAGGTTGTTATTTCCTTGGATGTATAGAGATATATTTAAAATTGTGCTGATCGTTTAATGTGATGTTTGTTTTCAGTAAATCTGACTGAGAGGGGACACATGAAAATACATTTCAGGCAGGATCTTGTTTTACAAATTTAATTGCTGCATACCTATAGGAAACACCTTAGCAGGTTCATTTCTCAAGCAGTGAATAATTATCAACACACATCAAACAGGACATCAAGTCAACCCTGACTGGCTTGCCCAAGAAAAATAAATGCTTTTCTTCTAATTATGATCATAATAGTGTCAGAATAATAATTAACATTTTTCTACACAACAAGTACACGGCACTGTGAGAATTCTACTTCCCAACATGTTGGTCATCTCAAAGGAATCATAATTTACCATTTCAACTCCATCAAATGCCCAGGACAGTATATGTATGGCTGCTACAACCTGAACATGTTCATTTTCATTTAAAACTGTTTTGACTTCAGGAGTACCCAGAGATTTTATACAGGGCTGGGCTGATAAACATACTCCAAGATGTGGCTAAGGGCCAAGGAACTGTTGTTTCAATGCTTCATGCTCTTGCTCTTTGACAGGGTCTTTAATAAAGCTGTGTCTCCCAGGATGGACCACAGTCTTGTAAACTACAAAAGCTCACGGTAGGGGAATTATCCAGGCTGAGAAACCCTGAGGGGACCTGAAAGAAATTTTTTTATTTTCTTTTCTTTCTTTTTTTTCTCCTGTTTGGTTGGAAGGAAAATATTCTGTAAAATGTCCCTGTATTAAAAAAAAGGATTAAAATTCCCTGTCCCTCCTTCCTTTTTTCTTCTTTACAGAAATAATGTTAATGGGATTTTTTCCAAATATGCCCACATGGGTTGAAAAAAGCCTTCAGTCAAGGTACCCTGATTTCAACCATAATTATTCTTATCTATAGCACGTGCCAGAAATACATTCTTTAAATAAAAATCAGAAAGGAGACAAAGCTGCAAAACAATGAGTGGTATCCTTTAAAAATTTAGAAGAATGAGTATAATAATTGGCCATAAGAAAGGGAGTGCCCAGAGTTTTCATTCTTATGAGTTTACAGAGAAGAATGAAAGGAAATGCTTGCACTTGCTGAAGAGACTTAGAGGATGCAGAAGTTAAATCCTCCAGCAAATTAAATACATTGCCAGAAATACAGAGAATTCCCTTAAGTCTTACCTACATCTTTCATCTGGAGTTGTCAAAGTACTTCTTAAAGCTTCAAGAACTGCTTTCATGCTGACATCTGGGACAGTTACTCCTTAAACTTACCTTCTAGGAATATTTTGGCACAAAACATCACAGAAGTTAGGTCTTATAAAACTGGAGGTGGTGGTGGTGTTTTAATTAGAGGAATTGTAATATTCTACATTTAAAAAAAACAATTGTCTGAAAAGTAAAACTGTATATGACCAAAACTGTTCACAAATATAGGATAAATTCAGAAAATTCTCTTTGCACAAAGCTTTAATAATGATACACAGGGGACGACATAGCTGAGGAAACAGGTGCAGAAAATAATGATTATTCCATTGAACAGCTTGAAAATGTGGAACAAGTTCAGACAATGAAAATCTACTTCCTAGCGGAAAGGGGAGCACAGAAATAGTCACATGACTCAAGTAAAGATAAAGGCAAAGCAAAGAGCTGAGTGCATATTTAACACCTCTAACTTTAAACCCAAGTGTCTAATGCTGTCAGCTCAGGAGAGTGGGTGTAAAGGCCATGGTATGAAACACTGTGAGATGTGCAAGGTGCTTAACCTGTTTTCCTGATTAATGAGGAGAATTTAAGAACCATTCACATGTTTTAACTCAAAGGGACACTTAACTGTATGGCTGTCTGGTTTAATTGCAGTGCAACATGTGATTGGGTCAAAGAAATTATGCATGCAGAATAAAGACATAATATGCCTTGAATTTGATTTTTACCTGTCTAAGTTACAAAGAGGTTTTAAAGTAACCACAGATCACATCATTCATAAGAGGAGTTTGGAGAAGCACAGTAACTGTTCTGTGGAAGCCTGGTTGCAGTAGACTTCCTCTCCAAACAAGATTAAGGATTACTTCTGAAATGTTAGCTGGTAAACATTCATATATTTCAATAGGATATTTTTCCACATTTATCACAGGTTCTTGGACTGACAAATGGAGGGGAGGTGCTCTGAGTAATCTGTCCTGACTTACTTCAGAACAAGTGTCAGTACTTTTACTGGACATGATAAAAGCATGGAAGGTTGTACAAGATTTAGAGTGGGTTTGGAGGACAACAATGAAAGATGTGGCACTATGAAAAGAAAACAATGGTGTTTTTACATAGAATTTCATACTTTACTATTCTAAATGTTTATCAGGTGTGCTCTCAGTGTTTGTGGGAAAATTCCTGACAGGCGGAAGAGCAGGTACCTCTACTGGGCTTTGAAGAGAAGCAGTGTCACTGGCAGAGGAAGGACATGTGAAAGAGTTTGGGATGATTGAATCTTCTGGAACTATGCCAGCCTGATTCAGAGAAGAACCAGGGTAGTGAAATGACTATGAGAGGACAGGTGTATAAATATATACAGGATGATCCAAAGGTACTACATACATTACTTCTTTACTACTAGAAATTTTTCCTATTTTTTTACAATAGATACTCCTTGCAGTTTCTTCAGAAACAGTGGAACTTTCACCTCAGTGGGATTATTGTCTTAAAAATTAGTATTTTACAAGGATTACAGCAATAAACTATAACTAAAGAGCTACATTTTTAAAAGTAACACAAGGCTTCAGGCCTCGGTGTTCCTGCAGAGGAATATATCAGGAGTTTGTCACTTCTGGGATGGAGTTCTGGTCTAAATACACCTCCAACACCCAAAATGGGATGCCCTTGCTAACACTAGCAGTGGCAGCTGGAGGCAGCTGAGCAGACATGAGCATCCTGAGCATGCCTTGCACAGAGCCCGTGCAGTACAGACGTGGAGTGACTACCAACACAACACAGAAGTTAAAGAAAGGGAAACCAGAGAATTTCCCTAAAATTCACAAATGTTCATGGTAGCTCAGGAGCACAAGGGAAAACAGGAACAATCAGTAATGAGAGATGGTCAGACTCCCCATGAGGGTAACCAAGCAGGGCACAGAGATAATGTGCAGTCTTACAGCAGAGTGTAGGGCTGGGTATTCTCCTTCCAGTTTACTCATCCTGTGATAACAAACGTGGGTATCGCAGGCTCATAGAAGTTGCTAAAAACCCCCAAAAACAACAACAACAAAAGCAATCTAAAACAAACAAACAAAAATCCCAAACAAAATCCAACCAACCCCCCACCCCCAAAAAATATATAAAAGGCTTTTATTTAATACACCAGTACTCTCTTGAAAACTAGAAAGATGGTAGTGTGGAAGGCACAGACAAATATTTTTACAACAGCCGTTATATATGATATATGAAGGATAACCAAAGGAAGTTAAATTGCTTTCTCAGCAAGAGATCAGTGAAAACAGAAGGGATTTGGATGAAAAACAGGCTCTGAACTTGCATTGATTCGAACTTCACAAATTTAGTCAGAATGAACTAATGTTAAAAAGTCACCTTGGTCAAGTGAAATGATTAAGTGGAAACATTTTTAAAGCGAGTAAAATGCTTCCTAAAAGATTATGACAGTCTGACAGAAAATAAGCATCTGGTAGCAGACTGAAGTGAGAGCAGCTACACAGAAGAAAGAAAAGAAATGGAATATTTTAGTTTGGTTTCAGTACCAGAGATCAATCACAGGATTTGGCTTGATCTTGAAGCAACTTGTTCTATGATTGTATTAGAAAAGGTGCTTAAACACCTTATAATTTGAGCCCTGTCATTCTTAGGACAACACTAGAACAAAGGAACTTAAGCTAAGTTTTTTAAATCTCCTTAAAAAATTAAGTTTTTTAAAACTCTTTCTGAACTTCAGTATTTGATTGTTTTATTATGATAGACATAGTTTTCATAAAATGGAAATTTTCCCTAAATGAATCAGAAAATTATATAGGAGGTTTGCTCACTTGATTGAACTCAGGGGGCATCTTTTAAGTCATATGGGCACAGAGAATCATTATACCTGTTGTCAGGATGGGATCTCATCCACCAAGGAGTGCATGGACCTGGCAATGTAGACTGTGGTTTGCAGAGTTGTCCAGCACTGCTGGAGAAAATGGATGTGCTGAACATACCCTCATCCCTCCCAAAAGTTCTCGTGCTGTTAAGTGAAATGAGAGAAGTGTGCAAATGACAAAATATTTTGACTCGCTTGGCAATGTCAAATTTCATTTTGACATTTCTGAGGCATTTCTATGAAACTGAACCCTTTCATGAATAATTTGAAAGCATGGATTTTTCATTTTAATTCTGGATGCAAACAAACACTGAAATATTTGAATTATCCATGTGGTGAAAACTGATTTTGGCCAACTCTATTCTGTAATCAGTTTAGGCACTGAATGGATTTTAATGATTCAAAAACTTCCCATGATATGTCAAATATTTTTTCTTTCTCCCTTGTGCCTTGAGCATGGTAAAATAATTAATTTCTTTAATCCTGACCTGCAATGACCCTGTGTAACATTTGCACCTTTAGCTTTCTTTCCCCTGCATGAACATTTTCGATCTTGCTTATTAGGAGCTGTGAAGCAGTTTTTAGTAAAGTGTAGTTTTTGGACCTCAGATCATGATTTATGTAACATTAAGAGTAAGGTTTGCATATAGTCTGCCTTATCTACTGCTAAGGCAGGTGCATTTAGATACTTATCCAGAGCACAATATAAAATTCATCCACTCTTCACTTTTCTTGGTTTCATCCCCTTTCCTAGAGTGATTTCTTCCTTTGCTGTCAGACCAGACGTCCTCTGGGGGCAAGGAAGGAATCCTGGATGAAATGATCATGTTTAATGAGAATCTTTCCTACCTATTAGACTTTTCTCTCTTCATTATCAGCATTAAAATCTCAGGCAGTACACATGCTGAAATCTTTCCTGGGTTGTCAGGAATATATATCCTTAGACACCCAGCCAGCAGTTTCTATAATCTTTACTGGGCATGAGGCCAGTGTGTGCCCAGGCTAAGTTTCCTTGGCATTAATAGCAGCGTATAGACATGGTGGTTCTTGGTAGTTCACATCACGCCTGAAAATCATCTGTTACTTGTGAGTTTGTATACAACATCAGTGAACTCTGAAAATTGAAGCTGAGGATCTTGCTGTGAATAATGACAAGCCTAAACATGATCAATAGCTGTGTTCCAAGAAGCCTGTGCACAGCTGGTGGCAAAATAGGCACATTTAATTTCCTCATATATCTGTTTAATTTTAAAACATG
Source organism: Pomatostomus ruficeps (assembly GCA_013400735.1). Classification (NCBI taxonomy): domain Eukaryota; kingdom Metazoa; phylum Chordata; class Aves; order Passeriformes; family Timaliidae; genus Pomatostomus; species Pomatostomus ruficeps. Next base: position 15,012 of record VYZT01015251.1, on the reverse strand, counting down.
TTGCCTATACATACACAGATCAGATTTTGAATTTGGTGCTGCATGTAGTGATTACAGATGATCTTCAGAGTGGAATCTCAGAAAAAGAATAGGGAATAGGAATGTTGCTCAAAAATGTAGTTATTTCATCTCCTTTGTCTCCTGCAGTGGTAGAATTTAAGATTGCTCGACATCTTCCAACAGAGATTATAAAGGAAGCACTTGGCTATTTGGCTCAGATCTTCTACAGCACAACAAAGATCAGCAGAACATTCACATCTACTTTCAACAGGCTGCTCTGGATCTTGCTTCTATTGGTGAGTAACAGAAACATTTGTTTAAAACTCATCTGACACTGTGCAAGTATAAAAGTACAAGATCAGAATGAAAGGAAGGGGAAAGCTTTGACAAACGTTTCTATCTTTGTAGAATGGTTTCTCACATTTTCAACCTGTTCTCGAAATGTAAATGTAAACTTTAATGGGAAAAATGACCTGAGCAGGAGATTGAATATATGTCCTGGCAGAAAAACACAAACAATCTTGTGGATCTTTCTACAGAATGGTGAAAAAATGAAACGATCTCTTCTCTTTTTGCAGAACAGCTCCCACATTATGATGAGCTATGGCTGTATTGATGAGACTGTGCTCACAGTAGTGGCTTAGAACACAGTGGGATGTGCTGGGTTTTGTCTGTTTTTCTTTTCTTAAGGTTAGCTGCTAATGGAAGGAGTCCCAAAGATGAGTGATAAGTTGACCAAAGGCAGGCTCATTCACAAAGATCAATGGTTCAACAGCACTCATCTATTATCTTGGACATGTGTGCATGGTAATCAATGGTCATCCATCTCTTTCTTGGAAGTCGATTAATCTTTTAAATTTTGTATGCTTGGTACCCTGGTGGAGAGCTTTTTATAATATCTGCACAAGCTTTTCCTTTTATATATCTAAAAAAAAGTACTAAATTATCTAAACTATATAGGATGTGGGTCTTCAAAATCTAAAGGGAATAACTGTTTGAGGTGTGAAGTCAGCTCACGGCTATTTCTTCTTCATGTTTTGAGGCCACACAGTGTTAAATGTTTTTACCAGTAATGATTTTAAAATCAGTGAAATAGCAAAGTTTTAGCACTGAGTTTATTGTTTATGAAACGGAGTAAATTAATCTTGTAGGAGGGCATAGAGAGATAACACTGTCAGATGAGATGGGTGCAGTCTTGAACTTGCAGTAAGATCTATGTCTTACCGGGGAAGAAACTTTATCTGCGATGTGTCTGAAACAGGGGACAGAACTATGTTAAATGCACGTACCTCTGAACATTTAACTGGGCCATAGAAATTGCCATCCTGCTGGTAATATTAGATCTCTGTCTTGAACAGGTGAACCTAATCAAATATCCTTCAAGACAGACATTCAGCTGGGTAGAATAAATAGCCACCTGATAGTTTATAAGATATCTTGACAAGAGAGGAACAAGTGTTGTCCTTGGAATATTCCCCAGCATGCAAAATACTTAGAAAAAGGCAGTATCTTGCTAATAACACAACCTATGCAGCCTTAATTGAAAGACTTCTCAGCTGGAAAAAAAGTAGAAAATACCTAGTTAAATTATCATCTTGCATAAAGCAAATAATTTCTCCTACTTTTGTCTATTATTTTAGTTTTTCTTGAAAAAGAATTGTATCAAGAGCTTTGTTTTCATCAGGAATTCTAAAATTAGGTAAAAAATGAACGTTCATTAATATTAGTCTGATTTTTATTATTTTCTCTTTGTTATACTTTGCTCTATTCTAGTGTATTAGGTTTTTGTAAGAACAATATATCCCTATTGTTGTTTTCTAAGTGCTTAATGTAGAGTGAAGATGGATGAAATAAGATATCCTATGCTGACAAGACAAAAAAATGTCAATCCTAATTTACTAAGTGGTTTGCATATGTCCAGTATTCTTACAGTAATATATTATTACATTATTGCATATAGATTTTTGTTTTTAAAACACTGAGTTCTTCAAGAGAAAAATTAAGGAAATTTATCCAAGATTAACAACAGTTGTCTGAATTCTGTTATAGTAAATTGATGCAGCAAACCAGAAGCAAAAAACATTATGTTGAAAGTATGTGAAAGGATATTTCCTGAAGAAGATTTTTTATTCAGAGGACTTCTTGCTCCTGAAGAAGTAAACACTGACTATCCCTACAGGTATATTGCCATTTCTTTAGTGCTTAACCTCAGATGTGTCCTTGAGTGATTAGTATGATTGCAAAATGTAGACAGCAGGATGATTCTATTCATCCAGCAAATTTTTATCACTTTCTGAACTAAACTCCTCACATAAGTGAAGAGTAAGATAATGCACAACCAAAAAAAACAAAAAACAAAACTAAACAAACCCCCCACCCCCCCACAAAAAACACACACAAAAAAATAAGTCTCATATCTTGGTTAGTATCTCACTGGAAGACTGGCAAAACAAAGAACCCAAATGTTCCAGGTCTTGGTTCTGTTCCATAATAATTTTCACAGAAGACAAGTGTCACTATGCAACTGCCATTCAAGTTAAGTGGAGTCTGCATTTCATTTTGACTCTGAGGTGTCGATGTGCTGATTAGTTTTCTGATACAGCTTGGTTGTCAACATTTAAAACATTTCTTGGAAGAAGAAAAATAATTTTGAACAGAAGGCATTCTGTTATACCTATATTTATACATATTTCCCTGCACCCTCAAAACCTAGTTCTAAAGCGGTATTGGAAGAGCTGTCACCATCAGCTTGGAAATTGGTCCAT